>CM053786.1:130266745-130866745 GCA_028749045.1 Cupressus sempervirens | reverse complement strand
TAGATACGAGAAGGAGATGAGTGGAAACCTATCTTCAAGACCAAGGAAGGTCTTTATGAGTGGTTAGTCATGCCCTTTGGATTGACGAACGCCCCAAGCACCTTCATGCGGCTTATGAATGAGGTACTAAAGAAGTTCTTGGGAAAAATTGTTATTGTCTATTTGGATGATATTTTAATTTTTAGCAAGACTTTAGAAGAACATTTATTTCATGTTCGTAGTGTCCTTGAAAGGTTGAGGGAAGAGAAACTATTAATTAATCAAAAGAAGTGTATCTTGGCAAAAAGGGAGTTAGTCTACTTGGGGTTTGTTATATCACCTAAAGGTCTTAAAATGGATCCAGAGAAGGTAAAATCCATCTTGGAATGGCCTACTCCAAGATCTACTACTGAGGTAAGATCATTTCATGGTCTGGTTAGTTTTTATAGAAAGTTCATTAAGAATTTTAGTGGCATATGTGCACCCCTGACTGACACAATAAGAGGGGATAGAAAAGAGTTCAAGTGGACTACAGAAGCTGTGAGAAGTTTTGAATTGCTATAGAAGAAGGTGATAGAACAACCTATGTTGGCACTTCCAAATTTTAGAAATGTATTCTAGGTGGATTGTGATGCTAGTGGTAGTGCTATTGGAGCTATATTTAGCCAAGAAGGTAACCCTATTGCATATTTTAGTGAAAAATTGAATGATGCGAAGAAGAAGTATTCTATTTATGATCAAGAATTCTATGCAATAGTTCAAGCATTAAAGAAATGGAAACATTATTTATTGCCAAAGGAATTTTTTTATATACTGATCACTAGACATTACAGTACCTAAGTAGCCAAGGTAAATTGAACCAAAGGCATATGAAGTGGGTAGAGTTTTTGCAGAGCTATCCATTTGTGTTAAAGAATAGAAGTGGAAAATCTAATAGGGTTACAGATGCATTAAGCAGGAGGCAGTTGTTGCTTACAGTAATGGAGGTTGAAGTAGTTGGGTTTGATGAACTCAAGAATCTATACCCTGAGGATCCTAATTTTGCTAAAGCATGGAAATCTTGTAAAGAGCTTGTTGTTGTAGAGAGAACCAAGTGGCTAGAATATTTGATTCAAGATGGTATGTTGTTCAAGGGAAGTCAATTATCATTCCAAGGAGTTCCATAAGGGAAAATCTAAT
Source organism: Cupressus sempervirens (assembly GCA_028749045.1). Taxonomy (NCBI): domain Eukaryota; kingdom Viridiplantae; phylum Streptophyta; class Pinopsida; order Cupressales; family Cupressaceae; genus Cupressus; species Cupressus sempervirens. The sequence continues at coordinate 130,865,587 of CM053786.1, read as the reverse complement.
TAGGGAGAAGCACAGTGGAGGGATGGCAGGATATTTTGGTTGAGACAAGACCATTTCCATTCTTAGAGAACATTATTTTTGGCCTCAGATATCACAGGATGTGAAGAAGTTTGTACAAAGTTGTCAAGTTTGTCAAGTGGCCAAGGGATTTAGTCACAATACTAGACTATATCAGCCATTGCCTATTCCATCAAAGCCATGTGATGACATAAGTATGGATTTTGTTCTTCAATTTTTGAAGACACAAAGGGGTAATGACTCAATATTTGTGGTGGTTGATAGGTTCTCCAAAATGTCACATTTCATTCCTTGCCACAAAACTCATGATGCTATCCATATTGCAAACTTGTTTTTTAGAGAGGTAGTGAGACTACATGGTCTCCCAAGGAGTATATTTTTTGATAGAGATACTAAATTTATGGGGTATTTCTCGAGGACATTGTGGAAGAAGTTGAGAATGGACTTGAAATTCAGTTCCACACATCACTCGCTGACTGACGGTCAAACAAAAGTGGTAAATAGAAGTCTAGGCAATTTGCTGAGATGTTTAGTTGGGGATAAGCCCAAGGGATGGGATTTGACTCTACCACAAGCAAACGTTTCTTACAATAACTCTGTAAATAGGAGTATTGGAAAATCATCATTCCAAATTGTATATGGAAGTAGCCCAAGGATTGCACCAGAATTGAGGAAGATGGAGCAAGGGGAAAGGACAAGTGCTGAAGTAGAAGAGTTTGCTAAACATATCAAGCGCCTACATGAGGAGGTCTAGGCACACATTACCAAGATAAGAGTATAAAGCTAGGGCTGATCAAAGGAGAAGACATAAGGAGTTCCAAGTAGGGGATCTAGTCATGCTACACTTAAGAAGGGAGAGATTTCCAATAGGTACGTACAACAAGATGAAGATGAAGAAATTTGGCCCCTACAAAATTCTAAAGAAACACGACTCAAGAAATGCATATGAGGTGGAGTTACCTGATGGAATTCACATTTCTCCTATCTTCAACATTGTAGACTTAATCGAGTATTATGATGATGGTGCAGATGAGGAATTGATGTTAGAGCCATGTCCAATTCATGCTTCTAAGAAGGAGGAGATAGAAGAAATTCTAGATCATCATGTGGGTAGGAGTACCAGAAATAGGCAGTATGAAGAGTATTTGGTTAAGTGGAAAGGCCGACTGATCAAGGACTCAACTTGGATATCAGTAGTTAAGGTTTCCCATTTGGGATTTCTTCTACCATCAATAAAGTGACAGGGTCACTTTTCAATCTATCCTAGGTGTCTGATGCAGGAGCATCCAGAGGTATAAGGGCAATCCTATGTCACCAAAAAAAAAAAGTACTTAGACTTAGTTTCTATTTCATGTGTTTTCATTTCTAGATACCCATTTGGGTCAAATAAAGGTTTCAACCCTCATAGTTCCACTATCAGTGTTCTAGGTTAGAGTATTTGAGCCCCTTGGGATACATGAAAATGCCAAAAAAAATAGGAGTATGTAATTGAGCCATCATTTTGGTGAACTAGAAGGTGTAAATTGGTCAGATGATTGTAATTGGAATTTAGAGCATTCCAAAAAAAAAATCAGGTCAAAAGTCTCCACGGTTTGAAAGTTATTATAGTTTTTCAGTTTTTGTAGACCTCCTAAGAATCTTCAAAGTCAAGTTTAGGGCATTAAATGACCTTTTACAAGTCTGAAAAATGGGGGACGAGTGAAGCTAGTCTATAGGGCTATAAAGCACTTTGATAGCTTTCCAAAAATGTAAACAGTTTGTCAATCGGAGCTACGGTTCAAAAGTTATGCTTCCCAAAAGTTCAGTTACCATTTCTAGATTCTTCTAGTTTTGAAACAACTTCTAATGCGACTTCTAGAGCCTTCTATTTGGTCGGTGGATACCAACTAGCACCTTCTAGAATGTATTCCTAATCCTTAACCCTTTGGGGTCTATTTAATGACATTTTTGGCATTGTAAAAGGCAGTTCGAAGTGGAGTTTGAGAGAAGGTACTAGGAGAAGAATTTATCTCCAAATTTGTGCTATTGTAAGCCCAAAGGGCATGTGTAGAAGTATATTTTCTTTGTACTGAATGTATTAGCATATTTTCATAGTTAATAAAATTTTCCCTTTCTTGTTGTGTCCATTCTGTGCTTGGGTCGTGTCCCCATCAAGGAGGAAGGAAGATCCAGTTGCATATGTGAAGGAATTTTATATGCATTGTCAAGAGGTAGCCTATAGTGATGTATTTCTCATGCACCTCATCCTCAAAATCTTGGGAGGGCCATCTCTTGAATGGCTCTATTGAATACCCTATGACACTATGAACACATTTATATATCTTTCAAAATCCTTTGTAGCACAATACACTAACCATTTTAAAAGTGAATTGTTAGTAGTTGACTTCGTACACATCAAAAAAAGGGAGGTGAAATCCTTTCTGAATACCTACAAAGATGGAAAACTCTCACAACACAAATCTCTTGTAACCAACCAAAGTGTCACCTTGTTAAATTGTTCATTAGCAATGTGCACCCTAAATGCATGCACTACATGGTCATGAATTTCCTAACATAATACAAGGACATCAAGGAGAAATCCATGGGTCTTGAGAAAGGACTTATTGATGATGGAATCATAAACCTTTACAAATAAAGAACTCAAGAATGAGGACAATTGAACAATAAACCACACTATTGGAACAAGAATAAGAACACCATAATAGATGATGCCACAAATATATGATAGTTCAATGTGGTTGGCACACTACCAAATACATCAAACATATTTTATTAGTATCCATATAATTAAGAAAAAACAACAAAAAAATCCACAAAGAACACAAACACTACCCCAATAGGTGACAACATATCAAACAAACATTGTCAATATTGCCATTGTGCTAAAACAATGGGTGCAAAACAAACCCAATAGAGTTTACAATTCCATAGGGGAACCACTTGACATCATCTTTTAAAAATTGGTAAAGAAGAACCTCATGGTCCATCCACAGACATAATCATTAAATGTGAGCCAACCTTAGTCTCTATGATAGAAAGAAAATGAGTAATGCAATTTTCACTATGTCAAGGGACAATCTAATTAAATGCAAGCCAACATAAGTCTCCATGCTACAAAGAAAATAAGTAATGCAGTTTTTAATATGTTAAGGGATAGTCCAATGTCAAGTGTATGCAACTCAAGGATTATGTTAAATAGCTCACCAAACACAAGGAAATCATGATAGGGGCATAGACCTCTCCCAATGTAGTAATGCTCATTTATCAGAACGTATTTCACAACATGAAAAAAAAAATATGGGAAAGGCATCTACCTAGAACAACAATACAATCAACAATAATCACAAAAAAAACACCCAACTCAAACAAGGTGATGGTCATGACAAAGCACAAGATTATAACTTGGTGTACCTTGACTACAATATTCTAATTGGATGTATATCGTAGGTTGATCCCTCAATTAATGTTCTAAATCTCAAGGGCTCATATAAAAATGTGTTGTCCTAACCCAAAAGACTTGATTCAATACAGTAGTCCCATCTATTGCTCCTCCCTTGGGGGCGTAGTATAATTTAGGAGCACCTTGGGAATGTGGCAGCCCAAATATCCATCTTGGATCTCCTCCATACTAGCCCACTTCATAAGGAGATCTTCAATAACATACTCCATGAATCTCATGTCCCCATAGACATTGATGCCACCAAATTTTAAAATCTAGTGGGATACCTATCTACTCCACGTGTGCTATCTTTCAAACCATCAAAATGTTAGCATGAATGTTGATGGTATTCCTTTAGGGGAGTATACTAAGAATTGGAGAGATGGTCAACATTATTGACATGTTTTATTCATGACTATGTTTTCCATTGCTGTTAACATAGTATTGTTTCTATAAAGACTAACAAAGTAGAAGATAGAGAATGAGGTTTATAGATTGTGTATTCATGATGAAGTCAAGTGTAGTTAAAGATAAGTTCTAAATTGTGTCCTAATGAAGTGGATAAGTGCACATATAGAGACTCAAAGACATGTGAAAGTTATTCATCAATTATAGAAGATAGTTTATAGACATAGTACTCATTGATCATTTTATCCCCATTCAACCTAGCATTGACAAAAGAATCTGAGAGATCTATAGTGGGTTGGATTATTTACAGAGGGATAACAAAACTTTTCAAGTTAACAACACATTTATTGGCAGATAAAATTTCATGTTTTCCCACCCCTTCTCCCTACCTATTTGGCTTCCAGATCTAATGATTCTCATGTTTTTGAGTGATATCTACTCATCCTCCCAAAAGTGTGAGATGTAGCCACATGTCCAATCTCAAGTTAGTGTCATGCTGCCACTTGTCATCATTTTGAAATTTCTTCATGCTACAGTGTTTCTTTGATGATTTGAAACCCACAATTGTGCCACATGGTAGAGGTTCCCACTTGCTACATTACCTTTTTCCCCTTTAGATGGGTTGCCTAGATCTAATGAATCTTGTTTTTTTGTGTGATATCTAGTCATCCTCATGAGAACACAAAATATTTCCATGTATCTTTGGGTGGTCATCTTGTTATGTCTACATGGGTGGTTGATACAGTACATCATCCAACGTCATGCTACCAAACATCTACATTCTGGTGTATCTTAATGCTATAGTGTTTCTTCAATGCTATGGAACTCAAAATTGTGCCACATTGTGGAGGGTCCCATTTCCCATGACATCTCAATCATCTATTTCAAAGGGAGGATCTTGATCGATGATGGTGACTTAATCTCTTTTTAGGGAGATTTCCTCACTATCTAGGCTACCCATTTCAAAGGGAAGATCTAAATCAAAGGCCATCATTTTTAATCAAAGAACTTATATTCCCCCCCCCCCCCAACATTTTTGTAGGTGGATAATGCATTGTGTTATCCATCCTTGTGTTTTTCTCTAGTGGCATGAATCATCTTCTTGTGGTCATAGCACACTATCAGGGCCTATTCTTTAATGTTGAGTGATTTCTTGGGCCTTGTTTTCATGATACCAATGCCCTCCTCACCTCTTTAATGCATGAAATGATCATATTTTTAGTGATTTTTTTCTCTTGTACTTGGGTGCACTCATTTCATGCTATTCTTGTCACTTCCATTAGCAAGGAAATCCATGACAAAATTTTCTTCTAATATTCAATTATTTCTCTCCTCTACAACTCAACTCAATTGTGGTTGGATTTTGAAGTCATTGTCAAATATGAGTTATGCCTAAACTCTGTAAAAGGTAGTGGTAGATTTTTTAAAGGGTTGGCCTCTTTCTTTGATTCTTTGACAGTAGAATTTTATGCTTTGGAGTTGTAATTTCACTTGCCTTGCATAAATATAATGTACCAATTTGCCTTCTTCTACTATTAATGTTGTATATGCATTCTTTCCTTTTGTTAGTGTTGCTTCATATTTCTTCAAGTTATACGTTGTATCTACTTTTCTTTTAATGATATATTGTGAAGCTTCTTCCTTGTAGCATTTTGTCTAGTTCTTGATCTACATGTGAGTTATGAGAGCTAATTAGGGTCGGGGAGTTGTGCATTTTGGAGCCATATTGATGTGTAGTGTAGTCTTGGGAAGAGAAAAAATTAAACATACTATTTGATGCATCACCTCCTTTCTTTCTAGCTTTAGGTCAGACAATTTTTCTCCCCTTTTCCTTGAAAGATGTATTTTAGTACACCCTGATAGTAAGGAAGCCGACCCTCTCTAGAGACTCAATTTCATAGTTCAATTTCTATAGCTTGGAGCATGTTACACAAGGTCATTTTAGGGTCATATCTCAAGGAGGGATGTAGACTTTTGTGTCAACAAATTTTGGCACACCTAATGGGACTACATTCAAGATTACTAAGAAATCTATTGGTTTTCTAGTGTCAATTTAAGGACTTCAACTTCTATGCTAAGAGGGTAGTTCTAATCTTAGCATTCTCACCTTCAAGAGGCTCACATTCAAGCACTTGGTGACTCCATCTCTACATCTTGGTTTCCAGACTAGAAGTTTTGTAATTCATGTCCAAGGTTAAAACAAGGGCATCTTCTAGAATTAATTTTTAGTTTATTGAGCTTTCATTTTCAAATCTAGCTAGAAGAAAAAAAAAGTATACTTTTTCCATCACCAATTAGAAGTTCAACAGTAGCATATACACCTCTCAGATCTCTTTCTACTGCTCCAGTTGATAGATCATAGCCTAGGGTAACATCATTTTATTTGAACAGATTATTATTTCACATGGCCCTCCCTAGAAATTAGGATTTTTCTACCTTTAATGTTGGAAAGCCTCTTGTTTTATCTCAAAGACATGATATCCTATTGTCTTCTATTAAGAGTCTACTAGATTTTACTGGTGAAATTTCTATTTCCCCAATAGAACATATTTAGGATGTTTCAAATATCTACAATATACATGGTATTACAAAGGATGATGTTTCTATTAGACTTTTAGCTTCACCATTAAAGGGAAAAATGGTATAGAGTATTACCACACAACTCTATCCATAAATGGGATGAGCTAGGAGAGGGATTATGCAAGTATTTCAAGGATAAAAGTGATCATCTATCACTTTTGGAAAAATTGACTACAATTAAGAGAGCACCTTATGAGTTTATTATAGACTTAAATTATAGATTCCAAAAGACATGGGATAGAATTCTTGTAGTAGTAAAGCCTACTCCTAGTAATGCTTTCTTACATTATCCTAAAGCCTTCAATAATGGTATTGCTACTACATTGCAAACCATGGGAGGGGACATCTTGCCAGCCACTTATAAAATTGTTATAAGGGCTGAAAATACTCTAATCCAAGGAGGAAAGCTAGGTCCAAGGTCTCCAACACCACTCTTTCCTCATATTCCTACACACCAACCTACAATGGATCCCATCCCAACTACAACTACAAGTCAACCTCTTGTTGCCACTCCTTCAACTTTAACATCTTCTAATGGGATAGATAAACTTGAAGCCATGATGTAGGTTATGATGCAAAATATAGATACAAATTTTAATGATTGTGATAGTTATGATATGGAAAAGAGATTGCAAGATTATACTATAGTGGTGCAAAAAATGAACAAAAAGTTGGTGACTTTAGAGAGACAACAAGCTCAAGATAGCAGGCCTTTTTAGCCCAATATATCAGAATAATTCATTTAGTAGGCAACCAAATCTTGGTCAAGATCCATACAACCAAAATAGACTTACGGGTAATGTGGCACCTGCAAATTAAAATACAAATATAGTAAGGACACTTGTTCCTCAAAATAATTTAGCTCAAGAACAAGAATATTGTTCAACTTTTAACTTTTCATATGAGCAGTGTGCATGCCATAGAGTGGAATCTTCTCAAGATTTGGCTACACAAGAGAAAATAGTAGGGCAGCAATATGATGCCAATCGATGCACTATTGGTTTCCAATCCCAATAGTATGGGGTCTATTATTTTATGAATAATCAGCTTGGAGATTATTGCCATATAAATCGTGGTGGTGATAATGACATAGCTCATAACACTAGCAACAAAAAGAGAGCCATAGAGGATGCTCCATCATCTTCATCAAATCAAGCTACAACTTTGAAGGCTATTCCACATGCTATAGTTGCAAATGCACAACATAAAGAAGACTAAGGAGCCACATGACATTCCAATTCATATACACTAGACCCTATAGTCACTAATATTCTAAACAAGTCAACATACACTCCTCTCAACATTGTATATCAAATGAAGAGGACCAATGTCAACATTCCTATGTGGGATGTTATTGCAATACCATTTGAATTGGAATTACTACAACAAGAGTTAAAGATTATGAGATCTATTAGATTTCCACAATTCATATCAATGCACTTTCAATTTTTGCATTTAATTGTGTATAATGTTTTTATCATCAACATTTTAGATCATACTACATGATCCATCATTAGGATTGAAGAGAGAAAAGAAAAAAAATAGTAATTTGCAAAACTACTAGGCCTTTAAAAGGTGGGAGGGAGGAGGGGGTAGGGGAGGAGAGAGAAGGTTGACAAGACCCAACCTCAATAATGAATGAGAATAACAAAGAATGAAAGTGGGGTAGGTGGAGGCACTCAAGGGAATGGACAAAAGTCAAACCAATGTGTGTGTGTGTGTGTACATATATATATATACATATATATATATATATATATGTATATATATATGTATGTATGTATATATATGTATATATATATATGTGTGTGTATATATATATGTATATGTATATATATGTATATGTATGTATATGTATATATATGTATATATATGTCTACATATACATATACATATACATATATATGCATATACATACATACATATACATATATATACATATACATATATATATATATATATATACATATATATATATATATACATATATATATACATATATATATATACATATATATATATATATATACATATATATATATATATATATACATATATATATATATATATATATACATATATATATATATATATATATACATATATATATATATATATACATATATATATATATATATATATATATATATATATATATATATATAGAAAATAGATAAGAATAAAAAACAAAAGTAAAAACAACCAAACCATGTGTAGATGCCCATAACACTAGAGAACACAAGGGTATAAGAAGAATTGGATAAATAAATAAAAATGAGAAGATAAAGAAAAAACTAAAATCTAAATAATAAATGAATACACTATATATATGAGAAAGTGTTCCTCCTTTTATCTCTCTTTGATTATACAAGATAAGTTAGTTCATAATTGTATGATAGACTAGAGCTAGCAACCTAGTTATGCCAAAGTGTGTGGCTGATGGCATTAGTATTCAATATGAACAAATGGATAAAGGGGTTCTTCAGTTGGATGGTACTTCTGTCACAATAGTAGGAGAATTGAAAAACATAAAGATGGCATTTCATGCATGTCCTAGTTGTACTGTTATACAAAATATACCAGTTTCTGAGCTTCCTCCACATTTTTCTATTTTCCTATCTAGGAACTTCATTGCACAAATTGGTGTCTATATTGCATCTAATTGGTCCTACATGTTCTTTAGGAATAGATATGGAACAAAGGCTTTCATAAAGGTAGAACCACTGGCCCTTAATCACATGGAGACTTCTACAACTAACTTGTAAAAATGAATTCCACAATCCATGAAGAAGATGAGGGATGCATAACTCATGAACATTGAACATGCTACTCTCTTAATGGAGGTCCATAATTATATTTTAGATGAACAGGAATGCTTTCCAAACTAATCCAATACAACAAGCTAAAGGGACAAGACTCAAAACTTATTGTATATTTGAGGAGGGTGCTCTTATTCCCAATCTCATGAAAACACAAGAAGATACAAATGAAATGTGGAATATGTTCTTTGATGGCTTAAGAAACAAAAATGGTTTAGGTGCTAGTGTAATGCTTATTTCCCCTGGTTTGGGGAGATATTAATTTTTATATTAACTCCAATTTAGATGTACTAACAATGTGGTTGAGTATGAAGCCTTGATCTAGGGTCTCCAACTTGCACAAAGAAGAGGTATAAAACTCTTGAAAGTATTTGGGGAGAGTGAGTTGGTTGTGAATCAAATTAGGAATCAAAATGTTACAATGATCAATCTTGTCAAATCATATAATCATAGGGTTTTGGATCTACTTTAGGGCTTCTAATTATTCAATATTTAGAGTGTTCCTAGAAATAAAAATAATAATGTTAATAGACTTCAATAAATTGGTGCTCACTATGATATACCAAAGCATTTTGTCGATGCAAAGGAATAATAGATTAGAATTTTGTAAGGCAAGATATCCCAAACAATTGCACAAATTGGAAAGTCTTTGTTTTTTATATGTAAATTGTTATTTTTTTGCAAAATGAAGTAGAGTTCTCTACACAAAATTAGTCCAAGTTTTAGAGTTAGTATGGAGATCAAATTGTGAACCACAATTCCAATAAGTTTCCTAAAGGTCTAGTTACTTTAGAGGGCATGTTTAACTCTAATGATCAAGCAAGCAGAAAAGGTTTGAACCAAACTGCAAGGAGGGATGACTACATACATGTCATCATTGTTGATGGAAAGACTCTTAACTTGGGAAAGATATGCTATGAGGATAAACGAAAAAAATCCATTGATTTATGTCGAGAATTTAGTGGTGTTATTGCTTGGAAATATGAAGATTTAAAGGGGTTTGACCCAATCTTGTTTCAACCATGAGGCCTATTAGTGTCAACCAAGTAACTCAGTGATTATTGAGTACCAGAATTTGAAGATTGTCGAGTAACAAATTTAGAATGAATTTGATGAATTCATGAGATCTAGCTGACTTAGTTGATTTCTTGGAAATGTAAATCACATTGAAGATAAGATTGATGAGTTGTATCATTAAATTAAAGGTAAGTATTAGGTAAAGAAATAATAGATAAATTCTAGAGAAGTTTCTAGAAGATGATCAAGAAGATAGACAGATACAATGAATTGATTTGAATCAGATCATAAACCCTAAAATCTCTAATGATCATGGAAAATAATAAGGAAAGAACTACCTATTTAAAGAGGTAGAGAGCTGAAAAATGTGAGTTGTATGTGTATGCATGTTTGAGTGGTCCATATGAAGAAGACATATAGCCAGAAGTGAATCATATGCACACAAGAGTGTACACAAAAGTGTGTTAGTAAATGCAAATCTCTAGAAGAAAGCTTTCATGAATGATACTGATAGTGATAAGTGAATGACTTAAGATTTGGTGAAGTGAGAAGGTTGATTTCTTGAAGGGTTTCCAAGAAAATCAGAAACAAAGATGACAATGCAGGACTTATCAACAAATAAGCACAAGGATTGAATAGAGATCTGAACCTACAAGAGTGACTTGTAATCACACAGATCAAGTCAAAAATTTTATTTCTATTCATTGTAAATATTTTGTATTGAAATACTTTTTACAAAGTCTGACCTAACAGTTATTGGAAGACTTAATAGTCTATGTAAATCCTTTAACTAGGTGAAATTCTAAATGGAATGGTCAAATTCCTCTTACAAGGCCACTCCTAATAGGGTGATTAAATCCTTTAACAAGGTCACATTTAATAGTGTGTTTGTAAAACTTTAATAGGATTGGATCATAATGGGGCTCACTTTGAAAAAGTGAAAAAATAGTGACGTGGTGCTAGTGGTTTTTCCCAAATTTCGATTCCATGTAAAATCCTAGTGTTAAAACTATGTTGAATGATTTATGTTTTTTACATTTGAGAATGGTTTCATTATGAAAAGAAAGTTATATTTGAGACAATGATTTTATGTTTACAATAGAGAGTAAGCAACAATGGGATAAGTAGAATAGTGAAGTATTTGTGTTTTAATGTTCAAATGGTACGTAGGGACCTTGAGTAACTAATTCACCCCCTCTCAGCTATTCTAAATATTTATAAAAATTAGTATCAAAGAATAGTTCTTATAGAGAAAATTTTGAATGTACTTAAAGCCAAATATCATGACTCATAAGAGAGATGTACCAAAAGATGAACAAGGAGAACTTTCCCGCATGGAAGACCTTGATGTGTTTTTATATATCAAGTATTGGTGATGATGCTATCAATTTTTTGGACACTCAACATGTACCTGTGACAACTACTCCTCTAGCATCTGAACAATTGAAGCATAAAAAAGAACATAGTCAAACAATGTTGGAAGTTGCCCCAGCTCTAAACTATGTTAAATTTAATGACCTAAAATAATGTGATAGTGCAATGAAGATGTGGGATAAATTGAAAACCATATATGGAGGAGATGAAAATGTCCTAATATTCAAATTAGAGAGACTAAAAGGTAAATTTGATAACATGAGAATGATAGAAGGTGCACAAGAGTCAAAGAAGTGGTTAATGTTATTTGAGGTGCAAATGGAGATGTCAAAGATGAAACAATAATAAGAAAAGAAATGAGAACTCTACTCCCTATATATTCTATTAGAGTTTATGCAATTCAAGAAATCAGATACACACTAGGTAAAAATTCAACCTTAGAAGGTGTAATTGGTAGACTTACTACTTTTGAGATGTCTAACTTTGACAACTACACACCTGGTCCTATTGGATATGTTTTCAAGTCACAATTATTTCTTAGAAAAAGAAAAAGTAAACATGTGAAGATTGATAGTGATAGTTTTGATGATGATATTGATGAACTTGAATCCCTCATTGCAAAAATATTTGAAAGAGGAAGAGGCAAATACAAAGGTAAATTACCTATTATTTGTTTTTCATACTACAAGTTTAGGATAAGGATGAAAGGAATGAGAGGAAGTACATAGGAAGAAGAGATGAAAGAGACTACAAGAGAAATAAGGTTTAAAAAGGTAATAAATCCTATTATATTTTTGAAGAAGAAAAGATAATGAATCTAAGAGTAATGATGATGAAGTTATCTATGTTTCTATGAAAGAAGACTTTGATGAAGATGAGATAATTGCACTAATATCATATGTGAAAAAAAGTGACAAATGGATAAATGATAGTGGATTCTCAAATCATATTACTAGTGTTAAAGATAAATTTGAAGATATCGGTCCATACAAAGGTGGATGTTTTAAATTTGGTAATGATATTCCATTTTTTGTGAAAGGCAAAGGCACTATTCAACTGACTGACAATATAACATGTGACAATGTTTATTGGGTTGAAGGAATTAACTATAATTTGTTGAGTGTTTCACAACTAAACATATCAAGTTAGAGAGTTGAATTTCACAATAAGAAGGCCAAGATACATGATGATGATGGTAAGCTTATTGGACTGGTGAAAAGATGAGAGGTAATTTGTTCTATCTAGATTTATCAAATGAGACATGTTTGTTTACACAAAAAGGAGATGTTTGGATATGGCACAAGAGATTATGTCATGTAAATTTTGACAATTTGGTGAATATTAAAAGATAAATAAAGTAAGAGGGTTGCCTAAATTAAAGAAACCTGAAAATGCCATGTGTAAACAATGTCAATTGGGAAAAATGACCAAGTCTAGTTTTAAGAGAAAAACACACACTAGTAGTAATATTTCAAAATTGGTTCATACAGATCTATGTGGACCCATTAATGTTCAAAGATATTATGGAGATAAGTATGTCATTCTATTTATTGATGACTACTATAGGTTGATGATTGTGATGTTTCTTAAAGCTAAATCTTATGCTTTTCAATTATTTAAGTGGTATTTAGCCAGAGTTGAGAAAGAAATAGGAAAGAGTCTAAAATTCTTGAGATATTCAGATGTGGTGAATTCATTTCTAATGAGTTCAATACATTCTGGAATGATAGAGGAACTAAAAGATAAATTTCAGCACCAATGACCCCTCCTCATAATGAAATAGCCGAAAGGAGAAATATATTAATAATGGACCATACAAGAACACTAATTATGGAGAAAAGTGTATCAAAAAATATTGGAGAGAAGTTTTTAGTATTGCTGTTTATACCTTGAATAGAGTACAAGTCAAGAAATGTACAAATGCTACACCTTTTGAACTATGGTATGGTTATGCTCCTAATGTCAAGTATTTCAAAATATTTAGAAATAGATGCTATATAGTGAAGACTAATAGGAATGGAAAACTTGATGCAAAGAGTAATGAAAGCATATTCCTAGGTTATTCCACCAAAAGTAAAGCTTATAAGTGTTTAAATTCTAACACTAACAAAGTAGTGGAAAGTGAAAATGTTAAAGTTGATGAATCTATAGAAAGGAATGATATTATAGGTAATGAAGAACTTGAAGACTATAGTACATTCATATATGTGGATGATGATGCTCCTAGAACTCAAAGTGTACAATGAAATCAAACTACAATTTCCCAGCAATTAGGGAATGATGGAGTACAAATTTAAAATATTGAGAAATAGAGAGTGGGTATCAAGCAACAAACTGTAGATGTTGGGTCTTAGACTAGCAATGTTGACCATCAAATAACAAGTGTTGAGCATACAAAAGCTGAACTAGAACTTGAATAAGAAAGATAAAATGAGTCTGAGATCATTTCCAAGAAGAGCTTGTTGAAGAACAAAGAAGGAAATTACCTATGATGGAAAAATATGTGAGGAGACATCATAAACCTAAATAAATTATTGGTAATATTGGATCAAGTGTTATGACAAGGAGAAGACTCAAAGATGACAAATGCTTACTTTGTGAATTTGAGCCCAAATTGGTGAAAGATCTCCTAGAAAATGAAGACTAGATTCAAGCAATGAATAAGGGCATCTTTCACTTATTTGGGCTCAAATTATCTAGGGCGTCTTTGTTGATGATATTAGGAGAAGCATTTCTGCAAATCATTTGTTGATGGAATGAAGGAATTTGAAATGTCTATGTTTGGTGAAATTGAACTCTTTGTTGGATTACAGGTATGTCAAATGAAGCTTGGAAACTTTATTACTCAATCCAAACACATCAAGGAGATACTAAAAAATTTTGGTATGGAAGACACAAGGCCAGTGAGTACACCTATGTCTAGGGGACATAAGCTATCTAAGACTGATAATTATGCTAAAGTGAACCAGACCTTATATAGATCCAGTTGGAAAAATACAATATGTTGTTTACAGTAGAAGAAATATTACTTTAGTAGTTGGGATAGTTGTTATATTTTTAGAAAATTCTAATGAGAATCACATGATGGTAGTAAAAATGATAATGAGATATTTGAAATCTATAGAAGATATAGATTGTATTACAAGAAAAGTGATAGATTAAAAATGAAAGTTTTTATTGACTAAGATTGGGCAGGAAATATTGATGACAAAAAAATATGGAGGTAAATTCTTTCTAGGAAATAGATTGGTGTCATGGACAAGAAAGAAGCAGAATTGTATTTCCCAATAAAAAATTGAAGCCGAGTATGTCCCAGCTACAGTAAACTATTCAAATATAATGTGGATCAAAAAATTACTAAAATGTATGAATGTAGAAATTATAGATGCAGTGGTTATCTACTGTGATAACACAAGTGCTATTAAAATTTCAAAGAATCTAGTGATGCACACTAAGACAAAACATGTTGCTATTAAGTATCACTACTTGAGAGAATTAGTTCAAAACAAAGAAGTGAAGCTAGAATATGTGAATGCCAAGGAATATATTGTTGACATATTCACAAAATGGTTAGCAAAAGGTGCTCATGAATATCTTAGATATAAACTAGGGATGATTCCCCTAAACAAAGCTACTTAAGGAGACAAGGTGCATTACATAAAATGTGCTAATCAGAATATCTTACACATTGATGAAATACAACTCTACTTTGTACATTCCTAAGGTATAATTATCAAGTACACCATAACAAATTAGTCATATACAGATGACAGAAATCAGCTAGACATGCAAAATCTACATAAGTCAGATGTATGAGGAGTTTGAAGCTTAGAGAGCTAACTGTCTTTGCCATTGTTGTCAGAGAAAGGAGAGATTACTATTAGAAGATTATAAGAAAATGAAACAAAAGAGAAAGAGGGAGATTGCTATAATAAAAAAGGGAGATCTATTTTTTTAGAGGTAGACAATAAAAAATCACAAGTAAAAAAATCTTTTGGATTGTATGGTAACTAAGATATTACTAGTATTGAGATGTTTGAGATGTTTTTGTAAATTCCAAAGAGGGAGATTGTTGGAAAATTATAATTGGAACAATTGTTGTTTTATAATTGATGTCATATCTATTGATAAGACATATTGCGGCCTATTCTAATGTCATATATATTTTGATTTATGGAGAGGATTTGAGAATTTGTTCATTATAATAGCATCTAGAGGCAAGGTTGAGTTAGGTAAAAAGGGTTTACAATGGACATTTGATTAGAGAGATTTTGATAAATAAAAGTGATTGTTCATGTCAAGAAAGCTAAGCTAAGCCAAGCAATAGAGAAAAAAGACTAAGGAAGTCCAAGTAATACTAGTGTCAACAGAGTAATAGTTAATGCTTAGAAAATCTATTATTGACTGAGCATTAGTATCGATTGAGTAACTTAGTGATGACCAAGTGCCAAAATTTAAAGATTGACGAGTAATAATTTCAAAATGAATTTGAGGAAATCATGAGATCTAGCCAACTCAATTGATTTCTTGGGAGATGTAAATCACATTGAAGATAAGATTGATGAGTAGAATCATTAAAATAAATGTGAGGATTAGGTAAAGACCTAATATATGAATTCTAGATCATTTTCTAGAAGATGATCAAGAAAACGGACAGATACAATGAATCAAGTTGAACCAGATCATAAACCCTAAGATCTACGGTGATTGTGGAAAATGGTAAAGAAATAAGTACCTATTTAAAGAGCTACAAAGCTGAAAAAATTAAGCTATGTGTGTGCATGCATGTGTGAGTGGTGCATATGAAGAAGACATACAGATAGAAGTGACTCATAGGTGCACACGAGTGTGTTAGTGAATATGAAGCTCTAGAAGAAAGTTTGCATGAATATTGGTGATAATCATAAGTAAATGAGTTAAGAGTTGGTAAAGTAAAAAGTTTGATTGCTTGAAGGGTTGCTAAGTGAATAAAAAATAAAGTTGACAATAGAGGACTTATCAAAAAATTAGCACAAGGACTTAACAAAGATCTAAACCTATAAGAGTAAGTTGTAATCATATAGATCAATCCTACTATTTTCTTTCTAGTCATTATAAACAATTTGTATTGAAATACTTTTTATAGAGGTTGACCTAATAGTCATTTGAAGACTTAACAATTTTTGCAAATCCTTTAACTAGGTGACATTCTAAATGGAATAATCAAAGTCCTCTAACAAGGTCACTCCTAATACGGTGATTAAATTTTGTAACAAGGTCACATTTAACAGTTTGTTTTTAAACCTTTAACACTATTGTCTTCTAATAGGGCTCACTTCGAAAGAGTGAAAAAGTGGTGACATATTGCTGGTGGTTTTTCCCAAATTGGGTTTTGACATAAAATCTTAGTGTCAAAACTATGTTGAATGCTTTATTTATTATAGAGATCAAATTTCCACAATCCATTAGATTTGTTTGTTGTTGCTTCTAGATTAGATTGTGTTGGAATTTTTACCATCAATGTTTCAAATCACACTACATGATTCAACATCAAGATGAGAGAGCAAGAGCTATAAAAAAGTAGTGTGATTTGAAACATTGATGGTAAAAATTCCAACACAATCTAATCCAGAAGCAATGATGAAAAAATGCTTTATTTATTTTTTAAATTTGAGAATGTTTTCATTAAGTAAATAAAGTTATGCTTAAGATAATAATTTGATTCTTACAATAGAGACCAAGAAACAATAGGATAAGAAGAATAGTGAACTATTTGTGTTTAAATGTTCAAATTATACCATAAGGACCTTGAGTAATTGATTCACCCTCCCCCTCTTAGTTATTCTAAATATTTGTATCAATTCCAAGTTGAGGACAGTCCTTTGGGCTGATAGAATTACACCCAAGAGATCAATTGGGAACTCACCCTTCATGTTAGTATATGAAAGGAAAGAAAGACTTCCCATTTCACTTGGGTTTTCCTCTCTTGAACTAGCTCATCAATTGGAGCTAGTTGAGAAGGATGCTATGACAGTTAAGCTAGCTTAAGTAATAGAATTAGAAGAAAAAAGACATCAAGCTATGCACACACTTGAGGTATATCAACAATAGGTCGAAAAATGTTTTGAAAAGAAGGCTACAGTTAGAGTCTTCAAGGATGGAGACCTTGTTCTCAAGTGGGATTCATATAGATCCAAGCCTGGTAGGCACTCTGAATTTGATGCTATGTGGAGTGGCCCATATATTATCACCAACTGCAAAAAGAGGCTAACCTTTTTTAGCTATCCAAGCCCAATGGTGAAGTTCTTCCAATCCCAGTCAATGGGATTCACCTTAAACCTTGCTTCTAGAGGAGTTTAAAGGTTTTATGTACATATTAGAGTATATTTCTTCTTTCCAAGAAGTGCACAAGCACAACTATTCCCTCCTAGATATAGAAAATTTTGTAGTTTTGTTGGTTGTAGAGGCATAATTTGGTGAAGTTATAGGAGGAATGACATCTTTTTCTCTTTTGGTGACTCCATGCCCAATGTATTTATTAATTCCATTGATCTATTCTTAGCAAGAAGGAATCCCCTTTGATTTGCCAAGAATGTTGACCATTTTTATCCCATTCAACCCAATGTTGACGATCAATCTAAGAGATCTATAGTGGGTTAGATTCTTTTCAAGGGATAACATGAATTTTTAGGTTAACATCATGTTTATTGGCATATAACATTTAATGTTTTCCCACCCTTTCTCCCTAGCTAACTATCTTGCAGATCTAACGTCTCTCATGTTTTCATGTGATATCTACTCATCCTCCTAAATGTGGGAGATGATGTCATGTGTCTAGTCTCAACTTGGCATCATGTTGTTGTGTGTCTTCATTCCAATGTTTCTTCATGCTACAATGTTTCTTCAATGCCCTAAAACCTAAAATTGTGCCATGTGGTGGAGGGTCCCACTTCGTGTGTTATCTTTTTCTCCTTGCAAGGTTGTCTAGATCTAATAACTCTCATTTTTTCATGTGATATCTTCTCATCCTCACAAGAACACAAGATGCTGCCATGTGTCTTTGGGTGATCATATCTTTCTATTTGTGTGGGTGGTTGACTTGATGCATCATCTAGCATCATGGTGCCACACATCTTCATTCTAAAATTTCTTCATGGTGCAGTGTTTCTTCGATGCTCTAGAATCTAGAATTGTGGCATGTGGTGGAGGGTCCCATTTCCCATGATATCTCAAGCATCCATTTTGAAGGGAGAATCTTGATCAATGGTGGTGAGTTAAACTCTTTTTAAAGATATTTCCTTTCCATCCAGGTTGTCCATTTCGAAGGGAGGATCTACATCAATGACCAACATTCATTTTTCAGAAAATTCGATTCCCTCTCCTCCCTGTGGTAAACCCTACATTTTTGAGAGAGCATAACGCGTTGTGTTACCCCTCCCTATGTTTATCTCTAGTGGCATGAATCATATTCTTGTGGCCATGTCACGCTATCGGGGCATGTTCTTCAATGTCAAGTGACTTCTTAGGCCTTGTTTGCATGACACCAATGGCCTCCATGCCTCTTTAATGTATGAAATTATCATATTTTTAGTGATCTGATCTCTTGTGGTTAGGTGTACTCATTTCCATCTATTCTTATCACTTCCATTAGTAAGGAACTCCATGATCATATTTTCTTCTAATACTCAGTTATTACTCTCCTCTACAATTCAACTCCATTGTGGTTGGAGTTTGAACTCATGATCAGATCTAAGTTATGCCTAAACTCTTCAAAAGGAAATGGTAGATATATTTTAAGGTTTGGTCTCTTTCTTTGATTCTTTGACAGTAACATTCTATGCTCTAGTTTTGTAATTCCCCTTGCCTTGCAAAAATATGATCTCTTGGTTTACCTTCTTTCACCATTAATTTTGTGCATGCCTTCTTGCCTTCTATTAGTGTTGCTTCTAATTTCTCCAAAGTATATACTATATCTACTTTTTTTTAAATGAAATCTTGTGAAGATTCTTCCTTGTAGCATTTCATCTAGTTCTTGATCTGCATGTGAATTGTGAGGGATAATTCAGTTTCGGGAGTTGTGTATATTGGAGCCATATTGATGTGTAGTACAACCTTGGGTAGAGATAGATCAAACATACTATTTGGTGCATTTCCTCATTTTATTCTAGCTTTAGTTTAGGTAGTTCTTCTCCCCTTTTCCTTAAAAGAAGTAGTTTAGTGCACCTTGATAGTAAGGAATCCAACCTTCTCTAGAGACACAATCTCATAGTTCAAGTCCTATAGCTTGGAGATCGTTTCCATGTTACACAGGGTCATTTGAGGCTCATACCTCAAGAAATAGTGCAGATTTTTGTGTCAAAAGTACCTAATGAGTGGGTTTTGATGTTTGAATTGTATCTTTTAATAGGGATATAATCTTGATAAGTGAAGCTAGATAGTGATAGTAGACAACATGATGATGACATCAGCAAGTGCACATGGTCTTATGTCATATGTGTGTCAAGTTATAAAGAATGTAACCTAGAAATGTTATGTAATTGTGAAAATATGTAATAAATTGTAATATCTTAATGAGGTCCTATTATAATTAATTGGGAAAGCATCAAGGTCGACTCGATAATATTTTTTGAGATATGATATAAATGAAAATTATTTTTCTTATGGTGATGTGTTATTTGTGTGTGAAGTGTGAATGTACAAGTGATATATGAAGTTGATAAATGTGTGTAAGCAGTGCAAGGGATTATTGGATGTAAATTGGGAGAAATGGTATTAATATCTTAAGAGGTTTGGTTTGGTCAAGAGGATAGAGAAGGAGTTCAAGTTATTAAATTTTATTATTCTATAAGGATTAATATAAAGATCAGCTCAATAGTGAGTTCAGTTATCTTCCCCTAACTTAGGTGTTTGGACATTGGGTCCTTCTGCCTTCTACAACTCCTAACAAGGTTGATGCAACTCCTAACAGGGTTGATGCAACTCCTAATAGGGTTGGAATCTCCTAAAAAGGATTCAAATTTTGTGTAGGAGCACCTACCCAAATCCCCTCATTTTGATTTCTAGTTTTGTTTTTGGCATTTACTGACTCTACCAAAGTTAGAAGTGGGAGTTTGGACTTGGTCAAGGTCATCTATTTGTTTGAGTTTGTTCCTAAGTGAAGTTTCCATTCTAGGAGATTTTGGTGTGTTTGTGAGTGTAGCTTGTGTTAGGGGTCATGGGTCTAGGACCATGAAAGCATGAGGAAGGTATGGTATTTAACCCATCTTTCCCTCCATGATGTTTTTACATCCTATTGCATGGATTGGAGATCCTACATGTCTTTTTGGAGCAAACAAGAGAAAATATGTCAATTGTGAAAAAGTTTTCAAATAGGAAAAAATCATGAAAATTGATGTCCTAAATGATAAATCATGCCTAGACATAACTAATAGACCATAATGGATAGGTTTGGAAGTTCCCAAGTGAAGGAAAACAAAGTTTCTCAAAAAGACAAAAAGTTGTCAAAGTTGTCAGCAATTTTTGAAAAGTTGCTTCACAACTTTTTGATAGGAAAGTTGCATAATGCAAGATAGAGGTTGATGGTTATTCTAACTATATACAAACTCTTGAGGAAAATATAAAACCATTAAGTAAACACATCCCAAGGGTTGGGAGTTGCAATCAACAATTTTGTGCAAGTGGATCCACAAATTACAGTCTAGTGTTTAATAGTTTTAGAGTTTCTTGGTTGCTTGTACAAAATAATGGATTGAAATACTCATTCTTTGTTGGATCCTTGATTTTCATGTCATTAGAGTAATTTTCTATTCAAGTTGCAAGTTTTTAGGTGGTCATTTATGTAGGCTTTTAAATTCATTTGTAAATACTTAGTGTGCTGGTCTAGTTTTGACCATCTATACAAGAATGGCTCCCCCATGAGATCCTACCATGATTTCTTCATGGATTTAGGGAAAATGGGAGTGGATCCAGTGTACATAGTGTACATTTTTTTGGGGTCCTAGAGAGTTGGTTAAGAAATTTAAAGGTGATGCCCTAGGAAAGTCATTGATACTTGGTTAGGTGATCACAACATTGACATGAAGGTTTTGAGGTTTGAATGTGAAGGATACTTCAAACCAAGTGTTGTAGAAGGAGTAGGGGGGAGTAACATCACTATATGCTGAAGGGGAAAGTTTCATAACAAGTTTTGATGAGGAAATGATCAGATCCTAGTCAACTTTGTCATTCATAATATGAAACCCTTAAATATAGTCATAAAAGTTACTTTCAAGTGTATAGATGGCTTGGATACCTAAGACCCACAAAATAATTTTTTAGGTTTTCCAAAAGGGTACTCAAAATCATAATTTATTTTCCACCTTGTTTGGATAAAATTATGGTTAAAGTGTTGATCTCTAAGCCTATGTTGTTGATTAGTGACCAAACACTTATTCATTTGTAAGTCATTTACTAGGCAAGATTACAAGGTCATGACTATTGTTACCCATGAATTATTACCCATGAATGGTTCACAATTATTTTTGGTACATAATCATGTGATAGTTAAAAGGTGTTAAAAAAGAGTTTTCTTATAGATATTCCATTTTCAATATTAACACTCTCAAATTTCTTGTTCTAAAGTCCTTCAATTGAACAAACCCTCAAACTTGAACATTGAACACTTTGTTTGGTGTTCAAGGTTCAAAGTTCATAGCGTACCTTAGTCATTTAAGGAATTTAGTCATGTTCAGATACTAATGCTCATCTCCAAGATTAAACATGAACATTGAACACTTTGTTCATTTGTTTAAAGTTTAAAGTTCATTTTCGTTGCAGGTCATGTCATGAGAATAGTTTTTGATGTTTTGTGACCATTGAAATTGAACATTAGACTGCCTCATAGTTCAATCATTCATGTTGATCATAAAGATGAATTCTTGTAGTACCATGTGTCTTTTAAACAACTCAATAACAACACAACATTACTAAATCTAAAGAAAAGATTTGCATTAATCAATATTCCTTGTTATCATTCCATGCTCTTTCCAATTTTGACTAAATGGTTTATCTCTTTTGGGTCTACGTAGTGATAGTTTGAGCTTTAACTTCCTACCAATCTACATGCACTAAGCCTGGTGAGTCCCTGGTCCTTCACTTTCAAGATGTCTTTTCATTCTACATTTATTTAAGATTGTACATTCATTATGTGTCTTTCTTTTCTATTCAATTCTTGTCATGGCTACCCCTTTTCATCCAAAACTCTTAACAAGATTAGAGAGTTAGGTTTGCAAATCCACCATCGAATTCCATATCTCAAAAGGTCATGGATAGTGGTCTATTGTAGTTTTCCACATTCCTAAAGGTTTTCCCTTGTCCTGAGTTAGTCCTATCTTGTAGGGATATATATGATGCTACTAAAAAAATTTATTCACACTTTCAATGGTGAAATCTTGGTATACATGAGCCAAGTTGCTGTTATGGGTTCTCTAAAAATTCTTCCACATGAAATGTAAGAAGACTAGACCATCAATTCCTCCTGTGCCCAATTTTCCATGAATTTCAAAGAGTTGAACAACAATATTGCTAAGAGTTGGCTCTTCAAGTCTGAAAGAGGGGGTTCCCACCTTGCAAAACTTTTTACTAGAGAGCATATGATCCCTAAGATTAAGGATGTTATCACATTTCTAAATAGGATAAAGGGAAATCCTCATGCCTTCAATTGGGAGAACCAAATGTATTTATTTGTTTAGACTAATCTAGGGGAGGATAAATAAATTGGTTGGGCATATATAATAGCAACTAGGTTGTAGGAAGAACTTTCCTAGTCCTCTAGAACTGTTGGTTTCTACATGCCCTCCTACTTGTTCTACATCCTAGCCTATGGAAAGGAGTGGAAGGGCCTTCCACACTTAGACTAGAACCCAAGTATGCCAATTTACAAATATTACCCACTCTTGTAGAAGAACACGAGTCTTGATGGATTCAAGATAGTCCAAGACACATTCCTAGCCAAATTGGTATTTGAGTTACAAGGGAGAGAAAATATGAGATTGATAGAAGAGGCCACTCAGATGATCAACATTTATGGAAGTTAATTTACCCAGTTTCCATGGTTCACCTATCTCAAAACTGGGGGTTAAACCACTAAAGCTTCCCTATTATTTCCTAGACCATATGGTGCTAATTGAAGTGTGAAGACAATTGATAGAAGTAAAAAAACATTGTAAGGAGAGGAAAGGTTTAGGATATAACTTCCCTGTTGAGCTTGGGCATTATAAATGTAAAATCATTCAGGATGCTTTCAAACACAAAATGGAGATCAAATCCCTAAACCTACTGACCTATTCCCCTAGCCTGATTTTTGATAGCTAGGAACTTTACATGAAGTATTCTAAAGTTGCTTCTTCTATTGTGCACATAACCCACTTAGAATATTTTTGGGCAAAATATCAAACTAACTTTGAACAAAGAAAAAACTCTATTCTAGATTAACACTGGCATAAATTAATGATTTCAATCTCCCATTTGATATCTTAGGGGTGAATGAGGAGGATAAAGAAGAAGTTATGGACCCTTTCTACATTTAGAAAATTGAAGCCTATCCCTAACCAGAGATTGATTGGTTAGTAATAGAAGAGGATGATTTACACACAAGAACTTCACCTATCTTATCCCAAACAGAGAAATGGCTCAAAAGAAAAAGACATTGAAGAATATGGGCTTGTAATGTTCAAAGGATTCAAGCTTGTTCAAGTTAGCCTTTGGTTGCTTCTAGTTCTAACAAAAATTTTACTTCACCCACTACAAGTAAGTCAAGGCTTAGTGTTGAACCTAAACATCTTGTTTAAGGTTCAATTCACCTCCCTATATCTGTCAAGTGGATGCATTTTCATAGTTGAAGGAAGAAGAAATAATCAAAAACATTAAGTGTTCCTAGTGACAAGCCTACAACTATATAGCTAGATGTAGTGGAAGATAAAAAAGAAATAGGGGAATCTCTCATTGGTAGTATGGAATAGGGTTGTCAAAAAATCATAGAAGGTGCTACTACATCAGGTGTGATTTCTTTCAATTCTATGCCTGCATTACAGACTCCTCCCCCTAAGGAGAATCATCTAATGCCCAATTGGTTTAAGCTATCTATGAGAAAGAAGAGAAGTTTAGTACCAACAACCCTCTCAGCCAGAGACATGGTCAAAAAATGCCTTGGGAAGGAACCTAAAACCAAAAATTTCAAGATAGAGACTATATTGAACATTGATGATGAAACAAGGTAGTGGATAATAGAGGTTATGAAGCCAACAACTAGGAAAAACATTGAGGAAATAGTCTCAAGACTATGCAATAGAAAAGAATATCCTCAGTTCTACTTCAAGGGCTACTGACATGAAAATTTGGAGTGTAGGGAATTCCATAATCTTCCAGTAAATATGGAAAGACTAGAGGGACAAGCAAGAATTAAAACAGTCCCTACAAAAGATAGCTAAGTTCATACATGAGCTATAGAGCCCTCATGCAGAAGCATTGCTTGATGCTATTAAATCTATTGATGTGGAATCTCCTTTGAACAAAAGCTTCCTTGAATAGGTCAAGAGAGATCATTCAATTACCCAAGCATATAGTGAATAGTTGGGCATTGTTCACACTCAAGTAACCCATTACTTTTATCATTTCACCAATACCAGTGAGAGGGCGAATAAGTTAACCATAGCCTTGGATTCACAAATGAATGCTTGGGATTCTAAGAAGATCAAACGAGATGAGAATATCATTAACATCACTAAAGTTTAGGAGTATGGCATTGATAAGTTCATGAAGGACAATCCAAAGGCTAAGGTTGACACTAACTTCTTGTTTATTTCCCACACCAACTTGAAATAGAGAAACATTAAAATAGAGCAATGACTAGATGAATGTTTCAACCTATTAAAGGAGGTTGGTTTCTTGAAAGATATTTTAATGGCTGACATAAAATGCATCAATGTGAAAATTGTGAGGAATGAAGACTACACTGAATAACTTCCTAAAGAGGTAGAGGCAACCTTCTTCATGAGAATTAGGTTATTAAAATAAACAAGTGAGGTATCAATACATGATCTAACCATAGTTGCCAGGGTGGACTTTATGATGATTATATGTACTGACCACCTAGAAGTTCAACACAAGAAGTTGGATCACATTTTCCAAATCATGAAGATCTAGAAACTTAGGATGGAATAGTTAGGTGTCCCACAACAGTAAGAACTTGTCAATTTCCTCATTTCTCATAGAGTGTGGAAGGAAATGACAAAGGCTATTCTAAAGCCCGCAAACCATAAGTCATGATTGGTACACTTGGAGATTGATATACTTTATCTCTTTCTTCTATTTTTAGTTACTGTGTTTGAAACTATGCTAGTGTTTGCAAGAAACATTTCAACTCCCTAAGTGGAGTTATTTTTGTTGGAATTCAAAAAGCCTAAGGGAAGCTATATATGTAATATTTTAATTGATCTTAAGGGTCAACTATATGGATATTCTTAGATAGCTATTTTGTTAAGTAAGTATAGTTAGCTACTTTGGTTTATGAACAACAAGTTAATGATAATAGATATTGATCGTTTGATTATTTATATTATGCCTATTTGATAATTGTATGGTTACCTTACTAGTTAATGGAGTTTGTGTGACATTCATGCGATATAGATGTTGTTTCATGTTGATCTCAGATTGGTTTTGGCAAGTGAGTGTCAACATACTTAAGCCATTTACATAGTTCATGTTGAACTAGTAGTACATGCCAAGAACAACATGTAAATAATAGACCATCCTGAGTCATAATGAGTGTCGAGCCACTCATGTGCTGAGTCACAACAGAAAGATTACTGTATGTCGAGCATTAGAGACTTCAAATGCTAATTAAAATAGTTTTGACATATTTGTTTGTAAAGGTAAAAATAACTATGTAAACCATTTTTGAGCCAACTTAAGATTGAATTTCGATATTATGTAGATAAGGATGAATCTCTATTTGGATTCCCTATGCAACTATATGCAACTAATTTGAAAATAGGAAGGATTAAGTGGGAAAATGGATGAATCTCAATCGTAGATTTATGCCTAACCCTAAGTCACCAAAGTCTTCTTAAGGAGAACAAACCCTAAAATTTAAAAGAGTATGTGAGAGAATGTTGAAGGAGAAAAAAGGATAGTTTGCATGTAGAAATAGAGCATACAACAAAGAGACATCTGATCAAAAAGGATTAAGAAGACATTGTTTAGATGTGATATATTATCAGGCACGCAAGTGCCAACTGCAAGATCTATGATGACACTTTCTAACAAGTGATTTTAGCTAGATCTCTTAATAGAGTAGTCCTAATAGGTTGTATGAAATCCTTTAATAGGGTGCTTACTTACTTGTAAGTTAAAGTCCTTTAACCAGGCACACTTCTAATAGGGTGTTGAAATCCTCTAACAAGGTCAAACCTAATAGTCTTTGTAAGCCTTTAACAAGGCAGACCTTTCATAGGGTAGATCATGCTTCATGATCAAAACATTGTGACCTTTATTAGATACACTTTATTATTGTAGTAGTGAAGATTTGTGGGTGTCATCCCCACCAAATTTTTACCTTCTCACTTGGAGGGTTTTTGGGTAATCATATCTAGTGTCATATGTGTGTGATTACTTATTTGTGTTTAAATGATTTAGATGTACATGCTTTATGTGTTATTCATTGAATGTACAAGATGGATGTGTGGTAAAAAATTTATGGGTCCAAGTTTAAACTATTGATTCACCCACCACCCCCCCCCCCCCCCCACCACCATAAGTTTACATTTCCTATTGTAATTCCAACAATTGGTATCAAAGCAGAGTTCTCAAAAAAGAAGCCTTGCATCTTTGAGGAAAGATATTGAAATGGAAGTCTACAAATTGGGAAAGATTATTGAGAATTAGGGAGTTGAGATACAACTCATTCTACATCAATTAGATGAAGCAAGAGAAGAACTAAAGAAATCCTTGAAGAGAAGTAATGAAATTGCTATTGTAGAGAATGACACACAATATAAAGAATCACAAGAGTCATAAGCCATACTGCTATTTGATGTAACTATACAAAAGAAAAAATTCATGGAAGAAAAAGCCATGATTGAAGAAGACAAAATAATTTTAAGCAATATACTCAGAAAGAATTTAATAGAGCTATCCAAGATTTCCAATATGCAATTGGATACTATAAGTCAAAAGATGAATGCCAACTATGAGTTAAATGTCAAGGATAGTGAGATAACTACATTGAAGTTGTAGAATGAAAAATAATAGAGTGATCTAAAGAGAGAAAAGGAATATGTTGAAAGTTTCAATAAGCCAAATGAAGCCATCAAATACTTTTATCAATTACTGAGATCCCCTAGATCTAAAAATGTTACATCTAGACTAGGATGCACAAGCATTAAAGAAGAAGAGTCATCCAAAAATGTTGAGGAAAGAAACAACAAAGGTAAGAACTCCAAACCTACTTGTTATAATTGTGGTAAGAAAGGGCATATTGCTAATGTGTGTAGAAGCAAGACAACAAATCAAAATGTTAAGCCTAAGAACATGGTTCCTTGCAAAAAGTGCAAAAGGAAATGTCATCAAGCACATGAATGCATAACCAAGACCATGCATACACAAATATTTGAAGGTTATTGCTACAACTATTAGAAGTATGGACACAAAGCTTTTTAATTCAAATCCAAACTCATGTGGTCATCAAATAAGCTAGCAAAAGTAAGGAACAATAAAAACTCTTATAACTAGGATTATTATACAAGATATAGTAGTCATTATTGTCAAGAATATGGACATGTTTCTAAAAATTGTATAAGGACACACTTCAGTGGTAACTACCAAAGGTGATTGAGTCAAACCACACGTTTTATCTATTTGAAGACTGGTCATATTAGTAAGTATTGTCCAACAAAGTCAAAGGCACCAAGTTGTAAATTTGACTAAGGCAAAGGCAAGGAAAATGTTGAACACATTAGATATGAGATGAATAAGACATGGAAAAATAAAGATGATTGTAGCACATCAAATGGAGAAGGTATCACTTCACACAATGGGTCTAGGCAATTAAAAGGTATGTAGGACTGATATCTAAAAGTTATACCACACATTAGTTCCAAAAGGTTCTAATACTAAAAGGACTACATTAGCATAAATAAAGATGCAAGATGTTGTTAGGAATTCAAGACAAATCTTTGAGTTTTTCATGTTGTTGCCAAGAATGAAATGTTTCCTATATGTGTTGAGTGGAATGTTAGAAGATGTCAAGCTATAAGACTAAATAGTTGATGTTGAGCTCGTAGTGGCTACTGAGTGATGGAAATGTTAATTGATGTCGAGTGAGCATTAAAATGGTTAATGCCAAGCTTATAGCTATGTAAGTACTTAGCATTAATTGTAGGGTTTTCAAAGGGTATTTGATTGGTTTTAGCTTATTCTTCACCATTTCAAATTCAAGACAGAGTGAGTGGAGTAGAGGTCAATCTGGAAATCTATTCCAAGTAGTTTCAAAAGATTCTAGTAGTGATCTCACACATATTCACCAGATTTCATAAGGTGTTTATCAAGAGTCAAGCTATGTAGTTTTAATTTTCATGAACCCTAGTTTCACATTATGGCATCGAGTTCAAAGAATGTAGAGGGAAAGGAAGTTTTAAACGTTTAGCTAGTAAGTAATGAAGTCAAGCGGCTTATTTCCAAAGCTATTCCCGACAATGTTTATAAGAAAGACCCCTTTGGCACATTATCGATGATTCCATCAAATATGATAATGATACAAGATGTGAGAATATGCTATTACTATAAGATAGGAAGCATTAAGGATATGGAAATTAGAGAAGCCTACAAAAAACTTTGTGACAATGATGTTTTGAAAGAAGAGTTCAAATTTGTTGAGAGAAAGAGATTAAGAAAAGCCCTAGATTTTCCAACTGTATTCAAGATAGAATGGATCAAAATAGTTCTTAGCAAAATTCATGACGATTTATTATGGCTGGAAAATGAACCTATTAAAATTACTAAGAGAATAATCCATAGGGTTATTGGTTATCCAATCCTAAATCAACCTAAGACATTGAGAAGTGATTCAAAGGAAGTGATTGAAAAGAATACTGGAGCTATTTGGAACAAGAGAGGCATGAAAATAGACACAATCACTGATCCTATGATAAACTTTATTGTAAGGGTTATATCACACAAGTTTTATCAATTTAGTAGATTGAATAGTGTGCCCTATATAGCTATGGATGTTAAATACAAGATTGTCAAGAAAGATCATACTTATGATCTAGGAGAGCCACAATTGCAACAACTGATGGAAAACCTCAGAGCAATTAGGAAAAGTAAGAGTGCACAATGCAAATTTGGCTCTATATTGATTTGTACATTCTTTTATGTACAAAATACCTTTCCAACATTTGGAACAATTGCATAGAAGACTAATAGGTCAATAGCTATACAAATTGGTGAGTATATTGAGAAGATAAGAGAAAAATTTGAATTAATGATGGCAAGTTATTTTGAAGACTTCAAGAAGTCAATGAAGGAAAGACTAAGAATACCAGTGTCTTTAGTTGAAAACAATAAGATGATGTATGTTTTCTTGTGGATGTTGATTATACATTTGTCCA
Source organism: Cupressus sempervirens (assembly GCA_028749045.1). Lineage (NCBI taxonomy): Eukaryota > Viridiplantae > Streptophyta > Pinopsida > Cupressales > Cupressaceae > Cupressus > Cupressus sempervirens. The sequence goes on along the minus strand of CM053786.1, from coordinate 130,835,309 downwards.
AGCTGTCACACGAAGGGTAAGATGGTTGAGACCCTTAGGCTATGAAATAAATGTGGATGAAGCCTCTACAACCATAACAACTTTACTAGCAGAAGACATACACAAAACTGCAAAAATATTTGGAAATTACATGAGACGGTAAAATCCACGATTAACATGGATTTGAAAATTGCTTCTATTTTGAAGAAAAGGGAAAAGATATTGAAGAAGCTGAAAGATTAGTTTGGAGAAGGTGCTAAGAAAGAAGAAGAAGAAGAAGAAGAGGAAGAAGAGGAAGAAGAACCAAAATACAATAACCTCTAGCATTGACTCAATGTATAGGAGAAGACAAAGAAGACTAGGAGACTGAGGGTGCCAAGGGAGAAGAAGTCGAAGAAACACCTACTCCTATTGAGTCAAAGAAGAGGAAGGCCAAGGCACAACCTATGGAAAGGACTAAAAAAATTGCCAAACTTAGTCAGCCCAAGCCCACTGCACCTACAACAAGGGCAAGCTCATGTGAAACTACAAAAAAGGCCATGGAAAGGACCAAGCAAGTAGAGAAAGAAGGTCAAGAGTAGAAGAGACCAAGAAGAAAGTATGTTGCATAACCAAATTCTAAAGAGGAGAAAAAAAAGTCTGATGACATCAACCAATTTAAGGTGGTTCAGATCTTGAAAATTTATATGAAAAATGTTAAGAATAATTTAGATCTATCAGGATTTAGTCATGTCAATTTTCATAAATTGGGTAAAGTAGAGAAAAAAAAAGTGGAGGAGGCCATATATGCCATGATGGAATAATTCAAGATAACCCCACTAGAATTTGCCAACTCTATGCCAAAGAGCCTATATGACATAGTTGAGAAAAAATGGCATTACTATCTAAAATTGGAGAAACAAATAAGGAAGACCACACTAGCCCAAGTGATGCCTAAATTAACTAAGGCACAAATTGCTAAGGTTGTAAATAAGTATGTTGTTAGCTTCACACCTAAATATAGAGCCTTTAGCATTTTGCAAAATAATATTGGAGATGTAGTCAAAAATTCCACATAGATATGGAAAGTAACATATGGATTGACTACAATAAAGAAAGGAGAACTTGAACCCATAGAGGCCAATGATGATGAAGATGATGATGATAATGAGGGTGTAATGCCCCACTTAGGAACCCAAGAGAAATAAAACTAACATGTTACAATGTTTACTAGACTATTTTAAAAAAAAATTTAAACAACATCAAAGTAACAATAATGCAGAAGCAATATATACATACACATCAAGAACATGTAATCAATTAGAAATAGTTTCAATTCCTCAAAGGTTTCTTTACATTGAGTCACATTTAAGAAGTTTAAATTAATTAGTTTAAGTTTCAAGTACAATGTCTCCTAAACATAAAGAAATAACAGATACATAATCACACAAGAAAAGCATAAGTATAACTAATACAATGAAAGCACATCAAATTAATAACATCCACTACACATGTCACAGGGTATGGGAGAATAGAATACATCAGAATACATGATAGCATTATTAAATCAACTGAAAAGAAGTCTTTGAGATAAAAAATGAGAATGATAAAGGTACATCTCTTGCAATGGACATCCATTAGCTGGCAATGTGAGGGGAACCTAAATGGTAACAAGACACTACCTCCCAACCGCGTGGTTACCTAGTCAAGCTTCCACTCCCACTATGCAGGGAAGATAATGAATGATCCACATATGGCTAATAAAACATAAAACATACCTAGGCAAGGAATTCCTAATAGCCAAAACTACCTCAAAGGTAACACATGCTACTCAAGAAGATAAAATAATCTAGAAAGAAAGAACACGCAATCCAATACCAACACCACATAACCAAACATCATGCATGAACCAAGTATAAATTGAATACCAAGATCATAAGATAAGTCAATGAAAGATAATCACCTTAAGTTGAGAACCACATGTCAAAAGTACATCATGCATGAAGCACCAATCATCATCAATGAAAGTAAATAAACATAATAAACACATCCAACAATAGGTACACCACTAGAGGTACACCAAATCTATAGAGGAGACTCAAGCGAGATACTAGGGAGTGTTATCATATGGTCAAATTACTTGAGTTACCCTAGACTGATCTCTTAATAGACCCTGGACCCTCAAGCATTGAGTTACCCTGGACTGGTTACTCTGAACCCTAGACCTTCAATGTGACACATGCAAAACTAGAAACCCCTCTCAAGAAGATCAGGCAACCAGTTATATTGTCATCACATTTCCATCCTTAGTCTATACAATCACTCAAGGCATGTGCAAGGTAGATATCTCTAACTTATCTGTTTAGTGTGTTTCTCCCCAAAATATTAATTAGTAGATAATCACTTATTACATAACTTACAATAGGTTACCTTGGCACTGACCACTTTGGGTCCCAGACCCCTACTGCAAGCCACTCCCAAAGACATGTACCTAGACAACCTCTCTTAAGAATATAAAACACAATTGTGTCCCATACCACAACACCCATAATGATCAAACTCGATTCCTTAACAACCAACCTAAAAATAAGATAGTTCTCCCAACCCAAATAAACATAGATATACCATATAGAAAAACTCATAAATGCAACTTCCAAATTGAAAACATAGACTCGAGATAATTTCTGAAGTAGAAAAACATCATAAAATAAATCACAAGGGCAACCTCTGGTGTACATCCTAGTAGGCTAACTACATAACCCTCAGGGCCACATATACATGATGATGACATTAATTGGATACAAATATTTATATAATACACCCAAGACTGCAAGTATAAAGCTATAATTTATATTTATATAAGTTCAAAAATAAGGTCTACCTTAAGACAATATTATACAAGTAATATTAATCACTCACAAAATATCCAAATATACATAAGTGTATGATTTTCAATTGACCACACAATATGTTTAGCATTGAATATAATCCAATTTAATGAAAATCAATATTATAATAGACTCACATCTTTTATTATAATTAAAATTATAAATATTTATTTATTTTCATATAATATAAAATAATTTAAACTATACATTAAAGAAATTATATATATATATATATATATATATAAAAGTAAGTTTAAAAGATCAATTGATGTGACTAATAATAATAATAAAACTTAAAAATAATATACATAAAAACATATTAAATACATTTTAATAAAACTAAATATAAAATGATTTATATACCTTTTTCTTAAAGTTATTCTAAATGTCTATAAATGAAGGAAAAAGGCATCTTTAGAAACTCATGATTATTTAATATAGACAAGAGTAATTTAAGAAAAAGTATAAGATAAAGAAGGAAGCATGTTTTTCTTTTGTAAAGAAATTATGTGGCTCATATGCCTACGGATTTGGAGGATGGTGATTGGGATTTAATTGTTCTTATTTAATATTATACATGCCCAATACCATTGTTTTAAAATAAAAATCAAATACTAAACATGCAAGTTTAACCTTTATTTAAAAAGGGGCACTTAAAATAAGTTGTCGGCCCTTAATAAGCCATGTGGCCACTGCAATTCCCTACCATCGAAGGTACGAGAAATCGTGCAAGCTGCTCAACAAAACAGTAAATTTTTTAATAATTTTTTAAAATTAAATTAAATTTGTTTAAAACTCATCTCTTTTAAAAAGAAATAAACCTCCCTTTCATTAGTAATTTTAGAATGTAAATATATAAAAGATTTTTATTTATTTTATTTTTTTAATAATAAATTAATTTATTTTTAAAGATTTATAAATGTATAAAATTCTCTCTTCTTAAAAAATATGTTTATTTTTTATTTTATTTTATTTTTAAATTGTTTTCAACATTAACCTGATAGAGAAAATAATACTACCCATTGGAATTTCAATCTAAAATCTTCTTTTTCTTAAAACACTTTCCAAATTAAATTCTAATTTCTTTAATCTAGAAAGACAAGGGTTGTCAGATTGATGTATTTTTCTTTCAATCTTATCATACATACGAAATACAATACAATTATCCTATATTCAAAACAAAAAGTGATAAATTCATGCAACGAAATCCAAAGAAATTGATTTCAACTATCATGAAGAAGACAGGATTATCTAAATAAGAAAATTCTAATTGGATGAATGAAAACTCAGGAACCTACCCAGTTTTGATGCTAAACTCTGACACCTAGATGAAAATTCCTACTGCAAGCAAAATCCTTCAAGTCACAAAAAATTCCCTTGTTTTCCAAACCCTCCAAGTTGCTCTCCAAAACCTATGTGTGCCTTAATGACCCAAAAACCCCTCTAATATAAACTCTAATTACCTTTTAGGGTTTCTATCTCCACCAGATCTAATTTACAATTATTTAATTTATGTATTTCTTTCATGCACAATTAGTTTTCTTTTTAATTTAAATATTATTTTATTATTCCTTTAATGCATGTCAAATGAATTATTAAATTACTTTATTTAATTTTCCACTTGACTTCACTTTTATTTAATTTATTAACTTTTAAATCTCATGTGCACTATATTAAAATATCTTTATTAAGTTCACATATTTTATCTTTTAAAATTTTTTCCTATATTTTAATCTCATGCACGCATTGTGCGAACTTAAATTTTTTTCATAATTTAATATCTTTCTCCTTTTTATATATTTTCGAAACTTAATTGATAAAATATTTATTAACTTAAATAATAATAATATTTAGCATTTATTTACAAATGAACTCTAAATATATTATTATTAAATTAAATAAATATTATCATGTTCTAAAATTTAAACTTATAACTTTTATCTTTGAATTCAATTCTTTTTATTTAATTAATTTCTCAATTAATTAAATATAGTTAAATATTAAAATGTCATAATAATTTTCCATTAAATTAAATCATTAATTTAATCTTTTAATTAGACTTAATTAATAGAAAATTTATCAAAGACTCATAAAATAACATATGCACAAAAGATTCACAGGTTTTAAAAAGGGTAGACAGTTTGTTACAAGTCCTCCTTGCAAGACAAGTATTTTAGGCTATGGTTGGGATTGGACCTAATCATTATCTTCCCATTCTCACCATTTGAGTATTTGTAATTGGGCATGCTCATCCTGGAAATTCAAGGAAGTCTATGTCTGGTACCTGCATCCTGCATAAAAGATGAGTATGTACATGTATATAATATATCTAAACTAAACAAGCAATGGTGGAGAGTGGTACATCTTGTAGATCCCAACTTGTAGGTGACTACGACACCCTCCCTTAACCACATCAAACATGTCAAACAAAAAGATAAAATAAGCATGTGCACCATACACATGCAAGTATGGGGTAAGTATCATAAAAATCACAAGTCTAACATCAAATGCTTAGGTATAATAATGCATCTCTATCAATACAAACATAATCATCATTAAAGATGTCACGTTAACATTTTTATGAAGGAAACCACATTTACTAATTAGGAATCATCAAGGAATCATTAACAACACGTGAAATGAAATCAACTAAGCAATTATAACTAATATTTTTGTAATCCAAGTCATGAAATAACATCATAATATTGTAAATCTAGTATCTCTAAAACTAATCAATGCATAAAATCAGCCTAAAATAATTTGACAATCAGAACATAAAAATAAACTATGGGTGGGCATTACAGAGGGAGTAATAGAAATGGAAGTAAATAACAATGCACCATCTAAGCCAAAGCAGCTAGAGAACAAAGTGTGCAAGACATTCAATTACCAAATGTCAGTCCTCCACATGTCATAACTAAGACCACTATAACCATAACTATAAAATATGTATTTGATCAATCAGCTCAGAACATCAATCCCATCAATAAAGATGACTTGAAGAAGATATCAGAATAGTCTACACTGCAAGGTAAACTTTGTAATAATCTTGTTTTGATTAGCGCATATGAGCTACAAAAGTCTATGACTAATGTTGAAAGGGAAAAAGGAGAATCCACAAGAACCACCTTCTATTATCCCTCCTATCATGAATGTACAACCTCTTATCCAAATGATAGAAGATACATTTAACAAGGTTGATACAATAGCCAAGATTGACATTGAGAATAAGTGCATAGTGGAAGTACATGTTGCTACTATAGAATAGAAAGAAATAGGTCAGATAGACCTATTTGCACCTACAACACAAGGACAAGGTGCAAGACAAGACACTATAGGAGAATAGGGCAAGCCTAAAGAGAGTGAAATAACACTACAAATGAAGGAGAAAACTACCATCCAAGCACTAGTAATGTTACTAGAACTTGGCACTCCATCTAGTCATACTCTTTAGAAGTTGAGCGCAGATGCTACTCTATTGCAGATCTTAGTGCCAAGCCCAAGTTCATCAAAGGCTGGAAAGGTAATTCAATATGGAGATGTAAACCTTGATAAAGAAATTATTATACCTAAATATGATTATGATACCATGACAATAGAACAAATAGGCATATTACAATGGGCCCTAAAAATTAAAATGTATCAAGAAATGCTAAGGATAGAACATAGGCAGAAATAGTCATTAAAAGACATTAAATACATCTTTCTAGATGTATTTAGTCTTCCAACTCCTAATGAGAGCAAGCCACTAATGGAACAACTAATAGATATAGTAGAAAAATTCAGTAATGAAGACCTAGATACAAATGCAAAATTACTTGAATGGTTAGAAAATAAGTTCCAAAACAAGGTGAATGAGAAAATATCTAGTGATATAGCACTAACACAAGTTACATTGGCAAGTAAGGTTGAGGATGTGAAGAAGGTACTTGAAAACATATTCTCATTGTACACTAAATTACTACATCAGGTGCAAAACTACCAATGAATGCAGCTCAAAGTGAGAAGCATTTTAGGACATTTCTTCAAACACAGAATCAGTTAGCTGTATTGATAGTAGATGAGGCTAATATAAGAGCCAAACTAACTAGCATCCAAGCAACTCTCACCTTGCATATGGAAATTTTGCACAAGGAGCTAGGCTATGCTAAAAATTTATTGAAGAAAGACCCCAATATTTCTACTTTAGATGATCTAGTCCACCTTGCTTTCGAGCTTGCCATCCAAATCAAGTCATTGGATATTGCATGTGATAACTAGGATGAAACCCTCAAGATAATATTGAATGTCCATAAATCTTTTCTGGACAAACATAAAATAAGTGTATAGCCCATTGACATAAGTTTCAAAAAGGGGGATATAATATATATTGTCAAAAAGGAGAGATATATTTTATATTTTTGAAGAAATTGACATCAATGGAGAAATTGAGATCAATAGAGAAAAAGAGGAGAATGAAACAAGTGATAACAGATGAAAAAGAGCATGAAGTCAAAGAGTATCAATAGAGGCACATTTACTTAGAAAGAGTACAAAATTTTGGTTATAGAACAAACTTACCAACTCAAAGGGAGTTATTAGATTTTGAGGTAAACAAGTTATTAAAAAATTTTGATGTTTTGAAGTTTTGTATATAAACTGAGTTGAGATATGTTATGCTTATAAGATTAAGGATGATATTGTATTCTCAAGTGTTTTTTTCCACTCATGTCAAAGGGGGAGATTTTTGATCTTAGATTGGTTTTGACAAGTAAGTTTCAACACACTTAAGCCATTTACTTAGTTCATGCCAAACTAGTAGTATATATTGAGCACAACATGTAAATAATAGATCATGTCAAGTCATAGTGAGTGTCGAGGCACTCATGTGTTGAGTCACTCAAGTGTCAAGTAGATAATATATGTTGAGTGACATAGGAGCTAAGTAATATATAAGTCAAGTAAATAGTGAATGCTAAGAAATATGGGTGCTAAGTCACAACAGAAAGATCAGTGTATGTCGAGCATTAGAGACTTCAGATGCCGAGTAAAATAGTTTTGACATATTTGTTTGTAAATGCACAAACAACTATGTAAAACATTTTTTATCTAACTTAAGATTGAATTTTGATATTTTGGAGATAAGGATGAATCTCTATTTGGATTCCCTATGTAATTACATGCAACCAATCAAAAAAAAGGAAGGATTAAGTGGAAAAATGGATGAATCTTAGTCGTAGATTCATACATAACCCTAAGTCACCAAAGTCTTATGAAGGAGAACAAACCCTAAACTTTAAAAGAGTATGTGAGTGAATTTTGAAGGAGAAAAGAGGATAGTTTGCATGGGGAAACAGGGCATTCATGGTGACTTAGAAGTTATGAAGTGAAACTACATTTCAAAATTAGTTAGAGAAGAACACAAGATAGAGAAAAGTATATGGCAAAGAGACATCTGATCAAGAAGGATCAAGAAGCCATTGTTTAGAGGTGATCTATTATTAGGAAAGCAAGTGCCAGCTATAGGATCTATGCTAAGACATTTTAATAGGTGATTTCAATTAAATCTCTTAACAAAGTAGTCCTAATAGGATGTATAACATCCTTTAATAGGTTGCTTACTTAGTTGTAAGTTAAAGTCCTTTAACTAGGTACACTTCTAATAGGGTGTTGAAATCCTCTAACAAGGTGGGACCTAATAGTCTTTGTAAGCCTTTGACAGGGTAAAACTTTCATAGGGTATATCATGCTTCATGATAAAAAAATTGTAACATTTATTGGATACTGTTGTCACTTAGGTTTGCACCCTTGTCCAAGGCCTATGCACAAGGACAACCTAGTGAAACATGGCAACAACCTCCAAGCTGTGGGACTTGAACTGTGAGGTTGAGTCTCTTGAGAAAGCCAACTTCCTCTTACTATCAGGGTGCACCTAACTACTCTTGGAGAGGAAAAGGGAGAAGGAGAGCATGAAAGAAAATCTACCTAGTCTAATCTAAAGAGGTGATGCACCAAAATAGAGTGTTCAGACCAATTCTTGCCCATATATGCACTACTGAACTAGAATGAAACTAAGGATATACATGTCCAGACTTGCTTTGATCTAATAACCACATACAGATCAGAAAACCAAGATGTATGAAACAAGGAAAGAGGTTCACTTATATATCATTCACAGGACAGCAGAGATATAGTCATGCAGATTACAGATTTTCACAAAACAATGGCGAAGGCAAAGAGTTCTTTCACTTTCATACCAATGGCTGAAGGAGATAAGTGGAGAATCATATAGTTCAGAGGCATATGGGAATTTACACTGGAATTATAGAGCAACAGTAGAGAAAAGTTAGAGAAAGGTCGACTGTAACAAAATTTACAAAAGTTGCCTTTATAGTTCAGGCATAACTAAGATCTCTTCCAGCTGAGGTAACCTCATAGCTATCCGTCATTAAGTTTTGCAGAGGACAATCAAGAGGAAATCTGATTTGGATGTGGATCCAGAGACAATGATTTGGAAGAAGGCCTTGAGAAGACCGAAATGGCACCATAACTGCACTCTAACCCGATAGATGGATCAAAAGATGGGTGGTGGAGTGTTCTTCTTGTTCTGCATTCATTTCATGGTAGTTGGAATTGATCCTGAAGATCAGATCATGCAACAAAACTAATTACCCTCATTTTTGCTTTATGAATTAGCAAAGTCAGCGAGTCAACCTATTTTTGTAAGAATGATGAACCACGTGGACCAATAGCCTCTTTTTATTTTGCCACTTCATGAAAGTCCTACATAGTTGACTACACTTCATGAAAGTCCTACATAGTTGACTATCTCTTATCACTAACCGCACCAACTCCTCCAACTCCAGCTGTGATGGTTACACTAATTGCCAGCCGTTAACTGTCAACCTTGGTCGAGCCAACAAGACATGTGTCATCAAGGTGCTATGTTGCTATGTTATACAGTGTGTAACTTTCGATGGCAAGATAGTGCTAACCATCGATCTTCCTGAAATCTAACAATCGTGAAGACTTGTCATAATATTGTGCTTGTTTTTACCCAAGCCCATCATACCTGGCGCCATCTCAGCAATTGCACCACTCTTCGAATGACAATTGGCAATCCTTGAGGTTTACGAGATAAAATGGGCCCACCTAACATTTTTCACTGAGGCGCTATGTCGCTATGGTATATAGTGTGTAACTTTTGATGGCAAGATAGTGCTAACCATCGATCTTCCTGAAATCTGATGATCGTGAAGACTCGTCATAATACTGTGCTTGTTCTTACGCAGGCCCATCATACCTAGTGCCATCTTGGCAACTGCACCACACTTTGAATGACACCTGGTAATCCTTGGCACACACACCTTGGCAAGACCTAGCCCGCTGATCCACGTGGTGAAAGGGCACTACATCGCTATGGTTAAAATCCTCACAATTCTCCATAGCGAGATAGCACCTACCATAGATCTGCCTTAGATCTACAGTGCTCCACAAAACTGTTAAACTGCATCTTGAACTAGTCAAATGGACCAATGAGAAAATGCCATCATATTCTAACCCATCTGACAACTACCACGGAAGATGAGATGTACTATCACTTTGAAGAAGGGCGGGCCCATTACGTCATCTATCCCATGTGTCGCCGAGGTGTTATGTCACTATGGGTATCTATCTTGCAACTTCTCATGGTGAGATAGCACCCATCATTGATCTAAACTGATATAATAGTGAGCACCCTTGTCTAGACTTCTCAGTGCATAGCCAATAAGAACTGGCCACATGCAAACTATCTAACGAATCCTCGCTGATATCTGACAGGGCACACCTGGGACTCACCAAACATGCGGCAGAAGGGCACTATGTCACTAACGATGAGAAGCTCAAATTTTTTTATATTGTCATAGCACCCACCGTGAAACTGACAAAACCTGGCATCAGAGAAATAATCAAGAAAAAGGGGACCCATCGGACACACGGCAGAAGGGTGCTATGTCGCTAACGTATTCCCCATGCAGTTTCTCATGGTGAGATAGCGCCAACCGTTGTTCTACCTTAGATCTACAATGGAAGACTTGTGGGCCATAGAACTTATTATAAAGTTTGATTGGGTATTAAAATAATATTAACTCTGCACACTAGCCATTGGTGGGTAAACATTTAAAATTTGAATCCTGGCAGGGTGTAAAAACTGATAACATTTTTGGTGACTCACAAGGGATGCGAGCCTACTATGCATAAGATCAATGGCCTTATGTATCCATTGGGCTATGGAGTCAAAAAATGGGTCCTGTGCATATTGTGAAACCCTAACCCTACCTGTGAGAGATCAAAACATGAAAACCCTAAAAAAATCTGCAACCGCAACTGGAACCAGAAACAAAACTTCCTCTGCAACCTAAAACACCTCAAAATCTACTACCTGACTGGAAGACAACTATGCCCGCGCACTTCTTGAAAAGCAAAAACTAATAGAATGAAACTAAACTACTTATATAAAGGAACTCGACCTTCATCAGAGGCAAACTTTAAGATAAATCCCATTGACTGGAATGGGCAAAACTTCACCATTTGGCCTGCTCAATTGAAACACATTGCCTACTTGCAACTTGCAATCAGATAGGGGCTGCTCCATAATGCATCAAATTTTGAGTGTCTTCATAGTTTTGCCCTATCTGCATCCCACTTTAGAACTAAATCTCCTTCTCTGAAGATTCTGACCCTAGCCTTCTTATCAAAATTCCTCTTCATCTGCTACTGATGTATCTCTAGGGTCTATATAGCTTTATTTCTTTTTTCTTCTAGCTCCATCAGCTCTACCATTCTTACTGTCATAACATCATTTTCAATTAGTTCCAATTGATGAGCTAACTCCAGGGCTGGGAACTCCAATGAAATTGGAATCCTTGCCTCTCTACCATATACCAGTACAAATGGAGAGTTCCCTAATGATCTTTTAGGTGTTATCCTGTCCACCCATAGTGCAGTCTTCAGCCTCTTATGCCAACATCTCTGATTATCCTCTATTTTCCTTTTCATGATCCTAATTAGGTTCTTGTTGGATGACTCAACTAGGCCATTACCCTGGGGGTAATAATTTGAGGATGTGCTCAAATAGATATTGTGATCCACTGCCCATGCACAAATTTGAGCTCCAACAAAAGACTTGGCATTATCTAAAATAATGGTTGAAGGGGCACCAACCTTGGTCACAATTCCATCAAGGAACTCAACAACTGAAGATTCAGTGGCATCCTTCAATGCAACTACCTCTATCCATTTGGTGAAGTAATCTGTAGCAGCTAAAATACACTTGTGACCAGAACTGGAAGAAGGATTGATAGGGCCTATGAAATCCAATCCCCATTGAGCAAAAGGTTGATCTACTTGGATAGGATGAAGGGGAAGAGCTATAAGCTTCTGTTTACCATAGAAGAAGGCACATTTTTCACACTTCCTCACATGTCTATGGAAATCATGGAATAGAGATGACCAATAATAACTAGCCCTCATGATCTTCATTATAGTTGTCCTTGTTGAGAAGTGACCACCATCAGGGCCATCATGAAGCTCTTTGACTATTCTTTTAGCTTGGTCTGTGTCAATGCATCTTAGCAGGGCTCCATTAAAATCTCTCCTAAATAGAATACCATCAACTATGACATAAGGAATTGACTGTAGCCTATACTGTCTCCTTTTAGCTCTATCTAATCCTTGAGGGTATCCATTCCCTAATAAGAAATTCTTCATGTCATCCATCCAATTCCTTGGACCATCATTTCTTGCTTCTTGTTCTTCTGTTAATACCATGACAACTTCTTCATCAGGCTCTTGAGATGATGGCATCTACTTACATAATCCCTTACCTCTTACCAGATTAGTGACCTGGATATTGACATCATACTCCATCACTCTTGTAATCCAACCAGCTCTTTTCTCACTAATATCTTTTCTCAAAAGGAAATCCTTTACACTAGCATGGGGTACTAACAAATGAATCTTGCTATGGGATAGGAGGTGTCTAAATTTCCTTAAAGCTTTGATGACTGCAAGGGCTTGCTTCTCTACATAACTGTACCTATCTTCATACTCCTTAAGTCCTTCACTAAAGAAAGCTATGGGCTATTCTTCATTCTTGTCATTTGTTTGAGTCATGACAATAGAGATACTCGACTTACCACCTAGGGTATAAAGGATGAAATCCTTTTCAAAATTTGGGTTCATGAGAGTAGGGGCTAAGGCTATGGCTGCCTTGATCTCTTCAAAACTTTCCTTCCCTTCCTTGGTCCATGTAAAGACCATACCCTTCTTGAGCATAGCTGTAAGAGGTTTCACCATGGTAGCAAGATTGGGAATAAATCTTCTTACAAAATTTATCCTACCAAGGAGACTTTGTAGCCCTTTCTTGTGTTTAGGAAGAGGGAGGGCAAGTATTGCTTTTGTCCTTTTCGGATCAATGGTCAGACCGTCCTCATATACAATGTGTCCTAATAGTTTCCCTTGATTGGTGACAAAGACACACTTGCTTGGGTTAAAAGACACCCCAAACTCTCTACATCTTAGGAATACCTATTTTAGATGATCAAAATGATCTTCTGCATTCTTAGAATACACTATAATATCATCAAGGTAGACTAAGACAAACCTGTCAATCAATTTTTCGAAGGCCATTTGCATTGCCTTCTGAAATGTAGCACCTGCATTGGTTAGCCCAAATGGCATCTTGCAATAAGCATAGGTGCCCCATTTAGTGGTAAATGCAACTTTATATTTATCAGATTCTTTAACCAGCACTTGATTATAACCAGAGAATCCATCAAGAAAAGAGAATCTCCTTGAACCACTAACCTTGGACAGAATTTGCTCCATAGAAGGGAGAGGATGGTGATATTTAAGGGAAGCTTGGTTAAGGTCCCTAAAGTCCACACACAATCTGATTTCTCCATTCTTCTTCCTAACAGGGACTAGGTTGGCTACCCATGATGAGTGCTTGATGGGAAAAAATATATTAGCCTCAATCAATTTGGATAGTTCTTTTCTCATTAAGGGTTCAATTTTAGGATTCACTGGTCTCTATTTTTGTCTTACTGGTTTAGCATGATCAACTAAATCTATGGTATGTTGAAATAACCTTGGGTCAAAACCCTTTAAGTCATCATATGTCCAAGAAAATATATCATTAAATTCCTGACATAAATGAATAAAATTTTCTTGTTCAATTTTAGAACATACCTTCCCCATGTTTAAGGATCTTCCATTAGCAATCGTGACTGGAGTGTGATCATTTCCATCAGCAGCTAGGTTCATGGCCTTGCCCTTTGCTTGATCATCAGGATTAAAAATACTCTCTAAAGTAATGAGACCTTTAGGCAGCTTGTTAGAACTGAGATGAATGATCTGATCACCATACTGATCTTGCAGTCTTGATTGATTTCCTTCTAAAAATTCTGCATCATTCTGCAAGAAGCTGACAATTTTCTCATCAGACTCAAACACTTGCCAATGAGTGTTGTTGTTAGGGATGACAAGCCTCACTACCACCTTGATTTGTTGCTTCTTCTCCTCCTCAAGATTCCCTAGCACATCATAAGATGCACCTATTGTCTGTTTCCTTTTCTAGGGATGCTTTGGATGTTAAATGCATTGAAACCCTCAAGCAAATCCTAAACTCTATGTTTATAAGACTTGAGCAGACCATTCTTCATAATGTTCTGATTTCTCACTTGGTTAACTACCAACTCACTATCTCCATATACTTTCAAGGCTTGAATTCCTCTCTTTTGGGCAAGTAGGAGACCTTGAATCAAGGATTCATATTCGGCCACATTGTTGGTGCAACTGAATTGGAGCCTAAATGAGAAGTAGTATCTTATTTGTGCAGGAGAGATCAACATAACACCAATCCCTGATCCATTTCTATTCCTTGAGCCATCAAAGTACATACTCTATATCCCACTCATATCTCCATTAGTCCCTACAAGATTGGGGACTACATCATCCTTTTCTAAAATACAGTATGTATAAGGCCTGTCTCAAGAGTTTCTGACATAGGCTCAAACTAATATGCATTTGTCCACTCATCCAAGAAAAATTCAGGTATCTCTACTAGGGAAGTGGTGGGCTCATTTACTATGTCATTTTCATCCATCTCTAGGATAGGGAAATTCATGTTGATGGGATTAGGGGTGTAAGTTTTAGTATGATGGAGGGCTTGAGGCTCTACTCTGATTGAAGCATTGGCTCCATATCTTGTTTTAAAAGACATATATGACCAATCAGAAGATATGAAACCACCTATTTGGGCAGTAAAGTCTCTTGACAAACAGATGGAAAAATATAGCTTGATTTTAACAATAGAGATATCTTGGATTACAGTACAACCAGGGCATGCATGTAGGGCCATCTCCACATTCCTAAGGATCCCTACAGTCTTGAGAGTACTACTGTCCAACTGTAATACATCCCTAACAATGGGCTCATATTTCATTCCTAAAGCATCAGCAACGCACCTAGGCATTACTAAACTGCTAGCCCCAGAATCAATCATGCAATTATGGACTAGCTTCCCCCCTATAATTAGAGAAACATAGAATGGAGGAGGTCTAACCTTTTTGCTTATTTCCACTTCCCTTGATGGTTGTACTAAGCTTGTGGAACTTTCCATGCTAGGTGTTTGATCCTTTGGTTCAATTCTTTCTAACTCTACCTATAGCAACATCCTTTGCATTGGTATAGTAGCAACAACATCCCACATGGAGATATTCACATTTGTCTTCTTCATTTTCTCTACCACACTAAATGGCATAGAAGATGTTTTGGTAGAAACCTTGGGGGTTGCAACTGTATGAGGTTGTGATGGGATGGCCTGAGAGCCACTTGTATCTTTTTTGCCCTGATTTTGTCTTTGCTGCTGAAAGGCGCTTGATTGATTGTTTGTTGCTTGCTCATGAGATATTGCATTTGAAGTTGAGGCCTAATTGGGAGGAGGAGGATAACATCTTCCATAGCTCCTCTTTTGCTTCTAGTGTTATGAGCAATGGAATCCTGGTTTACATTACAACGCTCCTCCATATGATGATTCATAAAAGAGCAATCACCTTGTCTTTGCATATTTGAGGCATCCTTAAATTGGTCCTCCTTGTATGCTTGTTTTGCTGTAGGTTCTTGGACTGTCAAGGCCAAACAAGATTCAGCCTTCTGACACATACAATAGGCATAGGAGTAATTGCAGGAGGGACAAAAATCTTGATCCTGAGCCATATTGTTTTGAGGGACTATGGCTCTACTTTGGTTTACATTTGAGGTTGAAGCATGGCCACCCTACCTATTCTGATTGAAAGAGTTTTTCCAATGATTAGGATTTGGGAGCCTACCATTGTTTGGAGTTTGATATTGCAATTGATGAGGCTTACTACCTTGAGCCTGCTGCCTTTCTAAAGTCACCACCTTGTTGCTCACTTTCTGCATCATAGAGAAATCATCCTCCAGCCTCTTTCCTTGATCTTCTAACTTCCTCCGTTGATCGTGCAATTTTTTTATCAAGGTTCTTCTCTATTTTTTCCATGTTCTACATCAGAGATTGCATCATTTCTTTGATTTCATCTATCCCATTTGAAGATGTGGAAGCTTGAGGGACTGGAGTAAGAGATTGTGATGTGGAAGTTATGAGAAGAGGAGCTATTTCTGGTTGGTGATTTGGAATATTAGGAAAGAAGGGCATAGGAGGCCTTGGAGCTAGTTGTCTCCTTGTATTGGGATGTTCTCTGATTTTATTGCTATATCATAAGCATTAGGCAAGGTATCTCGTCCCATAGTTTGGATTGTAGTGGCAATATCACTATTAAAAGCTCTAAGGTAATGCAAGAAGGCATTACCAGGGGTAGGTTTCATTGAAGTAGGTATTCTATCCCATGTCTTTTGAAATCTATAGTTAAAATTAGTCATACATTCATGGGGGGCTCTTTTTATAGTAGTTAACTGCTCTAAAAGTGACAAATAGTCACTTTTATCCTCAAATTGTTTGCACAATCCTACTCCTAATCCATCCCAATCTATCATAGAACCATGAGCTAAACCTCTATACCATTTTAGTTCTTTTCCTTTCAAGGATGAGGCTAGGAGCCTAACTACAACATCATCCTCTGTAATACCATAGATATTGTAGACATTTGCAACCTCTTGAATGTGCTCTAAGGGAGAGATAGAAGTTTCACCAGTAAACTCTGGTATACTCTTGAGTCCAACTATTGGTATGTCATGTCTTTGGGCTAATAAGAGAGGGCTCCCACCATTAAAGGTGGCAAAAGTATGAGCTCCAGGCAATTCCATATAGACAAGTGGTCTATTGATATGTGCTGATGGCAGTCTAGGCTGAGATCTAATAGCAGGAGGAGTAGAGATAGATCTTGCAGGAGTATTTGTTACTACTGTGCTCCTAACTGGTGATAAGTATATTCTAGTATTCCTTCTTCTAGGGTTTGAAAGTGAAAGCTCTTGGTATTGAAAATTACCTCTAGAAGATGTCCTTGTCTCAGCTCTAGGCATGAATCACTGCAACTTTGGTCTAGAACCAAATATGTATTTGAAGCTCAGAGTCACCAAGTACTTTGAAGAATGAGCCTCTTGAAGGCTTGAATACTGAAGCCAGTACTATCTCTTCAGTATTAGTTTTGAAATCTTCTTTTTACACTAGTAGACTTCAAATCTTTGATAGTTTGTCCCATCAACCATGCCATAAACTATTGTCACTTAGGTTTGCACCCTTTTCCAAGGCCTATGAATGAGGACAACCTAGTGAAACATGGAAACAACCTCCAAGCTGTGGGACTTGAACTGTGAGGTTGAGTCTCTGGAGAAGGTGGCTTCCTCTTACTATCAGGGTGCACCTAACTACTCTTGGAGAGGAAAAGGGAGAAGGAGAGCATGAAAGAAAATCTACCTAGTCTAATCTAAAGAGGTGATGCACCAAAATAGAGTGTTCAGACCAATCCCTGCCCATATATGCACTACTAAACCAGAATGAAACTAAGGATATACACGACGAGAATTGCTTTGATCTAATAACCACATACAGATCAGAAAACCAAGATGAATGACACAAGGAAAGAGGTTCACTTATATATCATTCATAGGCCAGCAGAGATACAGTCATGCAGATTATAGATTTTCACAAAACAATGGCGAAGGCAAAGAGTTCTTTCACTTTCATACCAATGGCTGAAGCAGATAAGTGGAGAATCATACAGTTCAGAGGCACAGGAGAATTTACACTGGAATTACAGAGTAATAGTAGAGAAAAGTCAGAGAAAGGTCAACCATAACAAAATTTACAAAAGTTTCCTTTATAGTTCAGGCATAACTAAGATCTCTTCCAATAAGAACCAGCCACATGCCAACTATGTGACAAATCCTCGCTGATATCTGATGGGGCACACCTAGGACTCACCGGACACACGATAGAAGGGTGGTATGTCTCTAATGGTGAGAATCTCAAATTTTTTGATAGCGCCATAGCGCCCATCGTGAAACTGACAAAACCCAGCATCAGAGAAACAATTAAGAAAAAGGGGACCTACCAGACATGCGATAAAAGGGCGCTATGTCGCTAACGGTGAGGAGCTCAAATTTTTTGATAGTGCCATAGTGCACATCATAAAATTGACAAAACTCGGCATCAAAGAAATAATTGAGAAAAAGGGGACCCACCGAACATGTGGCAGAAGGGCGCTATGTCGCTAACATATTCACTGTGTAGTTTCTCATGGTGAGATAGCACCAACTATTGTTCTGCCTTAGATCTACGATGGAAGACTTGCGGGCCACAGAATGTATTATAAGGTTTGATTGGGTATTAAAATAATATTAACTCTGCACACTAGCCGTTGGCGGGTAAACATTTAAAATTTGAATCCTAGCGGGGCATAAAAAATGATAACAGATACACTATGTTTCTTCAATTTTTGTGGGTGTCATCGCCACCCTAGTTTTACCTTCTCACTTGGAGGGTTTTTGGGTAATCGTATCTAGTGTCATATGTGTGTGATTACTTATTTATGCTCACATGATTTAGGTGTACATGCTTTATAAGTTATTCATTGAATGTATGAGATGGATGTATGGTGAAAATTTTATTTATCCAAGTTTAAACTACTGATTCACACCTCCCCACACCCCCCCCCCCCATTGTTTTTATTTTATCTTTTAGTTCATTCTAGTGAGCTTCATCAAATTTGAGATTCCAAAATAGTGTGTCATGTGGCATATGATTGATTATAGTTATTCAAATATACAATATTCTTTTATGGTTATAAAAGGATTTTTACATCTTTCCTTAAGTTCTTTTTGGTTAAAATAATGAAAATAATGATTCATTTGTAGTAAGAGTTATATTGAAAATCATTTTAGAAGAAAGCTATGCCTTTGAGACACAGAGAGTCTTTGTAATTATAAAGACTCAATTGTTGTGGAAGTTAGTTTTCCTTGCAAATAAATCATAAGTAACTGGTGGAAATACATGATATTGATTTAAGATGGTCTTGCCTCATAAAGACATTATCCTAGTTCTTCAACTTGGACTAGGGTTTGATAATACTCAAGAAGACATTATCTCTAACTTAAACACCCTAGATTGGAATAGCAAGAGTACAAACGAATACTTGCAAGTTAGTTAGCTTCTTGAAGATAGAGAAGAAAGGGATGAACTAATTAGGGGAGTACCCATTCCACAAGAAGAAGAAATTATTGGAAGGTTAGCTTAGTAATTCCTAAACCCTAATCCTACTCAATAAACATAGTAGTTGATCTTTCCCCTATTAGGCTGGCTAGAGGAAAGCATACCTGGGGTGATGAAAATAAAGGCACCACTGATGAATTTTTTGAGTTTGTAAAATCCCTACAATTTTCCCGTAACCATACCCTCAAGAAGAAGAAAAATATTAAGTGTAAGAGTAGCCCTACCTATTCCACGAAACTTTAATCCATTGCCACTTCTCTACATTCTTTAGTTTTCCTGGTACCCTCATCGCTTTGCACTTTAATAATCAAATGATCAATTTTTGGATACCAATCATGGCTACCAATCCCTAGGGTGCCCAAGTAAGACCTTTAGCCCTAGGAAAAGTTCCTAATCAATTACCTAAAGGAGCTCAAGAGATTCTTCCTAAGTTTAATGGGGATGGGAAGAAATCCACTAATGAACACCTGAATGTGTTTAACACCTCTTATGGGATTATTGTTGTTAATACTGAAAATGTGGTAGTCAAATTATTTGTCCAAACTCTGATAGAAGATATAATTGACTAGTTTCACCATCTCCCTAATGGATAAATCACCAATTGGGCTTCCATGAGGACTACCTTTGAATCTAGGTACAAAGTGATTGATGATGAACGCACTCTTATGTTACAACTCTCATATTTTAAAAAGGAATTTCAAGAGCTCATGTGGGATTTCATAGCCAAATTCAACAAGATTCTTTATAAAATCCCTGCCTCAAAAAGACCCAATGTAGAAAATTGGAAGGGTTTCTTTGTGAACACCATGCCTCCTAAAATCAACTTCCATTTGAGAAGAAATAGCATGGTGAATGTTGATGCAACACAAAGATTAGTAGTGGAATTAGAAGATGGTTTCTTGGTTGCAAGGAAGTGGAGACAAGAAATGCAATAGCCTCAAAATTAGACATCCACTTCTGGTCCAAATGACCCTTTAGTTCATAGATTGTTAAATGGCATTTCAAAATTGAAGAGGAAGATGCTTGTGATGACTTATCATGTTATCCCCAAAAAAATAATTAGCCAGGAATACAAGCAAGACAACCACATATGTTTCCCAAAAATCAAGGACTAGAAATTAAGGGAGCTTCCCCAAATAAGGAAAGCTTGAGTATTTTTCATCTAATTGATGAAGATGATGGATTGTCCTATCAAGATCTAGAAGCTTCACATGAAGTCTATTTAAGGAGGATTCTAACCCTAGAATCATTGGATGAAATGCAAAAAGGATACATTCATGTGAAGGAGTTGAAGAGACAAATCCAACAGAGAGAAATCAGAGAAGTGAAGGACTAAACATGTTTATCATATTAGGAGAATCAAATCAAAGATAAAGGAAAAGGACAACCAAGATCATCGTGCAGAGCATATTGAGGGTCAAGCAGTGAATCAGTTATTTTGTAATTGATATAGGGAAAATATCTTAATAGTGTGGTCCTAATAGGCCTATATAAATCTCCTAATAGAATCCTTACTTTATTATAATTTTCAAGTCCTCTAACAAAGCAATACCTAATAGTAATTAAGTCTTTAACATGATAGAACTCTCACCAGGTAGATCATATGTTATGATAAAACATTGTAACCTTAACAAGTTATCTTTTTTGTTGCAACAGTGAAGATTTCTAGGTTTCATTCCCACCCCAATTTTACCTACATCCTAAAGTGTTTTTGGGTAACCAAATCATTATGTTATGTGCTGAACTATTATGGATGTAATGGACTTATTTTATGTTTTAGAATTCTAGTTTTAATGATGAATTAGGTATGATTTAATGAAATTGATTTTGAAGTCAAAAGTGTAAGATCCTGATTCACTCACCCTGTCCCCTCATTATCTTGTTTTCCATATATATATTCCATCATAAAGTCCAAAAACCCAAGTAGGAGGGCTAATTCTAGTAGGCCTATTTTTGGTAGTTTTGGAGTAGTAGCGAAAAAATTGAAGGAAACTTGTGAAATTTGAGTCTAGAAGCCTAGGAAAAGTTTGACATCTCTTATAAGAGCCCCTCGCTCTATTTATTTGAGAAAATGGTCAAGAAAGGATAAGAAATAAAGTTGGAAAGTCAACTTGGAAAGATATTTGGTGGAGGAAGAAGCTAAAACCATTGGTGTAATTAGGTAGTGATTAGTTAGGGGATAGGGAAAAGATCCTATAGAGATTAGGGTATCAAAGAACCCTAATAGGCTAAGATAATTCCTGAGAAAGTCCTTGAGAAGGTAAGAACTAAAGAAGAAAACTACCCTAACATTACATCAAAACTCTCCTAACAAGGACATATATGTACTAAATGTATTTCATTGGCTCCTAACATAATTCATCCTCTTACAAGGAAATTTAATATTAGTACATCATTTTGTAGGTACCATCCCCATTGTGGTTTTCCCTTTGATCAAGAGTTTCCCTAGTTAACATATGTGGTGCTATTGTGTATGTGTATCTTCTTATGGTTGTTGGGTATATGGCTTACATTGTTAAGTATTAATAATGTTGATAAATGTTTTAATATTTGGATAAATTATTCACCCTTCAACCTCTCTCAATTATATTGGTGGAGCTTTCTTTGTAACAATTGGTATCTAAGCATCAAGTCCTCAAAGGAAAAACTTAACAACTTAAGAAATCAATGGCAGGCCACTTTTGAATAGAAAGTCCTAAATTTGATGTAGTTGACTATGATGGTTGGAAGGAGAAGATGAATTCTCATTTTTTATGAATGGGTGTAGGGTATTGGTTGATGAAAAACAATGGAAAGAAGATTGTGGAGGAAAGAAAATTTTAGGATTACAGTGAAGCTGAAAGAGATCAGTTTATGTGCAATATGCTTGCCAGAGAAGCATTATTGTTAGCTCTTCTTGAAAATAAATATAGTTAGGTAAAATATTTAGAAACATCTCATGAAATTTGGCAAGCTTTAGAAACTACATTTGAAGGTGATGTGCAAGCTTAAAGAATCAGATTGTGGAATTGGATATGTTTGTTTCAAGATGCTAAGATGATTGAAGATGAATCTATAAGAAGCTATATTGGTAGAATATCAAAAATTATTGCAAGATTTAATTATTGCAATGGATCTAAAATAAAATATGATAATATTTGAAAGATCTTGAAAACTTTGACACCACCATTCAAATAGAAAACACAAATGACTGATCTAGTGATACCCCACACTGAGAAGTTTTCTAGAGAGACTCTACTTGGAAGATTAGAAGCAATAGACATGGGCTTGAAGAAATCTAGAGATTTACTTAGAGTGGAAAAAACTTTTAGTGCATTAAGTGCCAATCCTTCTTTATCAAGAAGTGCAAGTACTAGTGGAGACTATGCTAGTAACAATAGATCCAGACATGAAGAGGATTGAAGAATTGAAGGAATTTCTTTACTTAAAAGAAGAGACCAAGATAGTAAGGGAATATTTAAATGTTGGACTTGTAATAAATTTGATCATTAAGCTTCTAAGTTTCCTAAAAGAGAGAGAAAGTATAAGAGTAATTTCAAGTCTAGAAGGTCTAGAGATTGTTTGTATGTAACTGAAGATGATGAATCTAAAGAAAGAGTTTAGAGTGAAAGTGATGATGAGTTAGGATTTATAGCTATAAAAGAATAAAATCCTAAAAAATAAGTTAGAGAAGAGAAATCCCTAGTTTCAAAAGTTGAAAAGAAATTTTATTGGATTATAGATAGTGGTTTCTCACATCACATGACTAGTGACATGAATTAGTTTTTTAAGTTTAATAGTCATGATGGAGGAATTGTTAGAATTGGTATCAATTTAACTTGTCATATCAAGGGAATAGGATCTATTACTCTTTATGGGAAGACTAATATTGATGATGTCTATTTTGTTGATGGATTAACACATAACCTATTGAGTGTTGGATAGTTGGTTGATAAAGGTTATCAGTTGCAATGCATAGAGAAGACATGCATTATCAATTATACATATGGTAATTTGATTGGCACTAGTACAAGATCCAGAGGTAATATTTTTCAATTGAACCCTACATAGATGACATTTTTTGTTACAAAGGTGGATAACATTTGGTTATGGAATAAAATATTTTTTCATATAAACTTGATAATATTGTGAAGGCTAGTAGTACATTTGTTGTTAGAGATTTACCCAAAATTGTAAAGCCTATTAATGTTCTATGCTAAGAATGTGTAATGGCTAAGAAGGATAAAGTTTCCTTTACTAACAAGAAGTTCACTACCACATCAAAATTGGAGATTGTTCATATATATTCAAGTTCATACAAATTCTATGGTGAAAGGTACTTCATGATTTTTGTTGATGATTTCTTTAGGATGATGTGGGTAGCATTTCTCAATTAAAGTTATGAAGCATTTAAAAAGTTCAAATTGTTTAAGAATAGAGTTAAGAATGAATTTGGAGTAAAGATAAAATGTTTAAGAATATATAGAGGTTGAGAATTTACATCGAATGAATTTAACACCTTTTTTGAAGTAAATGGCATCAAGAGACAAGTATCACTGCCCAAGACTCCTAAATGAAATGGGATTACTGAAAGAGGAATGTAATAGAAGCAACAAGAGATATGATGTTTGACAATGATGTATCCAAGACATTTTAGAGAGAACCAGTTAATGCAACAGTATATACAATGAACAGACTACAGATCAAAAAAGGTACAAATAAAAATCCCTATGAATTATGGTTTGGACATGCACATTCAATGAAGTATTTCATATTTTTTGGAAGAAAGTGTTATATAAAGAGAGATGATGATATTTGTAAGTTTGATGCAAGAAGTGATGAAGGTATGTTCCTTGGTTATTCATTAAAAAGAAAAAATAATAGATATTAAAATCAAAGAACTAAGACTATTGTTGAGTGCACAAATCTAAAAGTGGATGAAAAGTTTGGAGTTAAAGAAAGAATGTTGGATTATAATTCTGATGAAGAAGATAATCATAAACCTATTATAGAAAATGTTGAAGTTTTCTTTGAGACTAACAATAATTTACAGAATGATGTTCAATTTGTTGAATAGAGAGAAGGACCAAAATATAAATCTAGAGAAGAAGTAAGAGTTGAATCAGTAACACCCACACCTAACATGAATTTGATAAAGAATCACCCTAATAATAAGATTATTGGAAACAAAGAAAAATGAGTTATGATAAGCAACAAAGTACATAAAGAATTTTGTTTGATTTCTTAGATTAAACCAAAAAGTATAGATGAGGCATGTAAGGATGATCATTGCATTCGAGCAATGAAGGAAGATTTGGTTGGATTGTGAAGAATAAGACATGAGAATTGGTTCCTAGACCTAAAGACAAGAATGTTATAGAAACTAAGTGGGTTTTCAAAAAAAAGATGAATAAACTAGGTGAGGTTGTGAGAAATGTTTGGTTAATAGTTTTTCCTCCTATTAGATTTTATAACCTGGCTCTTTGATTCCCAATGTTTTGAAGAGACAAAATGATGTTTACCAACAAATGGGTCAGTGTATGTATTCTATCACTATCCTTTGAATTATTAGGTACATCTCCCTATGATTTTCAATGATAGGCAGTGATGTAGGACTAGAAAATAGGCTAATGCATAATATACTATAAGAAAATCACAAACCCAATCAACATATGCTAGCACCCACTAGTCTACCATGAAAGCCAAACTAATAAAGAAAGCAACACAAGGTTAGAAACCCCCTCTTTCATTTGTAGCTTCCATGTCCTTCTTTCTTCTCCAAATGATGTAGCTCTAAAATTTCCTATAGTGCACAAAAAGTTGAAGCAAAAGCCTAAGATGATGATAATGCTATGAGAATATTTGAAGTTGTGATTCTAGTGTGAGAGGAAGAGTGCAAAAGATAAGAAGAACTAGGGACTTGAAAAATGCTCCAAAATTAGGGCCTAAGGATCAAAAATGAGAGAAAGAATGCTCATTTTATAATCAACATGGAGCATGAGAGCATTGGATTTGTCACCCTAGATATACGATATGGAAAGAGATTCCTTTGAGAATCCATGACACATATGACACAATATGCCAATTGTAAGATTCTATGACACATGGAAGTCAAACTTGGCTAAAGAGGCAAGAGAATCTATGATGCGTCATATGACACCTCAACCCACTTAAAGTAAAGAATCTATGACAATGGAGGCCAAATATGGATGTGCATAAGAGAATAAGAGTATTGGATTATGACATATCTTAGCCAAATGTCAAAGGAGAATCCACGAGGTGTCAAGCCCAAGTGTCATGATGATGTCAATATTTTATGGAATATTTGAATTAAAAATCCTTTATTCCACAAAATAGAAATTAGTGAAAATGGGATTAATGATGGAAAATATGACATAGGAAATTGTGAATTTCTATGGTTTGTGAATGATGAATCAATTAATTAATAAAATTAATTAATTGAGGAGGTTAGTTAGCAAGAATAATTAGTAAAATGAAATAGGATCAAATTATGGGTTATTTAATTCTATAGAGAAAATTAGTAAGTGATTGGCCAAATTGATTAAATAAATGCAACAGTATCCTTTGATGAAATGTGATGCTAGTGGAAATTAACTAGGAGGATGATAGGTAGACCAAAGCCATGGTCAAATTGATTGATTGATTGAAATTGATAACATGCCAAGGACACATGACATGAATTGATTGATATGCAACATTTAACTGACATTGTAAATGCTACAAGATCAAGATTGATTGATAAGGTTGATCATAATAATATTGATAAACACAATCAATATTATTAAAGTGGTTTGATAATTTCATGATCCAACACTCAGAGCCTTGACAATATCAAAGATTGGATGATATGAATGACAATTTGACCTAGCACTAAGAGCCATGACAATACTAAGGCCAAATTGATAAGATTTGATAGATTGATAGGTTTCCAAGGCACTAAAAGCCACAAAAATACCTAGGAATGGAAAAATGATGACTGATTTTGGATGTTTGACATATTTTGTGATGATTCAAACTGATTTTAGGTGATTTTGAGTTGATTTGAAATGATTTTGAGTTGATATGATATGATTTTGAGTTGATCTGAAGTGGTTGCAAGTTGAATTGATATGATTTATGAAATGATGTTGAAATGGTTCTAAAATTATGTTAAATTAATGTGAAAGAGGATATGAATAATGATAGACACTATTGAGATACAATCAAGTTGGCCAAAAAGATCAAAGTTAGTGGAATGAGAAAATGGGATGAATTAGTATGAAAAGTGATGTCGATTCAGGGATCCAAGAGTATTTTCAAGTGTTTCCACTCAAGATAGTGACCAAATAATTAAAATTGTATCTCAATTTTTTCACAATGAAGATGTGAATCCAATGCAACTGATGGTTTGTAAATCAGTGTTGAAACACATAATTTATGGCCTTCGAAATGCAACATAGGGGCTCCTAGAGTAGTTCTGAGCATCCTACTACCCCAAGTGCACCCAAAACTCACCCAAGTGTGCCATGATAGTACCAAGTGTTCCCATGGAACACTTGGGAAGCTTGAGTGTGCTTAGAAAGTGCAAAATGTGCCTTGGAAGTCTTTGGGGGCCAAAAATAGCTCGACTAGACTCAAAATGACCTAAAACTATGTGTTAGTGCCCAAAATGGTGGAAAGAGGTCAAAACATGAGTGAAATCAATCAAAAAATGTCACATTTGGTCAAACTTGGTCAAAAAAGGGTTAGATTGAGGCTTGGACTAGGTGGAAAGCCCTTGAAGGTTGACTGACAATGTAGGATGATGTAGGAGTGCATGAATGCCAGGTGAAGATGATTTGGTGCATCAGAACACATGATAATGGTGATGAATGAAGACATGAATGAAAGAAGATTGAAGGGATGAGGATGAGGACTAATTGGAATGACATGAAGACTATCACTTTTAAAGAGTGCACTATATGTCAAATGGAGCTTCATTTTAATGAAATCATAGATGTAAACCATTTTTTAGCATCTACATTTTGCCCCTCTTTGATACAATATGATTTAGAGAATTGTGTCAAAGAATAATGATAAGAAGGCCATAACAACATGCCCCAATAGGAATGATATATATGGGTATCCCCTCAAAAAATTTACTAGGATATGCATATGATAGGTCAATTTGTCGATAATGAGATCTAAGGTAGTGGATGAAGAAGACACAGAAGATGAAGGAGATAAGAAGAGGAATTGTTAGTATGATGAGAAGACTTTTGCTTTTGTAAAGTACACTATATGTCAATTGAAGCTTTCTTTTGATATGGAAAATGCAATGCAATGCATCATGGCATAAAGAGCTAGAGCACAAATGCAAGCCTTTTGCGTAAATAAGCACGATGTAGACAGAAAATGACCCTGTTCTTCATGAGGCATATGTACATGCCCAAGATTCTCAAAGGTACATTGTAATAGATAGAAATAGAAAAAGATGACCATGAACCATCCTGGCCACCCTCATAGATCAATTTATATCATTGAGTGGCATAGGAACATGATCAAAGAAAAATAAAGAAAAAATAAATCACTTAGTAAACAGCATGAGCCAATAGCTATTCTTGTCCATTATTACTTTCTTTTTAGTGTTGGAGGTCTTAAAATAGTTTTTGATAGGTTGATCATGTGGTGTTTATAATTTTTGATTTAGTTGATAGGTTTTTAGGGACATGTTGGGTTGATTGTTGGTTCGCATTGCTCAGATAGTGTAATTTTCATTGAAGTGTAGTGCTTTGAGTTTCAGTATGCAAAGTGCAAGTGTTCATGCAAAAGGGGTGATTATACACAGTGATTATTTACAAGGTTTATTACAAAATTTTGGTGGTTTTTTTTATTTTTAGCATTTTTGGGGATATTTGATTTTTTGGGTGTGACTAGTTTCTTCATGACATTTTAAAAATTTAGGGTTTATTTTAGGACATTTTCTTATTTTTAGTGACTTTTTTAGGACATTTTATGATTTTTAGTGCTTTTTTCAGGACATTATATGATTTTTAGTAATTTTTTCAAGACATTTTATGATTTTTAGTGATTTTTTCAAGACATTTTATGATTTTTAGTGATTTTTTTAGGACATTTTATGATTTTTAGTGATTTTTTCAGGATCACAAAAGCATATACAAGTGTCAGCTCCAATCCATTATGTGATAGGTCTAATGGATAAAAAGTTCTTAGGGATATGCCCCTAGTTCAAATTCAAACTAGTGCACCATGTAGGTAATATGCCCCTAGAAAATATGAAAACTATGTGCAAAGGCCAACGAAAAAGTATGTGCAAACTAGTAAAGTGTTAGGAAAGATAATAATGGATATTAACCAGTTCGTGAGCCATGGTCAAGGAGCCAAGGATGTCTTGTAAGATGAGGGATATGATCAAGGAGTAGCAAAAGGGGAGAAAACTAGATGAAATCTTGATAGATGGAGGAGCAACAACTGATTACACATGGCACCTATTTGCCAAGTTTTCACCATGGTACTTTCCCAAAGCGCCTGTTTGCCATGTTTTCACTTATGCATGGAATTTTTCTCTTGAATCAAATTTTCATGCCAACACACCTGTTTTCTAGGTTTTCATCAAAGCATCCATTTTCACATGACTTTTTAAACTTTTTTCTTTTCTTTTTTTATGACTTTTTATATTTTTTTTGATATTTTTTTAGGACTTTTTGCCTTTTTTTAATTATATTTTTTTAGGACTTTTAGATGAAATCAAGAATGTTACTAACAAATGTTGAGAAGATATCTATTGTTGGTGCTACTAAGTAATAATCTCTTAATCCATGGCTGACTATAACTATGTACAATTCGTTATGAGTCTGTAGCTAAGATCAAACCACTAGAAAGACCTCAAGATATACTATCGCATACTGTATCTAAGACAATTTTTGCCTCTTGAAAATCAAGGCATCTCAGGATAAATGGGTAAAAATATTCTTTGTATGGGATATCACTGATGATGACAGGATCAAAGGCTTGATGGATAGAAGTTTTATTTTGGGTGTTGGATAGGTTAGGTAGTTGGACTTGGGGATACACAACTGGATATAAGGAAGGATTGGGAGGATTGAGACCAATGACTTTGCACATGAATGCTGATAGAGAGAACCCCAAAAGACTTTGTGGCATGTTGAACACTAGAAACCTGATATTCATGGCATCATTTTTTTCATTTGGTGTCCTTGGGAGCTACTTAGCTTTTGATTTTTCATGGTTTAATGGTACCTTTCAGTTTTCACCAAGAGACCTATGCTTGTTATTTTTTGCTTTGCTTTTAGTTTTGTAACCAGAAGATGAAGCTAACTCCCAACAATACACCAAGGTGTTCACTTCAGGAGAAATTGCTTCTATATGATTTTTGTTCATAATTCCTCCATATATTTGAAATTCTATTATGAGAGAGTCATCATTGTCAAATCAATCAAAAATTGGTGGTCCACATTGGTCCCAATCCGATGGTTTATGATAACTTGAGGAGAAGTCATCATCAGTGCTGAATGGGCTTTGGTTAAAGGTATGGATATTGGCATTAGATCCCATTATATCATTGTGGATATACTTAGAATCTAGAGGATTTTTGGTTTTAGGTGGGATATCCTCAAATGCCTTTTCATCATTCAAAACATCCAGTCTTGTTGGAATTATGATATATTTATCATTAGTCACAACACTTATTCAATTCTGAATGCTTACCGAGCTCATCACCTAGTCTACAATTCACACTGAGCATTCAGTGGTTACCTTATAAATTTCGCAAGAAAATAGTTGATACTGAGCATTCCTTTGGAAACTGAGCATATGGGTAGTTTAGCAATATTTACCAAGTTCATAGTGGTTACCGAGCAGAACAATGTTCCCCAAGCAGTCAGTGCTCACTGAGTCATCAAAAGAACTTAATGTTTACTGAGTGATCAAGGTAAACAAAGAACTTAGTGTTTACAAAGTGATCAAGGTAAACAAAGAACTTAGTGTTTACCGAGTGACCAAGGTAAATGAAGGAATTAGTGACTACCGAATAATCAAGGTAAATGAAGGAATTAGTATTTACCAAGTGAAGAAGGTTATCAATGGATTCAGTTTTTACCGAGTGACACAATATTCACTGAGTTCCAAGCTACTTAGAATGATTAGTATGGACCGTGTCTCTACTCTTACCAAGTGCATGAAGATGCAATGTATTGTAGTGGATGCCGAGTATCAGAAGGTCACCAAGTTAGTTTGTGAAACTCGAGTTTTCTACCACCTGGCCGACTCAGTAATACTTGTTCACTTGTATTTGGCCGACCTTGCCAGTGTAAATATTGGATTAGTATATATCATGTGAAATGATGAGATGTTGGGAGCAGTTGATGATGATGTGTTGCAATATTTTGAGAAGAAGGAAAGCGAATCACCAGCAGAACAGAGGAATACATCAAGGTCAACATTGATGTAGAAAGGATATATTCATCACATCAGGTGATCAGAGCACAAAGGATCTTATTAGCAATCAGTTGTAATCACATCCACTACTTCATCCTAACAGGTGAATCAAATTGCTAAATCCTTTAACAAGGTACACTTAACAGTCTTTTGTAAATCTCCTAACAGAGTGCATACTTCATTGTATGTTTGTAAATCCTTTAACAAGGTGGATCTAGAAATCCTACTTGCTCCTAACAGGGCAGATCATCATAAGTGATCATTGTAAGCCTTAACTGGCCAACTTTATACTGCAGTATTGAAGTTTTGTGGGTATCATCCCCACCCCAGTTTTACTTTCTAATTGGAAGGTTTTTGGGTCACCAAATCTGTGTGTTCATGTGTTACAAATGTTTATCTTTTCATGCATACAATAGTTTAGATGGATGAATGGTATAAATATTATTATGCAGAATAGAGTTAAAGTTTTAGAGTTACTGATTCACCCCTCCCCTCTCAGTAACCTTGTTAGTCTTGATTATTTCCAACAAGTGTTACATGTAGGTACCATAGTTCTAGGAGGACCTATTCGTAATGGTTTAAATCCAAGCCCCAAACTAGGAGGTTGTCCTTTTGTAGTGATAGGTTCAATTATTCCTTGTTTTTGACAACTAAGACCACTATAGCCATCATAGCCTTATTTCTTCATGATAGTAAACCCAAGTCCATACTTTCTAGGAGATGTCAGCACTATGTTCCTTGATTCTAGTGGCAAATGATCTACTTGTTTCACAAATTTATGACACACCTCAAGAGCATGACACTTGGTAAGCTCCTAAATCAGACATGGTGTCTCTAGTGTCCTTAAGTGAGGGTAAGTGATTCCTAATAGTGGAGATAGGTTTTAAGGCACATCAAACTCCATTTTAGAGAATAATTTTGGAAATTTTGTGTGAGACGCCTTCAATAAAATGATGGACATTAGTGGGAGGAGACACATGTTGGGTGGGGACAAGTCTCAAGATAGAGTGAGAGGCCCAAGCTTGTTGAAAAGATTTTAATATATGCTTGTTAAAATACCCATTCATCCTAAAGACCTGGTGAATGTGAGATAAATCAAGGTCAACATTTATGAGTAGTTTGATGGGGTTGTGATGGGTTCCCCTCTTTCCCCAGTCATTGCCAATCTTTATATGGAGCACTTTGATTAAATGACCTTGCACTCCTTCCCTCTCAAGACCAAGTGGTGGAAGTGATATGTTGATGAAACTAATGTCTATTGGTCATATGGGCTCAAAAAATTTGCCACTAGAATTAGGGATCGTGGTGATGACATCAAGCATGAAAGGGTGGTCAAATCTACCTTAGATGAGCACTTATCTTTGACCAAGCATCACATCTATTTGGAAAATAGTGAAACCCATGCAAGTTTGCAAGTTTGCAAAGTGATCTGAGATTTGAAAGACAAATCAATGCAAGTTTGCAAAGTGATCTGAGATCTAAAAGACAAATCAATGAAAGTTTGAAAAATGACTTAAATGTTGAAAAACACTTCAATGAAAGGATGATAAAATCTCAAGCAGATATGGATCAATTGAATTTGCAAAATGAGTAGAATCTTCATAGACAAAAAGGTAAAGCAGGCCTTGGATACAATGAAGAAGGTGAATCTTCCAAACAAGGTACCCAAAAGAATCAAAGACCTACTTGCAATCATTGTGGAAAGTTAGGTCATACATCCAACAGATGTTGGAGCAATGGTAAAAGAAAATTCAATGGTAAATGTTACAATTGCAATCAACATGGTCGCAAAACAAATGAATGCAAGGAAAAACCAAAGTTTGAAGGCAAATGTCACAAATGAAAGAAACAAGGTCACAAGGCATCTGAATGTAGATCAAAATCATTTAATCCAGCATAACAGGTTATCAAAGCATTATTTGGTTGGGACTACAATACTTGGTGCAGATGTCACTATTGTGGAGAATATGGACACACTGGAATAAACTGTGCAAGGCATCACCTAAGGAAGAAAGATACTACTATAAGATGTTATACATGTACCAAACTTGGTCATATATCCAAGAATTTCATGAATATAGGAAGAATTAAAGATGAAAAGAAAGCTAGAGCTAACAACATTTGAAAGCAGATGAGACAACAGTGGATTCCAAAATCTACCGAGCTAGAAAATTCAAATAAAGGCTATGTCACTCAAGAAGTGGGTGACTCCACCATTTGTAATTAGACTTATCAAAAAAAAAAATTAGGGACTGCATCTTCAAGAAATATCCTAAGTAGTTCTAGAATATAGAAGTGCAAAAGAAAAATTAGTATTTTAGATACTAGACATATTTCACTGTGATGCATCTACCAAGCAAGGTTGATTTTAGACTTAACTGAGCTAGGTTGGTAATGTGAAAGGTTTTATTTGTTTACCAAGTTGCAAGATTTATCGAGTAAGTCGGTGACTATCTGACAAACCCTAGGTCATCTTAGCTACCTTCGTACCCAAGCATTAATGGTAGATTTTTCATCAAAAAGGAAAAATTTGATCTCATTTTTCACTGCAAATTTAGAATATACAGAGCAAAGAAATTTCCAAGAGTGCGAAAGAGAGTTCAAGCGATTTGAAGATTTTCCAGCGAAGAATTTTTCTAACAAAATCATTCACTCACCAAGCAGCAATGGCATCTACAAGCATAGCAGCAGCAAGGCAAAAAGAGGCTCTGAAATGCTTGTAAAGGGAGCAAAATGGAAAGCACCCAGCTTCAAGCTTGTTCCTGCCATAGTTGAATCACTCGACCCACATGGAGCCCAATCGTAAATTCCACCAAAGGTACTACTCATAAATGACATTCGCACTCATTTCAAATGCACTATTCAAGAAATAGGGACACTAGATATGGATAATTCCCTAGCCGAGTTGTGTGTGGATGGAACCCTCAAACCTGAGTTCAAACATCTGGAAACCAAAGGTTTGACCCATATCCCGCACCTGCCAAGGAACTTCCAAATGAAATGGATAAGATACATTTCAAGCCATGTGCATAATGGTCAATTTTGGTTAGAGAAACCTATCTTAATAACAAAGAAAATGATTCATAAGATCACAGGTTTGCCAATGTTAAGTAAATCAAAAACCACCAAAACCCTAAGTTGGGATGAACTCCAAAAGTTAACCCTAGCTGAATGGGATGGTAGAGGATTAAAACCTAATAATGTATCTGATGCAGAGTTAAGATTCAAAATTTATTTAATTGCATATAAGATGTATAGTTCCAGCAGATTGAATAGAGTGCCCTGTGAGGCTGTAGATTTAGCCTATAAGGTTGTGAAGAAAAACATGGAGTTTGACCTAGTAGATGTGTTGCTAAAACAACTTAATAAGAACATGGACAATATAAGGACCTCAAAAACCAATTCTTGTAAATTTGGTTCTTTGTTAGTTTGTTTATTTTTCTATGTACAAAAGTTTTTCCCTTCAAAAGGTACAGTTGCATGGAGGAAAGATATTCCAATTTTGTATGAAATAAATGAGTTTGTAGCAGAGATGGGTGAAATTTTTTATAGTATAATGGATAATTATTTTGAAGACTTCAAGGAAAGAATGAATAAAAGATTCAAAACCCCTCCTAAGCTTCTTGAGGACTACAAAGATGATGTGTGCTTCATGGTTGACTGTGACAAGGTATACATTCAGACAGCTAGACCCCGAGTTGCATGGGTAAAACCTCTTCCTTATGAGGAAAATATTGATAATACCAGAGAAATCATAGAGGCACTGGTAAATGAGCCAGTAGACCCAAGGCAACCAATTTTTGGAACCTATGAAGAAGCTAAGGCCAGAATTGAGCTTGAAATCAAGCTACTACAGGCCATAAGCAAGGGCAAGAGGAAAATAGAAAAATTGAAAACTTCTACCAGTTCTCTTATGCTCACCGAGGGAAAAGGTGAAGATGAAGAAGGAGAAGAAGAAGAAAGAGAAGAAGAAGAAGATGAAGAAGAAGGAGAAGAAGAATCTGTAGAGGAACAACCAAAGAAGAAAGGTAAGGTAATCATTACAAAACCCAAAAAGAAGCCTACTGCAGTATTCACTAGAAGAACCAGGAAAGGTAAGAAAGAACCTATACTAGTTAGGCCTACACCCACATTCGAGCAAAGGCTCAAAAAATTGGAGGAAGGAGCTGGCATCACAAATTTCAAAGCATTGAAATTTGAAACTAGAACTGATGTGGAGAAAATGCAGATTGAGGAACTGGTACTCAGCAAGATGGGTAAATGGAAATACTCCCCAGACCAGATTGCCCCTCAAATCTCAAAAGAACTATTGGAGATATTGCAACCAAGATGGGAGTTAGCCACCCAAATGGTAAAAGATATTTATGAACAATCTCTAAGGAATCTCTGACAAAGTCTCACTGGAGTAGAAGTAAAAGCTGAAATGAAAAACCATGAAGGTAAAATGATGATCAGATTCCACACTTTTTTGATTTTGATTAAAGACATTGAACATGTTGTAAATGATGCTATAAACATGTGGAAAAACATCTATCATCTACATAAGCCCAATGTAGACCTAGCAGAAATCAAAGATGATGATAGCGACATTGATGATGAGCTTGATAGCACTCCATCCGTCACAGTCTCACCTGGAGAGCTGCATGCACTGATGGAAGATAAGGAGGAAGAAGACAAAGAGGAAGAAGCTAAAGAGGCAGATAAGGAAGAGGATGACCCTGTGAAAATTGTAGTAGCAATTATTGCATCCCTTCCTCACTCTCCACCTAAAACTGTGATATCATCAAGGTTAGAGTCAGCTTCGGTAGGTTTGGTCACAACTACATCAGATATATCATTTGCACCTACCACATCTCAGCTCCAGGTATCATCAATGGAAGTGTCTACCACTTCATTTACTAAGCTACATACCTCCACTTCATCTACTAAGATGTAGGCAACTTCTTCGGTTACCAAGTTATCCACTGCAGCAGTCACCACATCAGAAGTATCTATTACTCCTGTAGTATGTACAGTAAGTTTTCTAGTTTGCTCTCCAATTTTGTCAACTTCAGCTACATTAGCACCAATTTTTGCATTTGTGAGCTCTTCAATTGTAAATATTCTAGTATGCACATCAATTCTATGAAGTATATCAATTTTGGATACATTTAGCCCCTCTCTCGGTCTTCCTTTAGTTGGTCCTATTCCCATTTTGACAACCAGTCCAACCTCATCAACCATTTTCTTTGTTTCAAAAGGCAAAGATGTTAGTACAGTAGAAAAACCAAAGACTCCATTAAAAAATTTTCTTACAGGCAAGACAATTGATGATGATGTAGACTTGGATACTGAAATTGTCATTCCAAAGATAGATATGGATACTGCTTCAGTTGATGAACTAAGACTGCTCAGTCAACGAATAGAACTAAAGGCAAAGCAAAAACAACTAAGGAATGAGAGAGATAGAGAATTTAGAATTATTAATGAAGCAAAAAATATAGTTACTGAGGCTATAGGTGTTGATGTTGATACTTCTCAACACATTTTGCTACAATTAGAAGAGGCGATCAATAAATTCAATGAGGACACCTCTGGTCAAGAAAAGTTGATAGAGAAGACAGAGAAGAAATTTGATAATAAGGTGATCGAGCACATTTCTCAACATATAGCAATAAAATAGGTTGAATTAACCTTAGTTTTGGCCAACATTGAAAATTCTTTTAATAATGTAACATCTCTTTTTGCTAAGCTTTGTGATGTTACCAAGTATACTAAAGAAATAAGAGAGCAATTGAATAAGATAGATGAGGATCTGAAGACAAGCACACAAAATCTGAAGCTTTACCCCAGTTCAACCTCATCTCATCACCTCAGAATTAATTTTTTGTTAGAAAAACAAGCAGAATTGCTGAAAGAAGAGTCAAGGATCTGATCTACATTGTTAGATATTCAGAATATGATCCTTCCCATCATGGACACAATGCAAAAGCACATTGCCCATTCAAAAACATTGATCCATGACAACAATTTCTCCATTCCAGACCATGTGATTGAACTCTCTGTAGAAGTTCAAATAGCTCTATCCACATGCAAAATCCTGCAAGAGAATTGGGACAAGACTCTGCAACTCATTCTTAAGGTCCATTCAGAGTTTATCTCACATTTTGGTGTTTCTATGTAAATACATTTTTTATTCTTTGGCATTATTTTCAAAAAGGGGGAGAAAGAGATACTCAGAAAGAGTTATTGGTGAGATAAATGTACTAAATGGACAAAGAGATACTGTTAACTTAGGTAAATATCTTGTGTATATTGTATGGGGGAGTCATATGCAAGGAAGCCATGTATGTTCAGTAGAATCAGTTGTTAGTATGTCAGATATTGTATATAAGTTTTGACTCATAAGTGTTTTTGTCACTAATGCCAAAGGGGGAGATTGTTGGAATTATGATATATTTTTCATTAGTCACAATACTTATTCAATTCTGAATGCTTGCTGAGCTCATCACCTAGTCTACAGTTCATACCGAGCATTCAACAATTACCTTATAAATTTTGCAGGAAAATAGTTGATACTGAGAATTCCTTTGGGAACCGAGCATATGGGCAGTTTAGTAGTGTTTACCAAGTTCACAGTGGTTACCAAGCAGAACAGTGTTCCCCAAGTAGTCAGTGATCAACGAGTCATCAAAAGAACTTAATGTTTACCGAGTGATCAAGGTAAACAAAGAACTTAGTGTTTACCGAGTGATCAAGGTAAAGAAAGAACTTAGTATTTATCGAGTGACCAAGGTAAATGAAGGAATCAGTGAATATCAAATAATTAAGGTAAATGAAGGAATCAATATTTACCAAGTGAAGAAGGTTATGGATGGATTCAATTTTTACCGAGTGACACAATATTCACCGAGTCACCAATGGTTACCGAGTTCCAAGCTACTTAGAATGATTAGTATGGACCGTGTCTCTACTCTTACCAAGTGCATGACGATGTAGCATATTGTAGTGGATGCCGAGTATCATAAGGTCACCGAGTCAGTTTGTGGAACCCGAGTTTTCTACCACCTGGCCGACTCAATAATACTTGTTCACTTGTATTTGGCCGACCTTGCCAGTGTAAATATTGGATTGGTATATATCATGTGAAATGATGATATTTTGAGAGTAGTTGATGATGATGTGTTGCAATATTTTGAGAAGAAGGAAAGTGAATCACCAGCAGAATAGAGGAATACAGCAAGGTCAAAATTGATGCAGAAAGGATATATTCATCACATCAGGTGATCAGAGTGCAAAGGATCTTATCAGCAATCAGTTGTAATCAGATCCACTGCTTCATCCTAACAGGTGAATCAGATTGCTAAATCCTTTAACAAGGTAGACTTAACAATCTTTTGTAAATATCCTAACAGAGTGCATACTTCATTGTATGTTTGTAAATCCTTTAACAAGGTGGATCTAGCAATCCTACTTGCTCCTA
Source organism: Cupressus sempervirens (assembly GCA_028749045.1). Classification (NCBI taxonomy): domain Eukaryota; kingdom Viridiplantae; phylum Streptophyta; class Pinopsida; order Cupressales; family Cupressaceae; genus Cupressus; species Cupressus sempervirens. The sequence goes on along the minus strand of CM053786.1, from coordinate 130,796,854 downwards.
ACAGGGTAGATCATCAGAAGTGATCATTGTAAGCCTTAACTAGCCAACTTTATACTGCAATATTGAAGTTTTGTGGGTATCATCCCCACCCCAGTTTTACTTTCTAATTGGAAGGTTTTTGGGTCACCAAATCTGTGTGTTCATGTGTTACAAATGTTTATCTTTTCATGCATACAATAGTTTAGATGGATGAATGGTATAAATATTATTATGCAGAATAGAGTTAAAGTTTTAGAGTTACTGATTCACCCCTCCCCTCTCAGTAACCTTGTTAGTCTTGATTATTTCCAACAAGTGTTACATGTAGGTACCATAGTTCTAGGAGGACCTTTTCGTAATGGTTTAAATCCAAGCCCCAAACTAGGAGGTTGTCCTTTTGTAGTGATGGGTTCAATTATTCCTTGTTTTTGACAACTAAGACCACTATAGCCATCATAGCCTTGTTTCTTCATGATAGTAAACCCAAGTCCATACTTGCTAGGAGATGTCAGCACTATGTTCCTTGATTCTAGTGGCAAATGATCTACTTGTTTCACAAATTTATGACACACCTCAAGAGCACGACACTTGGTAAGCTCCTAAATTAGACATGGTGTCTCTAGTGTCCTTAAGTGAGGGTAAGTGATTCCTAACAGTGGAGAGAGGTTTGAAGGCACATCAAACTCCATTTTAGAGAATAATTTTGGAAATTTTGCATGAGAAGCCTTCAATAAAATGATGGACATTAGTGGGAGGAGACACATGTTGGGTGGGGACAAGTCTCAAGATAGAGTGAGAGGCCCAAGCTTGTTGAAAAGATTTTAATATATGCTTGTTAAAATGCCCATTCATCCTAAAGACCTGGTGAATGTGGGACAACTGAAGGTCAACATTTATGATTAGGTCGATGGGGTCATGATGGGCTCCCCTCTTTCCCCAGTCATTGCCAATCTTTATATGGAGCACTTTGATTAAATGACCTTGCACTCCTTCCCTCTCATGACCAAGTGGTGGAAGTGATATGTTGATGAAACTAATGTCTATTGGTCATATGGACTCAAAAAAAATTCCACTAGAATTAGGGAACATAGTGATGACATCAAGCATGAAAGGGTGGTCAAATCTACCTTAGATGAGCACTTATCTTTGACCAAGCATCACATCTATTTGGAAAATAGTGAAACCCTTATGAAAGAGGATAATTATCATAAGAGAAAGATGAGGGAGGCTATTGAAATATTTATTCACCCTTCCAATCTCAATCGAATGTTGATATCAAATTGGTTTTGACAAGTGAGTGTCAACACACTTAAGCCATTTACTTAGTTCATATTGAACTAGTAATACATGTCGATCACAACATGTAAATATTAGAGCATGCCAAGTTACAATGAGTTGCAAGTCACTCATGTACTGAGTCACTCATGTGTTAAGTCACTCAAGTGCCAAGTAGATAGACCATGTCGAGTGATTTAGGAGCCAAGTAAATAGTGGATGCTGAGTAATTCAAATGCCAAGTCACAGTATGCATAACAGTGCATGCCAAGCATTAGAGACTTTATATGTTGAGTGACATAGTTTTGACATATTTTTTTTAATGGCAAAAACAACTATGTAAACCATCACTAATACATTTGGCATCTATTTGCAATGGCTATGTGTTGCAATTACAACAACAATGTGTCGCCACTGTGATAGTAATAGACATTTTTTTTAGTCACAAATTACAATGTCTATCCTTTATCGTCGCAATTATGATGCATATCCGTCGCTATGCAACCACTTTATTATGATATCAACACCATAACAATTCATGTGAATGACATCGCAATTACGATAGACACCCACTATGAATGACATCACAATTGCGATGAAAACTAGGTTGGCCAAAATCAAGGCACTATGGTGCCAACAGAAAATGACAAGGTTTTTCGATGGCGACATAGCGCCCTGCCAAAAAACTTGGAAAACTGGCAGACATCGCAATTGCGACGGACACCCACTATGACTAACATCGCAATTATGACAAAAACTAGGTTCATCAAAATCCAGCAAAGCGCTATAGTGCCAACAGAAAACGGAAGGGTTTTTTGATGGCGACATAGTGCCCTATCAAAAAACTTGGAAAATTGGTGGACGTGACAATTGCAATGAACACACAGGAAATTGTGATGGTATATGGTGTTGCCACTACAACAATCCTATCACAATTCTATTGGTGGACGTCGCAATTGCAATGGATACAAAGTAAAACAAAAAAAAAATTGCAATGGGAAAATTGATTCTCTTTTGGACAAAGGTATGCTGCTATAATAGGATTACAAGGCCACAAAGGACATAGAGTATAGTTCATCAAAATAGTGGACTTTGAAACTCTCAAACAATGAAGAATAGCTCATCACTTTTACAACTCTAAAACAATGAAGAATAACTGATCATTATGGTAATAAGACATCAGCATTACAACTCATAACAAAGAGATTACAATTATGACTGTCAGTGACAATATGCAAAAGATGTAGTGACCATGGAACCATCAACAAATAGTGGCATTGAACATCAAACTAAAATACATATGTAGTCATGTTCTATAGAAAAAATAATCTAACCATCGACACTAATGACATAGCAGAGAGCAAGTAGGCATGGTGTTTTACAAAGGCAAAGGGGTACGAGTATGTTGTGATAAACCCAAACCAATGTTACTTGAGTCACAGTGATCAATCTAAATATAAGTCTGAGAAATATGTTAAGAAAATATTATACCAGTAATTTTATGAAATACAATGAAGTCATTGATGCATCAGTGATGATAGCACTAGGGCAGCATGCTATTATAGTGGTAACATGCAGCTATAGGAGTTAATGCACTCATTGAGCAGTCCCAAATCAAAATAAGTCATCAGTAATAATAGAAACATTAATTTAATGAATATTATTGATATCTCATGAAAGGAAACTATTTTTTATAAAGCAACATTACAGTACAATTGAGGTGTTAGCACTGATTAATAATACCATTGGCAATTGCAAGAGATTATTGTTTGATGAACTATGTAAGTGCACTGCCTTGAATGACAGTCAACCATGTTTATAGTTAATATTGGTGGTGATCAACAAAGTCATATATTATGACAATGTCACCAAATATGCCATTAAAATAGAGATGGCATAAAACCCCAGGATTTACTCACTAAAGTATTGTGCTAAGAATAAATGAGCATTTACAAAAATGATTAACTCATTAATGTATCATGCTAAAAAAACAATGAGCCTTTACAGTACACAAATAAACAAATAGAAATCCCAAAGTATTTGTTGTAGATTTCTTCAAAATGGAGATGCATGATGGTTTACTAAGTAATAGCATACAAATCAATTATGTCTTGGGGTAGATAACGTCTTCCAAAAGACAATCAATGATAAGAATCAAGGTATTGTTATTAAAAAGTGCAGGGATAGAAGGTGTTGATCAAACATTCTGAGATTAAAATGAACTTTCCTCATGTTCATTACTAATGGCTAACATCTCCCCTCAATCTAGCTTGTGTTGTCTAAGGCCTTGGGAAACTTGAAACAAAACAATTTTTAGGTCCTTCACTGAAGCTTCATTTTGAAATTGGTGAACCTGCATAGACAAATATAAAAAACAATTATAAGGTATCATGATGCCACCTCCTTATTAACAATAAGTTGTTTGAGTATGTTTTCCACCTATGAACTACTATTGTATATGAGAATCTTTCCTCATCTTTCATAAATTTTTTGATCTTATAATGATAAAAATTTATACTTGACATGATAAAAATAATCTATTTCATTTTGATGTCTAGGCATTGATGTCCAGGCATGGTTCAACATAACTTGACTTTCTAGGCCTAACTTTCTAACCTCTGAAAATGGAAGTTCAAATGTCAATCCCAAAAAATTAGTTGAATAATTGACCTGCAATAAAAGAAAGTGAACAAAATTCATATACATATTCTATTAAACATTTGAAGACATGAGATTTCTACATTCCATCAGGTGAAAATTGAAAGAGCTTCTAGCAGTAACTGTGTAGACATTTTTCAATCTAACTAAATCAAATTAAAACAAAAATTATGTTAAAATGCCATACAATTAGAAGTTACAGACTGCACAACATTTTTGTAGTAATAGAATCTCGACAAAAATGTAAACCATATCTAATACAACGCAATTACATACCTAGGTCTTCCCAGACAACTAAGTGGTTGGTCATGACTAAAAATTTGAAGTATAGGATCAAACATTGTTGGATAGAAAGGCTTCCCAACTTCAAGCCATCCAATCTAATGTTCATTTTTTTCCAGGACTGAATCCCTAGGTTTCTCCTCCTGAAACTCATCCAAGAATTGAACAAATGCCTCAAGTGTCAGATAGCCAACCTATTGGGGGAAACTAAAGCTTTCAGGGTGAAACCAATCATGTTTGTTGAAAAACATTTTAGCACTTCAAAAATAGTAAGGACACAATTTCTACTCAATATAAATATCATAGAAAATACTATCATATGCTTACTAGGTTTTATGAGCAATAGAAAATTCTCATTTCTACTAAGCATGTTCGAGTGACAAACTTGTATTAGACTAGTAATGATCTCTAGGATATCAGTAGATCACTAAAAATTACTCACCTGAAGGTAGATGCTTGTCTCAAATTGGCTATTTAGAGCATATTCATTAAAAATTGAAGCCAAGGAAGTGATTGTTACCTACAATGTTTCCAAATAGATAAGGATGGTATCGTAAGAAATTAGAGTTACGATAAAATAATAATCTTGCAGTTGTTTATGCAAGCTGAAAGGTAGTTAGATAAAATAATTAGTTGTCTTAGAAAATTCTATATTATTTTGGATTTTTTTAAATTAGAATACTAACGATATTTTTATCATACTTAGAAAGGGAAATTAAATTATAAAAATTGTAAAATTCTATAGCTTCTATATACAATTGGTATGAAAATCTTATTCTATGGCTATGTTGTTTTCATGTAGTGAGGAAATTGTACTATAAATTTTAAGAACTTGTACACATGCATCAATCATAAGTTGATTGTATGATAATGCAGGGTAGACATGCAAAGGTTTTCTCAAGTGTCATCACAAGTATATGTACTCTCATTGCCTTTCTATCATTGCATGAGATCCAATGAAACATAGGGACTCATTGTTTCCCTAGTTAATTATGATAATCGTATCATTGGTGATAACACAATCCCAAGACAGTGCTAAGATCCAAGGATGCAATAAAAAAGATACAAGTTTAGCACTTCATGATATTTCAAAGCATGAAGCCTTAGATACATAGGACAATAGTCTAAACATAGGACAAAATAGAGAAATATTTAGTATCTTATTGAGCTTCACTTTGTTTCGAGAATAGTTTAATATTCTCTACTAAATAGGGCCAACCATGTGAAGGTGAAAGCTCATTTGGCCCCACCCCCCTCCCCCTAACATCACTCTACATTCCCCATTAACATCTAACATTCATTCATTCTTTCAACCATTAATAAAATGTAACATTCAATCAATATCACATGATAACATTCATTAACACATTAGATTCATTAACATGCAACATTCATCAATATTCTGCATTAACACATAATTCATGAACATTCATTAGCACATAATTAAATTCATTGAGACATAAAATTCAGTCATTATCAATTAAGGTATGTAGATGACAATCATTTCTTCTTTTTTTCTTTCTGTTTCTTTTTTATATGTAAGCTCTAAGAGGAGCATCAGTGTCATCATCAATTCCCCCCTCATCAGTTGTTCTATTCTCTTTTCTTGATGACCTCAAATTCCTATTCTGTTGAAAAGGGGGGTCCTCTACAATAACAAATAAAAGAGTTAAATTAAAAATATTTTTTTATAATTGTTACAAGTATTTAATTATTTTAAATAACATAACTGTGGCGCTCTTTACCTAATCTGACCACATCATTTTGTCTAGACTCAATGTCAACATGCTCATGAACATCGACCCCTCGATCCTCTATAGCTTCTATACAAAATGTTACGTTAATCCAAACACCAATTTCAATTACATATAAAAATTTTAATAGAAAATGTATACCTCCACCACTAGGATGCACATCATGCGAACCTTCAGCATCCATAGATTGTGTATTTTCAGGCTACATTCCAACATCCTACGCATTGTTATCATTTCTTGCTTAAAATAGATATACTCACTTTATATTGGAACTTAACATCAAATAGACTAATTGGTAAAGTATTCAATTTGAAATAAATTTCATTTAGCTTATTTACTTGTGGCTCAGATGCATCATTATTAGAACCTTCCACATTGATTTCAACTTGTAGCCATTCAGCCATAGCTTTATAGCCTTGTTGGAAGCCAATTCTCTTATCCTCTTCTGTGAGGCATCTCTTGAACTCTAAGCCCTATATTTTTGTGTGGTATGGTGAATTCTACTTGCATTGTTTCATCAACCAATGGAGGATAGTTAAAATATCAAAAGGAAATACAAAAGTTGCAAAAGTTGAGGATCAGGAGCATAGACAAGCTAGTCTATCCTAGCATTTCCCATCACAATATATAAAAAATTTGATACAATTTTTCATTTACTAATACTTACAACTCGTGCTTGAAGTTTCAAAAAAACACCAGAGCCGAGCTTGTGTGTCCCATGCTTTTCTAGTCTTGCCTTTGTTGCCTTTGATGTGTCAGGCAATCTATGAAAAGTTTGAAATATGTTAGATAGTATAAATATAGAGGTTAATTAGTACATAATTAAATTCTCAATAGTATCACATACCTTGGTATACTCTCTACTAGTGTAATTGCATTTTTCTTGTCAGCTTTATACTTTCCATCCAAAATCAGAGCTTGCCACTCAGCCTCAGGAACATAGGGTGGACACTTGTACCTGGGGTTATCCTGTAAATGTTTTATGTACTGGTCCCTAATATACTTCAAACATGAACCAGCTTTTTCAAGGAGCTTGATTCTCTCAAATGCATGAGGTTTGAAGAGTTGGGTCATGCTCTCTATAAGATCATCCTCCAACTTTTTGTCTTGGTTATTCCACCTTTTAAGTAAAAAAAACATGTTAGACTCATAAATGAAGTGAAGCTACCTTTAATATAGTTCAAGAAATGGATGAAAAGGAAAACTATTCTAGCAATGATATGAAATCAAAATAGTGGTTTGGTTTTTTAGTTAGGATATGATGTTCCACCAGGTACGCATGGTGGGACCAAATATTCGCAAACACTCATCACCAAGTTTTTTCCAAAAAACATCATTCCCTACAAAACAATCATGGGATCATTAGTCGATAAAGAGTGAACAAAAACTAAATTACTATAATATCACTATAGAATAATAACTTTAAAGTACCTAGAACTTTGGCTACTTTTAATGGAATGCCTTCATCGTCACTGACGATCAATATGACATCCTTCACTATTCTCGTACTAGGAACATAGGAACATCCATGAAATGATGCTGCAACTCCTATTGAAAAAAGTTTCATAAGTTTCATAAGTCTTTTTCACGAAGTATAAAAGAAAAAATGATAATTTATGTTAAAAAGTTGCAAAAAAAAGAAATTGTTGAACTTTGATAGCGCATACAACTGCAGGAATTATATTTAACCTCTACCTGTTATGCTGTTCCAATTGTGGTCTGCTCCAAGAATGTCATAAAGTAGCCTTGTAGAAAATCATCCATTAGTTTTGATGAGGATTCTCATAAATTTTACATAGAGAACATTGATTTTCAGTGGATTTTAATATCATAAGTTGAATTGCAGCATCAAATTAGGCATGAGTTGTTTGGCATAATGCCAAAAGAAGCTAAAGTTGGGGAGAATGCATACAAACTGTTTGCTAAAATGTTAAAAGAGATTTTTTTTAAAAACATCAAGTGCATGTTGTCTGAGTGAGGTTTATCTAGGAAGAGAAAGCCTTCCATTTCAAAGTCCAACAATCACATTCTTTGCTTGAACAAGAACAACAGGAGCCTCATATACAACAAATTGAGAGCCATCTTGTAGAATCTAATTGTCATGCTGAAGTATCATTTCAGCCTTCAACTAAGCCGTATGGAAAAAAATGTTTTTAATGTGAAGATGGTTTAAAGGCTAGTCATGATACATTTTTTCCATGCAAATATATATGGCAGATGGTCTTATGAAATATCACAAACAAAAACATGGCTTGGTCATCCATGTGCTAAACAGAGTTCAACTAGAGAGTGTAAAGGACAACTAATCATATTAAGATCATGGGAAATTTGAGGCCAAAATTTTTGAAAACTTTGTAAATGTAAACATGGTAAGAACATGGATAGAGATATTTATAGCTATACAACTCAAATAATGGCTTCAACCTCCAAGCTAGTCGATCTGTTGCATCTATACAATGTTGCAACTCGAGAATATACTCCACTTTCAACATGACAGGACTAGGAAATACTCTATCAAATAGGAGCCATAATGCATGTATTTATCAATTAATTGTAGCGAAGATGTTGCAGCTTAGTATGCACACCATTTTAATTATGAAAGAATTGACCACTCTATAGTCACAAAAGGTATGCTAGGTCATAACAGGAGGGATATAGGCTTAAGTAGAAAGGAATTGGACCTCAAAACATAACAAAATACAAGAGATTAGCAAAAGATAGTCAAATGAATAGACATGAAGAAGCAAAGTAAAACAATTCATCATGTGGCTTCCAATGGAGACAGTGATCAATGTCAAGATAGCTAAAGGAAGGAAGAGATAGGAAAATTTATAGTTGCCACAATCTATTGAAACACATGAGCTTCCTGAGGGATCACAAGGATATGAGGCTATACATCTATGTGTCAGTGTTGAGAAAACTGCGCAAGAATGTGTACCCATACCTGTTACCTTTGGTTTTACCGCCAAAGATTTAAATTCAAATCCGCGGCTTGTTCAACGGTTAGCCTAAAAAATTATTACTTTAATGCTCCGACCCACGAGTTTTCTTACCGTCAGATCTAGGCAGATCGACGATAAGTGCCATCACGTTATAAAGAAAGTGCACGTATTTTACGATAGCGCGATGACACCTTGGCAACATGTTGCAAGGGTGGGTCTGGCATTTGGCAGATCAGAAGTCTCATGTCGGCGGGCAACAAGTTTTCACGGGTCGAAAGTTCCAAAGACCGGCGAGGTGCCATGGTGCCAACAGAAAACCAACACATTTTTTGATGGTGACATAGCGCCTAAATGAAAAAGTTCATCATGGTGAAGAATGACTAGACAGGTGGGTCCTGACGGTACTTCGCATGTACAGTTGTCAGCCCAGCATCATGGTGACAAATCAGAAGTAGCCACGTGTAACCAGGCTGGAATCTCTGTCAGTACAGTTAGCACAGTCAAAGTTATAATCTCCACCGTCGGATTGGATTGCATCAATAGATGGTGCCATCTCGCTATGGCGAAGATTCGCGGATTTTATCATGGCGACATAGTGCCCATCTGCCACGTGGCCGTTCTGTGGATCAAGTCTCGGGTTCGCCAGTTGGTGTTCATCAAACCAATCAGATGATGCCATGTGTATGTGTTAGAACATGGCATACCACAGGCCCAGTAGTTTTCAGAAGGGATGGCGAGTGAAATACGATGTCGCTCCGATCATCAGATCTGCAAAGATCTACAGCTGGTGCTATCTCGCCATCAAGAACTGCTTGAACTTTAGCATCAGCGACATAGCACTCGCGTGCCACGTGTCATGGCAGGGCTGCATTTCATGCCGCCAGAAGCAGTTAGGGTTGGATGATCGACAAACCAACAGACAGATGCCACATATCCATGGGCCCGACGAATCACGAGAAAAGGAAGGTCACGAGAAGTCAGATTTGTGACCATCAGATGAGAAAATATCAACAGTAGGTGCCATGTCGCCTTAGTGAAGCTGCAAGATTTTTACCATGGCGACATCGCGCCCAATTGATGCATGTCAGTGGGGTCAGGTCTCGCCAGATGCATCACTGAGGTGGCGCCGATTCGGATGGGCCCAGTCGCAGGAAAGAGGGTCCACAGTGAATCAGAAACAACCACGTGTGCTAGGTTAGAATGCAGGCATGAGATGGCACTGGATCTTCAATGCAACTAGCGTAGTCAATGCCAGCAGTGTTTCACGAGCCAAGAAAGGTAGCAAGGACGATAGGCACTATGGCGCTAACGAAAAACTCATGGGTTTTTCGTTAGCAACATGGCACCTAAACGGAAAGTGAAGGTTGCAGCAGGATCCTCAGGCAGGGCGGGTCCCAGATGGTTATGCTTCATCACGGTTAGCGCAGCTGGAAAGTTTTTAGTACACCTTGGAGCCACATCCACATCAGACAAGAGAAATTCACAATGGGCGCTATGAGAAGTTCCCCTCGATTCTCGCATAGCGACATAACACCTAGGTGCCACGTCAAGTCAAGTTGTCAGGTGGATCATGAGTTCAGAGGTCCCAAGGAAGAATGTACAGAGTACAACGAGGTCTCTGATCATCAGATGAGACTGAATCAATGGTGGGCATTATGTCGCTATCAAGAAGTTGTGCAAAAAATTCCATAACAACATAGCGCCCAGGGGACCCACCACATTCTTAAGGATAGTGCATCAAACACAGGCCACATGATCAAAGGGAAATCCATGATAGGCACCATCGTGCTATGAGGAAGTTGCGAGCTGTTTACGATGATGACATAACGATTGGAGGACACGTGTCCTCGTGGGCCCAGAGAGGAGGCACAGAAAGTATTAACAGTTCAGGGGATGGTTGGCAGTTTGTGTTGTGGTTAAGGTTGGAGACCTCGCAGTTAAACATGACAGTTTGGGGTTGGCGTGGTTAATAAATTAAAATCTAACCACTTGGCGCTGTGGCGCTAATGGAATTTTAGGGTAAGTCCTCCATAGCGACATAGCGCCCAGTCAAGTAAATGATGGTCAAACGCATTAAGATGATCGTAGGTGGCAAAGTAATGGGGAGTGATTGGCCCGCGTGGCCCAGCTGGTTGTTGGAACTTGGTTGACCCATTTGACCTTGCTGTCTCACGACTCAGAATGATAAAAAATTCATGATTTTTTCTACAATCTGATTCTGTGATCAATGCCACCCACTCCAGAATGAATGCTAAAGTAATGAAGGGACTTTCCACTCATTGTCCATCCATCTACCTGGTCAGAGAGATTTTCATGGTGCCATTTCTATCTTCTCGAGGTTCTCTTTCAGAGGAATATCAGATTGTCTTGTACCTACACCATGCTCAAGTATGATCTTTGATCAGATTTTTAGTATGGGGATTAATGTCAGTGGTTGAGCAGTAAATGTAGAAGCAAAATCCCAGTTATGCCTAAACTATAAAGGCAATTTGGTAATTCTTTTCTAGGGGTCGACTCTTCCTGATTTTCTCTGCTACCGCTTGCTGACTTGCAGTGAAAAAATCCCTTTGTCTCTAAGCCATGTAATATCCTGTATCATCTCTTTCAGCCATCAGTGTGAATGTGCATCACTTTGCCTCCCATTGGTGTATTGTTGAGATCAGTGATCTGCATACTATATCTATCTTTGGCCTATTGGATAATATACAAGTGAAATCTCCTTTTCCTGGTGTCATTCAGTTGGTTTTCTGATATGTATGTGACTATTGATCGATATAAGTCTGGACGTGTATGAGTTTTGTATATTACCCTAGGTTTGTAGTGCATATATGGGCAGGAATGAGTCTGAACACTTTGTTTTGGTGCATCACCGCCTTAGACTAGACTAGGTAGATTTTCTTTAACACTCTCTTTCCCCCTTTCCCTTCTGAGAATAGATAAGTGCGCCCTGACAGTAAGAGGAAGTCAGCCTTCTTCAGAGACTCAACCTCGTAGTTCAAGTCCCACAGCTTGGAGGTTGTTTCCATGTTTCACTAGGTTCTTCTCGCGCTTAGGCCTTGGACAAGGGTGCAAACCTAAGTGACAACAATACCCTTTTATGAAATCTAATAGCTCCATTCCTCATTGGTATGGTGGAACAAGCATAGGTTAAGTAGAAGTAGACATTTATTGGAACTCGTGGGTGGAAGAATTGGCATATAGGAAGCACATTCACATTCACTGCTATCTATAGGAAAGGCCATGCATGCCCACCAGATATGTATTAAGCCATAACAAATTTTTTAAAAGCCATGAAAGCATTAGTAGTTAGTGTAAATTTGTTCAAGCTGGAGTGAACAAGTATAATTTGTGCAGGCTTGGTGTACTCATTGAAATAGCAATTGAACAGGAGCTGGCAATTGTAACAGTCAAAAGAAGGTGATGGTTCATGCAAGAAGATGTGAAAAATACATGAAAAAGTAATGTTTGAGTTCAAAGATAGTAGACATGTCTGGTTAATCATTCACATGAATTATAAAAATCAAAGGCATATCAAATAAATAGTTGTAAAAAAATTGTGAAAAAGTTTAAACATTGAGTGACTACCAAAGGGGGGTCATTACAATCTACATTGTAAACACATAACACTTAAATACATAATAAAAGAGAGAAAAAGAGGGATTTGTGTACTAGTATATGGTGCAACAGTTAATGCCTGTAAGTTGTGTGTTGTCAACTCAGTAGTCGAAAAGAGATTTTTGGTTGTCCTAGATGGAGGCGGGGTCGTCATAGGATCTGAAGCTTAAGAATAAAATTGTTGGACCATGCATAAATATAGAACACGTGCATAAATTTAGTCTTAATTGCATGTATTGTTAATGATTATGATAATTCCTATATATATTCAATGGAAAACACAAGTGGGGAATGGAACATGTGATCTACCTGAACCACCTGCAACACCCTCATCATGGGAATGGGGCTCGAAATCACGCAAAAAACTCTGTAAAGACAACACATCCATATTTTAATTAATTCCATAAAATATCATAACATAAAAACCATTATTGAACTCTTGTTATAATTAAAAATTTCATTAATACTTACTTTTAAGGTTTCAGAGGTGTGCAACAATTCAGATGCCCTATTTTTTATTTCCTAAGTAGTAGGCTTAATGGTTGCCAAACGTATAATTTCTTTGCCAATTTTCTTTAGCAACTTTTTAATCAAACCGATCGGGTCATCAATATCTACTAAATCAATATAAAAAGGGTCCTCCTCAAGGGTGGGCTGTTGAGGGACTGCAGGTTCCTTTCCCTCCCTCCAACCACTAGCCCTCTCTAACAACAATAGTATTAGTATTATCAAAATTACTCCAAAACAATGAAGAAAACAACATTAAAAAAATAACATTTTGCTTCTATCTAGTTTGCACAATTACAATGAGTTTTACTCACTCATGTGTAGATGAGCTGGGAACATCGCAAGCATCCCCTCTAGGTGGTTGCTCCATATTGTGCCCCTGTGTCAAAGATCAAGTATAAAAATGTTAGCCAAAAATTTATTTACTAAATGATATGTTGGAGTCATTGATTAGAAGTTGGTTTAATAGTATGTACCACCCCCATGATAGTAGCTCGTTTGTATCTATGTGGTTCAAATTGCAATCAATAAGAAGCTCTTCCCTTGCATGTATTGATTTTATCGCACAGATGAATACACAATTTCCCTCGCACACCTCAAATATGCATTTGGGTTGCTTTATAGTTGACTCGAGTTGTGTACTATTTATAAAACCCGCAATATTCCCTATTGCTTTTGGCCTTCCATCAATTTATATAGCCACACTTTTACTTTGATTATTGTCTTGTTGTTGTATATAATTTGCCAAGAGGGCATACCTACACATACTTTTTTTATATTGAACAATATGCATCCAACTTTTGTAATCGTAACATGGTCCAACATACTCCATTAATTTAGAAACTTTTTTTTAAGACACCTTTATACCGTCCATAGAAAATAGGCCCAAACCATGTAATGATGATGATGCTATGTGATATATCCTCTGGTTAACACAAAAATTAGTGTTTATTGGAGGAAGTTCCTTGGGTACCCAATGTTTCTGTCGATGTTGGTACCTCAAGGGCACCTCGATGTCACCTTCCATCTCATCATCATAAGAACATGACCACCCTTGAGCAAGGAAAAATTTCATGTGTTTATTGAATTTCCTTCTAGTCCTTTGACCTTTAGTTAATCTCCCTGTTCTAGATAAACTACACGTCTCACTTTCCTCTTCTATTCCTATATTTCCCTCACTCGAGGAAGACACTTCTGACAAATACCAATTTGCTAGTACCTGCAAATGGGAGAGATCTTAGAAGAAATCAATCTTACTATTGATAAGTGTATTAAATAGACTATCTATAAGGATTATTGACTTATACCTGTTGATCCATGAGACTATGCGGGATGCTCCTAAAAGGGGTTCAGTTTCCTGCAAATGTAATTCAATTATCGTGAGCATAATCACATCCATCATAAGCATTACATAAAAATTAAAAACATTAAAAGGTACACAATATAACACTTAAATCAGGCTCACATTATAAGCTTACTAGGGAAGTAGGCATAGTGAAGGGCTAAGCACTTATATTATGTTTTCCCTATGAATTTGATTCTAGGTACAACTCCCTTTTATAGATATTTAATGAATTCCATTTTCTAAACTAAACACTTAAAAATTCTTTTGACCTAAAAGAAAATAAGGCTCAATACATTCATGCATCAATATGTGTTTTAAATAGTTTTATTTAATTAAATTTAGATTAATAGTTAATTTAGATTAGCAGTATTCTATGTCTAGTTGAAACTTGTAGCTTTTAAATAGATAATGAATAAACTATGTAACCACATAAGACAAATATATTTCTATCAAGAAATGAATATTAAATAGATTAAGGATTGATGGCATACCTCTAAATTTCATCATCATCATCCTCGTTGGCATCATCATCATTGTCATCATCATCATCCTCCTCATCATCATCATCATTGTCATCATCATCATCATCCTCACCATCATCATCGTCATTGTCGTCATTGTCATCATCAATATCAAAATCATCTTCATCATCATCATCAGTAGTAGCATCTAAATCATCTTCTACTTCTTTGGTATCTTCTTCTTCCATCACATTATACTTTATTGGCCTTCCTCTTGGTTCATGTCTAACAACAAATGACCAACCCGATTTATGTGGAACCTCTGAGTAAAATACCTATTCACATTGGCTTGGAAGAACATAGGGCTCATCCCCAACTGGCTCAAATGACCTTGTATTAACCATTGTAAATCCATTATCATCTTCAATAACAGTTCTATTAGGATCATTTGGATTAAGTCGTCGCCTATACCATTTGACAATGAAGAGTACTAATTTGAAGGAACTAAAGTCACACTCAAGTATATCATCCAAAATGCCATAGTATCAATTTTCAAACTCTCGAGGATGTAAGTCATTTCTAGATGAAATATTAGTCACTTGAAAGACTGCAGTTATTCCTGAATCACAAGTTTTCTTCTTTTCATCCAACACTTTGACGCAAAATTTTTGACCATTACAAAACATAGCCTTGTGGTGTTTAACTTGCAAGAATATGTGAAACATGTCAAAATTATTGTATCATGAGTTGATAAACATACGAGTGATTAATAAATTTGTAAGTACCTAGAAATCTCTTAAACCATGTGCTAAATCTATTTCCCTTTGCATAACATTGGAATCTCCATTACGATGAGCTTCTTTAACCAATTAAGATACACCTTCCCATGTTAATGTCTGACCAGAATGTTGACATCATTCAATCGATATCGTCCTCCAATCAAGATTGTTTGCAAGATACAAAAAAAAATAGACAACTTACAACCAATTTATTTTGAAAATTAAGAAATAATTTATTACAATAACATCTTATAATTTATTACCTCTCATTTTCTTCAATGTACCTTTCCCCATCAAGTACTCCCCTTCTAATTTTTTAAAAGGCTCGAGATCCCAAATGCGATCTACATGGATATTTGATGCAAACTTAGGAAGATATTCAGTAATGTACACCATAGTCTGGTATACCATAAATCCCTCTACCATAGAACCCTCAGGATGTGCTCTTTATCGAACCAAAGCCTTCAAATATTTCAAGTGCCTCTCAACCATCCACATTGACCTAGTGTGTACAGGTCCACACAATTCAATCTCCTCAACTAGGTGTATGAGGTGGTGTTCTAGTGCATTGAAAAAAGTTGGAGGTAGACACTTTTGCATTTCACATAGTAAATGAGGAATTCTTCTCTTCCAATAGTTTATATCTTCTTTATAGATTTTTTTAGATGACAACCACTTACATTAAGAGACTTAAGTCACAAAAAATATATAGATACGAGATTTTACAAAATAATGTACAATAGATTACATAGCAAGAAAAAAAATCACGAATATAATAAATACATACAACAAATTGAACAGATATTACTGCTTACCTCATGTATTTTCCAAGATCGTATATCACTTGTTTGATGTTATTGTTGAAGGGCTCTGGGAGAGATAGAGGAAGCATGTATTGCAGTAATTATAAACCAATCATTTCATTTTTTCCTAACATAACATAATGAATAGTACACGTAGTTTATGAATATATTGTAAATACAAAAGAATATAACTTACCTTGATGAAAGTATGCCAATCATGCATTTTGAGCCCTGGCCCAAATTCACTTTTTTTTTATATGAGATTGTTTATGTTGATAGCAAATCCTGTGGGAAATCAAATTTTTTGTATGACTTCTTTTATGGCATCACTTTGTTGCTCTGTTAATAACCAAGGAAAGGCACTTATATTAATCTGATCTTTGTTGCTATTTGAGTGAATGAAATTCTTCAATGCATGATTGGATTCATGAATGTCATTACAAATTTTGACAATTTTTTCTTTGTCACACCTTCCATCCAATATTTTCCAAAATTTCTTTGTTATATTCTTTCCAATATGCATAGTATTAAACAAATGCACAATTTGTAAGTGCTCGTAGTAGGGCAACCTGCTAAATTGTCTAGGATAGCTTTTTAGTCCCTTTGGAAGGTTGTCAGTACTGCCTTGACGACCTTCACAATAATCAATTACACAATTAATAAACAAAAATCACAATAGAAATATATAAATTAAAAACATAAACCATTAGGTGGAACAACATTACCTTGATGATTAATTTTATTATATTCCAACTTCCATAGGTGAGGTGTCATTCTTCGTGGCTTTGATGTAGTATCTTCTTTCCCATTGAAAAGATGTTTTTTCGTACTTTGATACTTATGATTCCTGTGGAGGAAGTGTCTACACTCATCAAACACCTACTTTCCTAAACTTTTTGAATGATGGGATTTCATCGGTGGACCACAAACTGGACATGCAAATTTTCCCTTTGTTTGAAGACCTACAAGATAATGATATAATTGGATTATTAAACATGTTGATTTTTATAATTATAATTATCATGTGCAACTTGAATTCACTATAACATACCACAAAAATGTGTTAGCCCTTGGGCATCATGTATTGTCCATGCAAGTATTGCATGGAATTGAAATTGTCTTTGTCCTATTGGTCTAGACACGTCATACATAGTGACACCATTCCATAACTCCACCAACTCGTCGATAAGAGGCTCAATATATACATTCATATCTTCAACTTGATATTTACCTACTTGAATGAACAGTAACATTACATAATTATTGTGACCATTTTATTGCAAGATTTGTAAGTACATGTAAATTAATAACTATCAAATGATAAGATACCTGGAACAATCATTTCCAACATAATGTGCTCCCTCTTTATTGACATCCACGGAGGAATGTTATTGTTAATAACAAAAATAGGCCACACCGATTAAATAGATCTCATCTCTCCAAATGGATTGACACCATCCAGTGCCAATGAAAGCCTGAGATTATGAGGTTCTTCTTTGAAGTGTTTCCACTTTTCCTCTATGTGCATAAATGTCAAACCATCCATAGGGATTCAAATAATGTCATCTCAACTTCTAATTGAGCCAAGCTACTACACTTGAATAATTATCGCATCCATGGAATAAAGGGGATGTAACAAAGAACCTTTTGAGGCACCTTTTTTGTTAGTCGAGCTGTTCGATGTCTACTCATATGACATATAGGGCATTGTGTTGCAAATTCATGTTCTTTATAATATATAATATGATCATTGGGACAAGCATGTACTGCTTGATACTTCATTCCAATATCTTTCATAACAGTAGATAATTCTCGATATGAGCGAGGTAGAATATTTGATGATGGTAACAGAAACTCATGTATCAATCTACAACAAAAAAATATAAGTTGTTAATATAAACAATATTAGTGGTACATTATTCACCCTTTGTTAACTATAAAAACATATATGACATACCTTAACATACGTGATATTGTTATGTTGGATAAACC
Organism: Cupressus sempervirens; assembly: GCA_028749045.1. Lineage (NCBI taxonomy): Eukaryota > Viridiplantae > Streptophyta > Pinopsida > Cupressales > Cupressaceae > Cupressus > Cupressus sempervirens. Next base: position 130,778,462 of record CM053786.1, on the reverse strand, counting down.
ATTCATAACCTTTAAGTTCAACAACAACAATATAGTAGAGAGAAGAGTTATTTGGGAGTCTTTGTATAGGGGCTCGTATGCCTTCTCAAGTAGAGGTATATCAAGGCTATCATCATCATCATGATCAGATACGCTTGGACTAAATGTGTCATGGATCAATGTATTTATACCATCATCTTCAATTGTGCTATCTGGCACATGATTGTCATCTTCCATGGGATCATTATCTTTACCTTGGATATTTGCACCTCCATGTTCCTCCACTTCAAAAACCATATTCTTCGAATTGTTGTGGTTCATATCATGTACTTCCCTGGGGAGATCAACCTATACAAAATTGATTAACAAAAATAAACCATGATCATCAACTAATCATCAAGTGATTTCATATGTATATAAATTGTTAAAATGATATAATGAACAACTTACCAGTGGATGATAGTCATGCCCCCCTTCAATGTGACCATTCTCCCTACAATGTCTCTTAACTGTTTTGATTAGCAGTCTTCTACAGTTTAAGCCCTTACAAATTTTGCAAGGATAATAACATTTTCCATCACCTTTTCTTTCCAAGTTAGACCACAATCTATTGATTGTCTCCCTATTGTGTTCTTCACTTATATTATCTGACATGATCGTTCTTCGCAAAAAGCAAAAATTTTGTTATGAAAACTTTAGTCTACACCTTTCACAAACTAAGAAAAACTGTCAAAAGTACACAAATATTCTTAGACCTAGCTAAATAATTTAATATTTTAAAATACTTTCTTTGACTTTATTCCTAAGACATTTAACCCAATCACCTTTTATAATGTTTAGTCAATTGCTCTAGGCAAATTTGTGGAAAAGATTATTTGTAAAACTTTGACCAACTGTCTGAAGGTCTTATTTGAAGAGACCTTGCAACATTAAGCCACTAAAAGAAATTTCAAAACATATAAGCTAAAAGTCTAGTTAAAATATACATTAGATTAAAAAATATACAATTTCCATACCCAAGCGTATGGCTATATAACTCATGCAATGGCCTTCTTGCTTAGCTGTAGAAGCTCTCCAGCAATCAAATTATACAAGCTATAAGGCCTAAGAGAAACTTCAAAACATATAAGCTACAAGGCAAGACATATTACATAACATGGAAAAAGGAACAAAATTTACAAGCTTTAGCAAGACATATTAAATGACATCATAATCCTAGAGAGATCACAATTATATGAGTCAAAACATAGTCATGAAAAAGCACATAAATTAGTTATTATATGCAATTAAAAGATATATAGTTAGATAGGGACATCCATAGGGCATATTGAAGAAATGAAATGGTCATATAGATTTCATATAGGATTTTGAAGATGATAGTGTTCTAAGGCAAAGAATTAGGAATCTACCTCCAGTCAAACAAATTAGAAGTTCAGTAGTTTCTTTAAATCCTACACATATGGCCTTCAATATAGCAATTCTCTCTAGCTTTCCTATCACAATAGAAGAAAATATGAAATTAAAATGAAAGCCAAAAAGGTTACAAAGAGAATGCGCTTTTTTATATTGATTTTTTTTCATGATATTATAGAACTCTGTATCTATAAATGCTAGCAAGGTATTGAAGTGGGTGGCCTTCAAACTAGCCTTGGCCAGCACATGAAACACCATTTCATAACAATATTTTTATAACAATCACATTAAGCTTATCTATGTAGTTACTAAACCAACTATTACAAATGAGACACCAAATACAGATTACAGTGTGACCAAATCGAGCACCATATCCATAAATAAAAAGTTAGAATGTTCTAATACAGAAGAGAGCATAATATATACCAACATTAGTGTAATCTGTATAAGAGATATTAATTACTATGAAACATATGACATTAGACACAAGAACAAGAATCTACATTGTCATATGGCTTCAGAAACTGTGAAGTTGTTCATCAGGTTTATTGCAAAGATGGAGTGTTTTTTTATTTGTGGAACTAGGGATGCAGTGCAGGCTTCCTGTGGTAGACTAGGGTTTCACGATTGGAGATTCAATGCACGGAGCTAACCATACATACCAAATAGAGAAAATAGTACACAAAAAGATAGCTAGGACTATTAAAACTAGAGCCAAAAATTAATAAAGAAACACTACAACCAATATACCCTGGGAATATCTATTTGGAGTTGAAGAAGGAGTTCACTCTTTATGTAGTCCTAAATATGTGAAGAAGATGAAAGAAAGAAAGAAAATATTTATTAAAACAAAAATGTATTAGCATGTGTAAGGTACAAGGTACAACTACCATTATATTAAAGTTTTTAGTTTTTTTTTGGCATTTTTTTCAAAAGGAGAGAAGATCTAAACATGAAATATGTAGGTATGGAAGGAAGGAAGATCGTGGTATAAGAGAACATTTGAACATGAGCTAAGGAAGAGCTAAAATATACATATGCATTGTTGACAAGGAATAGAAATGAATGAATATATAACAAGGAGAAAATAATCAGTAAAGGAAAGGAAGTGAAGATCTGATACTACAAATTTGATGTGATCAGTCATAGGTGATTTTTCTCTTAATAGGGTTTTCATGTTAAAAATTATTGTGTTTAAATGTGTGGATTATTGTGTTACATGTTATTTTATTCTTATTTTTTGTATACTTCTTGTTGATGTAACTCAGTACATGAAGTATATAGTTAAAAGTTTATTACTCTGATACTTGGTGAAAGCTAACAATTTACTAGTGAAGGATGAATTAGATATTATTATGAAGTTTTAATATAGTTACCAAGTTGATATAGGAAAAGTTTAAGTTTGTAAGATGCTGAGAGTTTTTTAAGGCCCTATTCGATAGCCGAGGAAAATTGAGCCCCCCTCCCTCCTTAGTTATTTAACAAAAACATGTCAAGGTGTCCAAAAAAGGATCATGGGAAAGAATGGGATGCATTAATACCATAGGAACAATATGCCTATAATGAATGGACAAATAGGAGAAATGGTATTAGTCCTTTTAAGATAGTATATCAAAAAATATAGAGGATATTTTAAATTGAGGGATATGAAGAGTATGGATAAGAGGAGTTCTCATGCTGAAGATATAGTAGAAGCAATGAGAGAGGTTCATGAAAAGGTGAGAGCTAATTTCTGGAAGTGTTTACAACCAACCAAAATGTTAGGAGAAAATATATACAACAATGATATACTTGAATAGGGAGAGAATTTCCAAAGATAGTTAGGGTAAGATTATAATGGGAAATACTAGTCACTACAGGATCTTGGGAAAGTATGGAGAAATTTTTTACAATTTGTTGTAACCACCTTATATAGGTCTTTCTCCTATATTCAATATCTAAGATTTGACCATGTTCAAATATTTTATGGATGAAGGTGTTAAACAAACATATTCAACTCTCAATGACGAAGACTAGGTGTCTGAATTACCATTGACAAAGGAAACATAGATTAAAGCTATTGTGGATAATAGAGAATCCAAAATGACAAGGCACAAGGTGTAACGGGAAAAAATAATTGATAATAGATCAGACTATAAAACTTGGAAGCCACATGGATGCTAGAGGAAGAAATTAGGAAGAAATGTATTGATTTGGATCAATTTTTCTCTAAGAGGACTTTAGACTTCTTCTCTTCAGGAGTATCATGCAAGAACACCTCAAGCTTAGATTAAAGGCCAAAATTAATTAAGTTCCTAGCAAGGCATAATAAGTATAATAAATTACATCAATAATTTAGACCAATGATGTAATGGAAAACAATATTTTTAAGCCAAAGTTTAAATAATATTGTAATGAGAAAACAAAGGGACCCAAATTGATACATGAAGTTTGGCAATCAATGCAAACAAGGTTTCCTGCATAATCCTTACTTTGATCAGTTAAAAAGAAGTTTGATTTTTGTGTCCTTTTTTGGCAATATTGGTACCCATCTTATGATCCATTTGTTGTAGATGATAGAGGGTCATATATACTTTATTTTGGTTTGTGAAGCACTCAATTTCATTATGTGGATGAAAAGATATTCAACTTTTTGTGTAAGTTGTCCAAACCCTTACTAGGGTAATCTATAACTTTGTACAAATAAATTTGTAATATAAAATGTGGACCAAGATTGCAAATTCAAATAGATGGTGGGGAAAAAGGTGTATTATATTCCCTCTTCTTTGCAAGAACCCATGGACAAGAATCCATGTATATTTGATCAAACAAAACCATGAAAAGTTGTCTCAGATTGCATAAAATAGAGATATTATAAATCAGTCATGATTTTTCTCACATAGGGAATTTATTGAAAAAAATGCCAAATACACATTACAACTATGGATGATTGGTGGGGTATCTTTTTTGCTGGTGACATTTTGGCTATGGGAGCCAAGTTTAATCCCATTTTGAAGGGTTGGGGATCCTTTAAAAAAAATTGTGTTCTTTTGGAGATCCTCTAAAAATCCCATTATGGTTGTGGGATCCAAAATAAATCCCATGGAGGTTTGGGGAGTCTTCTTAAACCCTAGAGTTTTAGATCACTTTCTAATGATCATTTCTATGAGGTATGTGATTTTTAAAAGACTTGGGAATCCTATCAAAATAATTATGCAATCCAATTCAAAATTTGGGAGCATTCCAAAACCCCAAAGTTTAAGTTGGATTTTTGATGATTGATCTTCTAAGGTTGTGGGTGATGATGTTTTTGAGAGCCATGTTAAAATGCCTAGTAGTGGCTATGGGAGCCAAGTCAAAACCTAATGATGAGGTTCAGGGAGCCTTTCTAAAACCCATGGGTCTCCTTGATAGATAGAATCATTATGTTATGTGTGGCTTTAACCTTGTGCTAACTTTTGGGCAAGTGGATATTTGTTTAACTTTATTTTAGTTGTCAATTGTTTTCTTGTTTTGGGTTGTTGTCTTGTAATACTTTTTCTATTGTACCTATTTATTTTAGTGGGGTACCACGTCCCCTTAAAAATTTTATTGTAAAGGGTTTTGGATCCCCTTCAAAAAATAGTTTTTCCCTAATAAAAAATATTCCTTAATGTTCCAACTCATCCACTTGAGTTATTCTACATTTGAGATTCAAACATAATCAACTAATTACCATGGAGACTTGGTTCTAATGACTACATATCCATCATGTATTGATTTGTATCTATAGACTAACTTTCAAAGTGTGGAAATCCTTATTTTTGTAAGGATCAATAATTACTTTAGTGTAGATTAGGCTTTTATTTGTGAAGAGTAGATTCAGTCCATGATTATTATTTATGTAGAAAATAATTATTCTTAAATATTTTCTATCCTCTATTAGTAAAATCAATATCATTGTTATAGATAGCTTGATTAAAATAATGTAAAGGTTTGGGAAATGTAAATTTATTATTCAAACTCATGCTCTCTTTTTATTTTATTTTTTGGTTGGTAACGGTATATATTTATATTAAACATTAAAAAAGAAGTACAAAATTGGGATGCCAAGATAGTCCCATCATCTGATAAGTAAGATCCTCATAGTGACAACCACCTATCCTTGCAGATTCTACCCTTTACATGTCATAAGGAAAAAAGATCACCAGGTCATTAAAATAGGACAACCATGGCATAGAAAAGATAAAGAAAGAGACAAGAGCCCCAAACATCATTACATGAACTAATGCTTTATCTCCTCCTTGGTGAAGTTTATGATGACATGGTCATCAATGAGGACTTTCCCAAAATGGAATGAGAGAGATGTACATGTCCACACTAGAAAATGGGTTAGTTAGTGGACCCCCACTCACACTATCAAAAGCCCTACCAGAATGAATCAAACCATGCTCCAAACCCTACTAAAAACTGACCATCACAACATAACCACTCGCAATAGCTTCCATTACCACCTTTCTCTACTTACTATCTCAAGATAGGATTTGGCAATGAATCAAGAGGTGATCATCAACATCCACCAAAGTATTAGACTTCATTAGTGTCCTTTTTTGTTGTTGAACCACTTGACTTTCAAGAAAACCCCTATCTAGGCTTTTAAAGTTTTCAAGAAGAGGAGCTCGGGTATTATGATGAAGACTTGGTCTATGTGAAATCAGATTCCAAGACATGGGATTTAAATCCTTTAGAAGGATTGAGAATGCCACATAATTGTAAGACCCATTTCAATCAATTAAGTATGGCATGGGCACCAATAATTAACACATTTTCAATCACCCAACCTCTATTTTTCTAAAAGTAGTATTAATCTAGAATTACAATATGGGATGAGAAGATAACATACACTTTAATGATTTCTCTCATGCCACAAAGGTAGAAAATTCAGAATTCAAGTGTACAATTTTCAAGCTAATGTTTAACCATCACCTATGTACTTTCACTAATACATTAGGGTGAATTTGCGACGTCAATTTGTGACAGCGGGCATATGTAATGTGTATTTGGCATTTTTTTTCATTTTTTTTTGTAGCTGGGTTGGGAATGTCTATTTTGAGCTACTGGGATGACATGGAGAATGTTAAACTTCTTGTGTATAACTGTTATACTTGACGTAATGGTCCCCAAATGGTGGTTTTTGGTTTGCCATAATGGTAGATGGCCACTAACCTGAACTATGATTACTTAGGGTTTATCTTCTGAAATATATTTTTTTTCTCACTTTAAATAAAACAATCTCATTATTGAGAAAAGAAGAAAAAAGTCATTTCAAAATTCAAATAAGGAATCGAATACTAAATATTACAACATTATCGCAAATGAAAACAACCATAGATATCACCATAAAACCAATACCTTAACAAATAATAACATAAATATCCTAGAATTTGTTAAAACACAAGAAGCTGATCTAGATGTGTGCAAATTCCTCTAAAAAGAAAAGCTTAGAAAAACCATGGCAAGTGAGGTACCTCAAGATTCTACACATGTTGTGATGTGCTATCAACGATGCTGATGATAAATAATGGGTAGCGTGCACAGGGAAAATATCAGGAAACTATAGTAAAATAGAACATTTTCGAAACAAAACAAGCTAAAACCATTCTCCCTAGCTTCACGAAAGTCTATAATAGGAGAGAAGTCAACTATGATTGGTCATCCTAAGATTCATGCAAGAAACAAAAAAATTAATTACCAATACAAAAACCTTCCAATTCATCTCATTTATATACTCAAATAGGAACATAATCATAGTCCATTACCAAATGCCCTGGTTTCGCCATAGACCACAGAGTCGATGAATTCCAAAAATACAAATTACCCAAATGACCAAGGATTGAGGGGGATCTAAGCTGAGAGAAACAGAGAATACATCTACTCCTTCATCAATGTCTACCTCAAATGCTGCAAGAATATCTGCAACAGCGCAACCCTCACTCCAACAAACTTTTTAGGCTACAACTCTTGCATGAGGAGCTCCTCCCTTTGCAACCCCTTCAACATATCCATACAAACTCACATGTTTCACAAAATTCCTAGATGATGTGGATAGAGTATGAGATCCATGCCCTTCTATGTCTCGTGGTGTAGCAAGATCTCCATTTTCAAAATGCCCATCTCTAGCCTCATGTCCTACGTAGAAGTATCTGGAACCAATTAATTTCCTAGTCCACAATAATATTTATCAAAGCACATGTGCCACAAAAAGAGAAGCAACAATGCCAAAACATTTTTGTGCAAGGGCATTTTTTAAATGTAGATAAGCAAAAATTTCAAGCACATTAACAGTGAATTTTTGAAATATCGATGTTGATGCAGATACTTGTTGCAGTCAGCTGTGGTGAAGTTCACGCCACTTTGACAGAAACCCTTCCATCCAAATGGGATAGGACCAATCCCTTCATCATGAAAGCTTGTTGATTCTGGCCAAACACCTAATAGAGACCAAATCATTTCAGCTCTAATTAATTATTTATTTGATAAAATAATTGGTAACTTGATAAATATCCTACTTTCAATGCTCTTACAATAAGTCTCTTACCTATATCCAAATGAGCTACAATGACATCTTTTCCAAATTTAGCTTTACTCCAAAGTGAATTCAATTATTTTGATTCCCTTTATGTAAGCCCAGGCAACTCCAAGATTCATTGAGTGTAATTGTGTGTATCTGTTTGGAAATACAGATAATACCCCAACCCTGAGAGATCTAGTTCACAATTTTTCTTCGGCTACTCTTAAACATTATGCATATAAGCTTAAACATTGTGACCAACATGCATTTTTTTTTCTTATAACCTGACAACATTGCAATTGCGACATTATAAAAAAATTAACGTCGCAATTGAGATGTTGTCAGGTTATAATTGAAAGAAAAAGGCCAAATACACATTACATCTGCCCGCCGTCGCAAATTGGCATCGCAAATCCACCCCTAATGTATTAGTGCATTTTTTAGCCGACTTAAAGATAGATTTTGATATTTTGGAGATAAGGATGAATCTCTATTTGGATTCCCTATGCAATTACATGCAACCAATTAGAAAATGGGAAGGATTAAGAGGCAAAATAGATAAATCTCAGTCATAGATTCATACCTAACCTTAAGCCTATTGAGTCTTCTTATGGAGGATGAAGCCCTAAACTCTATATGAAAGAGGAGAGTGAATCTGGAAGGAATTGAAGGAGTGAATGAGATAGTTTGCATGCAAAGCATTCAAGGTGACTTAGAAGAAAAAGTGAATTGCAGAATTAGTTAGAGAAGAATAGAGGATAAAGAAGAAGATAAAAAATTGAGACATCTGATTGAGAAGGATCAAATAGACATTGTTTAGAGGTGATTTGTTAGCAGGAAAGCAAGTACCAATCACAAGATCTATGCTGAGACATTTTAACAGGTGATTTCAGTTAAATCTCTTAAGCAGAGTAGTCCTCATAGGCTATATTAAATCCTTTAATAGGATGCTTACTTAGTTGTAAGTTGAAGTCCTCTAACAAGGCACACTTCTAATAGGGTGTTGAAATCCTCTAACAAGGTGAGACCTAATAATCTTTGTAAGCCTTTAACAGGGTAGACCTTTCATAGGGTAGATCATGTTTCATGGTCAAAATATTGTAACCTTCATTAGATACACTTTATTACTATAGTAGTGAATATTTTTGGGTGTCATCTCCACCCCAATTTTACCTTCTCTCTTGGGGGGTTTCTAGGTAATCATATCTGGTGTTATGTGTGTGAATGCTTACATGGTTATATGTTTGAGATGCATATGCTTAACATGTTATTTCAACTTACTTGTTATTGCATGTGATGAATGAATGGTGAAATTTTTATGGGTCCAAGGTTAAACTATTGATTCACCACCCCCCCACCCTCCCCCCTCTTGAAAGTTTACTCTTTCCATTTGCAATTCCAACATCGAGATGGCATCCATTATTATCCTCCATTAAGAGTCTCAACCACCCCCCAGATGACCTTCACCTCAACCCCCTCACCCCTTCCCCCTTCCCTCTGCATATACCCCATTTCTTGTTGCATCTTCATTCTCCTATCCTTGACCCCCTTCGGCTCTCATTTTGGGCCTTCTTTCCCTTCCTTTCTAGGCTAGCCCCCTTCTTTCTATGGTGCCTTCCTTCCCTTCTCACCCTCCCTCTTAGCTCATCCTTCTCTCCCCCCCCCCCCCACACCCTTACACCCCCTCCCCCTTGCACTGTTTCTTGTCCCTCTGTTCTTGATTTGCTTGTGTTTTTTGTCTAATTGTTTTCTATCCCTTTCTCTTGGTGTTTATTGCTCTTTTGATTTTCAAGTCATTTTCTCGCTTTTTCATATAATCTTTTGTGTGTGTCTATGTGTGTCTGTGTCTGTGCACTTATATATACATATTAGTGGGGGTATTTATTATTTATTATTTATATTGGTATATTAGTTTATTCTATTTTTTCCTTCTATATTTTTTTTATTTTTTTCCCTTGTTAGAACATGATGTCTTTTATTCTTCTTTTTATTGGTGTTTTTTTGTTTTATTTCTTATTAAGATTGGAGCCTCGTTATTTTTGTCTTTTCAATTTTTGGTTTAGTATTTATTTGGTCTTGTAATTGTTAGATTGTGGTGACTGATCAGGAAAGTACTGTACATACTTCATAAATAGTAGCCGACATGGTAGTCGACATATTATGGCCAACATATGGCCGACATGTTATAACCTTAAAGAGGTTTAATACTTGTATAAAAAGGGCTTAGGGTTGGGTTTTTTTTATGTGTGGTGATACAAAATTGGTTCTTGCGGCAGTATTGAGCTGTAAGGGATTACGAATTGTAATCAGGGTGTAATCACTGGATTGTAATAAGATCGGACTTGCTGTTTGGTGGACGTAGCCCAGGGATTGGGTGAACCACGTTAAATCTTGGTGCCTTGTGTTCATTTCTGTGTGTTCTATTATTTTCTGTTATTGGTTATATTTGCATGTAGTTTTTTATTTCTGTCCATGGTTTATCCTAACAATAATGTTTTATTTATTATTATTTTTTTATTTTTTTATTTTATTTTATTTTATTAATTAATTAATTAATTATTATTGTTAATTATTATTATCATTATTATTATTATTAAACTAAATTATTATTATTTTATTTCAATTTAAAGTTTTTTCCTTTTTATGTATTTATTATGTTGGTATCTATATACTTTGTCATATATATACACTTATTTTTTGTGCTTATATATATATATATATATATATGGGTCTATTGGTTCTTTCTTCTTTTTTAGCTTGCTCTTATCTTCTTTTATCATCTCTTTTGTTTGCCTTTTCTTTTATGTACTTATTTATTTTTCTATAATTGTTTCCCTTCGGTTTGCGTGCTTATCCCTACCCCCTTTTTTCTTCTCTTTATTTTTTCTAGGTTTGCAACATATTTTGCCACATTTTTAGCACTCTCATCTTGATGATGGATCATTGAGTATGATCTAAAATGCTGATGCAAAAAACTTACGCACACTCTTACTTAGAAGCAAGAACATAACATCATGGATCATGGAAATTTGTTATTGTTAACTCCTACATATTATGATGTTTAAAGATGATATTAGTTACAATTATGATATTAGAGACTATTACATGTTACACACATTACAAAATATTTGATATGTGACCATAATTTCCACCTCAAAAAAAGACATTACTTTCTCATGAAAGGATAAAATAATTGAATATTAGGAGTTTTAAGTTGTATGAAAAACCCAATATCAACATTCTCATACTTCGTGTATCTCTTTCAATATCAAAAAGAAGAAAAAGGATTCATAAAGTTTTAATTAAGGGTATACACAATTTGCACCACTTAAAAATCATTATTCTCTTGACTTGATTGAAACTACTAGATCATCCATCAATCAAACTATATAGTCACAACTACATGATTATTTGACTCTCCCTACATGATTCCATAGACACATGATGAATGAAAATGAGAATAAAATGTTTTTATTAGAAAATAGGAATCTCTAAAATATGAAAAGTTGAATTTGAGAGAGATGTGGTGTTTTCCAATAGAATATTGAAATAATCATAAAATAGAACATTAAAATGAATTTTTTTACGTAAATATAATAATCTAGTGATATTCCTCAAAGAATGTGGAAATAGAAAAATAAATAATTCGTAGATGTAGAAAATATAAGAAAATTTTAAAAGGTTATATTTTGAACTTAACAAATAATATGAGATAGACAACCTTCAAAAAAAAAAATTAGTATTGAAGAAACAATCTTTAAGTACCATAGATTAGTGTTTTGATAATAAAACCTATAAAAGAGTTAAATAAACAACATATAAAGAAAAATATTAGAACAAATTTCTCTTAGTTCTGGTGGCAAGCCTTCCAAAACAAGAGAAAATAAAATGGGTTTGGTTAAAATGTAACCAACCAAAAAAAAACTTTTGTGGCAAGCCTTTGAAAGAGGGTTAGATGATATAAAAAAAAAATACAAAAAAAAAAAGCTTAAAAAATGGAACTTAAGCTTCTCTTCTCCTCTCAATAGAAATGTCTAAAAAGACATGGTATCATTCAAACTACAATAAAACAAGGATTAAATAGTTTGACACCATGAAATATTCAAATTAAAAAATATGAAAGGAAAGAATCCAAGAGAGCTATGCTAAGAAGATTTTTACCATAAAAAATCCAAAATATTGCAAATGATTCAAAAGATCAAGAAAACAAAACAAGAGTCTTGTTAAGGGAGGAAAAAACACTAGTGAATTACTATAAGTGTGTGTGTGTGTGTGTGTGTGTGTGTGTGTGTGTGTGTGTGTGTGTGTGTGTGTGAGAGAGAGAGAGAGAGAGAGAGAGAGAGACAAGGGGGGGAGAGAGAGAGAGAGAGAGAGATAATCTTATTACACAAATGACATTGTGTGTGGATGTAAGTAAAGAATAAGAGAGGAGAATCTCTTATATACACATGAGAAGAGGACCTATTTAGTAACTCCCAAGTGTATGAATTTCATATTAAAAAGTGTGTGTGCCAAGTGTCATAATCCTCATAAGGAGGATAAACTATTTTTATTAATCAAGGAATTACCAAAATGATTTGTCTTTACACATGGAAAAGAGGAAAAGCTAATAAAATGTCCTCAAACTTGGACTAGAGGATAAAAATTATATAATGGACACCATGGTTTATCCCAATTAAATAAACACAACCAAGGAAATATTACTAGTTCTAATAGAGGAATAACTTCAAGATAGTTCTATCATGTAGCTCTCTAACTATCATGTCTTTTGAACATGATAACACTTAGGAGCTAGGTCAAAAATTGGAGGATATATGATTATAGTAAGATTGATTAATGGACAAGGAATAAATGATAAAGTTTTCTTTTATGAATAAGATATGTGTGCATAACCTATTGATGGAGAGGAGGTTAAAACTATAATGTGATTAGGATAAGAATATCCCTTTTGGTGTTTGGATAAAGGTGTTATGTTGGAGGTATGAAATCAACAGAGACTCAATTTTCATTAGTGAGTACTTGAATGGTACATGGAAAATATGTGTTTTTCTATATATTCCTAGAATGGGAGATCTAGTGTGCACCAGTAAGCTATGAATACCTTAAGGAGTAAGGTAAGGGTAATGATTGTGTTGTTATAATTTGATTTATCAAGTGAATTTGTTAGAATATAAAGTCCACCAATATAACCAAGATAGGGGGTGAATATGTTGTCCAACTATTAAAATAATTATCAACCTTATTAATCCTTACCCATATGAGAAATGTAATCAACAACCATAACAAGATACTCATACATAATGACACCAGATATGTTAACCAAGGAAACCCTTGATCAGAGGGAAAATCCTAGAGGGGATGGTAGCCAACAAATGATGTACTAATGTAAATATTCCTTGTTAGAGGATGTACCCTATTAGGAGTCAATTAAAACATTCAGTACATATCAGTCCCTATTAGGAGACTTTGAATCCCTATTATGAGATTCCAACCTTGATAGGAGTTGTGCCAACCCTGTAAGGAGTTGTAGAAGGTAGATGCACCCGTTGTCCAAATAACTTTAGGGGCAAGACCAATGAACACACTATACAAATGATCTTTGTATTATTCCTTATAGAATAATAGAATTGAATTTTAGTTTTACTTCCCCTTCCTTTTTCATTTCAACTAGACTTCTTTTCTTATTCTAATATTGATACCAAATCACCAACTTTACATCTAATTATCCCTTGGATTGCTTACTCACATTTACCAAACACTCTACTCTTGTTTGCACTCTCTTCAAATTCCATGCATATCTCAAACAAGGAAAACATCTTTCCTTTATACCATGTCCTCAAAAAAATTCCTTGTATTAGCCTTGAGGCATTCCCAATTAATTAATAATAGGACCACATTATGATAATTAAATATTTCACAATCACACGACACTATTTACTCATTGTCTTTACAATTTCTCACACATGTGACTCTATACTTTGTGCATTTTCTCAACCTCACCATTAGATTATCTTCTATCACTCTATAACTTTACATATCATGATTCTATCTTCGTTAGGAGATATAATCAATTCATCAAAAACTATTCATTAGGTACTCTATCTTTGTAGTGCTCTTTGTAAATTAACCATATCTTTTGCATGCCTTTGACTTACTTGATGTGCACTTAACCTCATCATTAGGACAGCATGTAGAGAACATCCTTAACCATGCGTCACCCAAACATCAAAACTTTGTATGTATTACCTTGATCTTTGTCTTCTATTCTACCAATCTTCAAAGAAACCATAGTATGTTGTCATCAATGACAAACACATTCATGAATGCAACATATCAATCATTCTACCAATATTGACATGCTTTGGTAATGCTTAGGGTACTCCCTAAAGGAATACTGTCAACATTCATGCGAAAAATCTCCCCCTTTGACATTGATGGCAACATAGACAAAATACATCTAAGTTTCAAGAATACCAAAACAATGCTTTGCTACAACTATTTTTGTTCTCTTCTTTTCAAATCCTCTTCATCAATCAAATTTGAAATCCTATGGAACACTACTCTATTCTATGTCTTTTAGGATTGGAATCAATTGTTCACCCACTAAACAACTCTCAACTTCTCCCACATTCAATGTTACTCTATAGTAACATAAAAAATACTTTCTCTTATACATAGGAGATCTCAATCTCTTCCCCATACATCAATCTCCCCATTAGAGGATCTTCTTCCCATACATGGTGCTTCTCTATGAAATATCTCCCTTATAATACTAAGTAGATGTTTTTCCATTCTCTTCCTTATACTCTCCCCCATTTATACTTAGGAGATGTTTTTCATGCATATAAATCTCCCCCATTAACATCAATGACAAAGGCTTCATTATGTCAATCATCTACTCCAAGTTTTCAATCTACTCAAGTGTTCAAAGATACTATTCAAAACTAGCTACCAAGAGTCCTAGATGACTCTACTCACCTTAGATACACCCCCATACAATAATCATCAACATTCAGCCCTCTATACCACTAGACTGATGAAATCTTTGCATCATATTCTCAAAAGTAGGAAGGGGCATAACCCCAAGCATACCTCTTGATTAATCAAATGTATCTTAAGGCAAGGGCTTCATAAATATATCTACAATATAATATTTAGTACTAACATACTCCAATCTAGTTTCTTTCTCTATAACTTTCTCTCTCAAGACATGATACTTAATAGATATATGCTTAGTCTTAGAATGCAATACATGATTCTTAGACATACTCATTGTACTTATGTTATCACAATGTATGATAACATGATCTAAAATTTCTATCCCAATATCCTTTAAAATATATTTCATCCACATGATCTAATTACAATTATTTGCTACTGCTACATACTCTACTTCAGATGTACTCTATGAAATGTAATCTTGTTTCTTTCTCAACAAAGAAACCAATCTTCCTCATAAGAAAAATTCTCCACCACTTGTGCTTTTTCTATCATCCATATTGCCTACCCAATCCACATAAATATAAGTAAATATAGTGAAATCACTTGATCTATCATACCATAAACCATAATTAGGTGCACCCTTCAAATATCTGAATTTACTTTTCACTCCTACATAATGATACTCCTTAGGACCAACTTGGAATCTATCTATAATCCCAACTATATTTTCTATATCTAGTCTAGTGTGTCTCATATATTGCAAACTCCCAATCATTTATCTATACTTCTTTTGCTCAATTGTAGGTGTCTCATCTTTGCTAGATAACTTGTGACCAGTTACCATTAGTGTACCAACTGGCTTACAACTTTCCAAGAAAAATATTTTTAACAAGTCTTTCAAATACTTAGCTTGTGATATGGAAATTCTATTAGTGTTTTCCACAATCTACAAACCTAGGAAAAACTTCATCTCACCAATCATGCTCATCTCAAACTCATTCTTTATTTTGTTAGCAAAATTATCACTTGCTTCATCATTTCCTCCAAAGATTATGTCATAAAAAATATCACTATTATCCACAAACCATTCTCAATTTATTTCAAATATAAATTATTGTATGTTCTACCTTTAGCAAATCCATTTTTTTCCAAATACTTATCCAATGCCACATAACAAGTTCTAGGTGCTTTCTTTTGTTTGTACCATACTTTCTTCAATATCCATACCATGTCTTTTTCTTCTATCAAAGAAAATCCTTCAAGTTACTCAATGTAAACTTTTTTTTCAAATTCTTCATTTAGAAAGGCTGATTTAACATCCATCTAATACACTTTGAACTAGCTACAAGGGTATATATTTCCTCATAGTCTATTCCTTCTTGTTTTAAATAACCTTTTCATACCAATCTAGCTTTGTTTTTGACAAATTCTTGTTCATTCATCTTATTTCTAAATACCCATTTAGTTCCTATAAAAAAATTGCCTTTAGTTCTAGGAACCAATTCCCATGTGTCATTCTTCACAATCTGATCTAGTTCTTCCTTTATTTCTTAAATCCAATGATCATCTTTGCATGACTCATCTACACTCTTAGGTTTAACTAGATAAATCAAACATAATTCCTCATTTACTCTATTTCTTGTCATCACTTCTTTGTCTTTGCTTGCAATAATCTTCTCTACAAGGTGATTCTTTGACAAGTTCTTGTTCAGAGTGGGAGTTGCTATCTCAACTATTATCTCTTCTCTTGTTTCATATTTTTGTTCTCCTCTTTGCTTAATAACTTGTACATCATTCTACAAGTAATTTTTAGTCTCAAATAAAACTTCTACATTCTCTCTAACAATTCTAGGATATTATTCTTCCTCATCAAAATTATAATCCATCATTCTCTCTTCAAATCCAAACTTTCTTTCCATGTTCACATATGCAAAATCAACAATTGTCTTAGTTATATGATTAAAACATCTGTAAGATTTTCTTTTTAATGAATGACCATGGAACATACCTTCATCACTTCTTGGATCAAAATTACCAACATCATCATTATTCTTTATGTAACACTTACTTCAAAAAATTGTGAAATACTTTACTGAAGGTGTATGACCAAACAAAAATTCATAATGAGTCTTATTCATACCTTTTCTAATATATACTTTGTTCATGGTGTAGACTATTGTATTAACTACTTCTCTCCAAAAAATCTTAGATTCATCATCCTCAAACATCATTGCTTTTGTTTCCTTAGATATTGATCTATTTCTCCTTTATAATATCCCATTCAGCTTAGGGGTCTTGGGTGATGATAACTATATCTCAATTCCATTTTATTCACAAAAAATGTTAAACTCTCTAGAAGTAAATTCTCCACCTCTATGTGATCTCAAATATATAGTCTTTACACCAAATTCATTCTCAAATCTATTCTTCAATATCTTAAACTTCTCAAATGCTTCATATTTTTCTTTAAGAAATGATACCCACATCATTCTAGTGAAAACACCAACAAAAACCAATAAGTACCTTTCTCCATATAATACTCTTGTTTCACTATGTTTTGTATCAACAATCCCCATCTTCTTTGTAGTAGTGAACTTCTTGTTTAGAAATGATAACTTCTTCTTCTTAGCCATAATACATTCTTTGCAAACATTAGTACACTTCATGACTTAGGCAAATTTATAACTACAAATGTACTACTTGCCTTTAAAAAGTTATCAAAGTTTATATGAAAAAACCTTCTATGTCATAACCAAATGTTATCCACTTTTGCAACCAAACATGTCATATCAGTAAGATTCAATTGAAATACATTACCCCTGGATCTTGTACTGTTACCATCCTTATCTTTGATAATACAAGTCTTCTCTATAAACTACAATTGATAACCTTTATCCACTAATTGTCGAACACTCAACAAGCTATGCTTTAAACCATAAACAAAATAAACATCATCCATTTTATTCTTTCCATCAAGAGTAATAGATCATATCCCTATGATGTGACTAACTGCACTATTACCAACTCTAACAATACCTCCATCATGATTTCTAAATTTAAAAAACTTGTTCATAGCACTAGTCATATGATGTGAACTTCCATTGTCTATTATCCAATCATATTTATTTTCAACTTGGGAAACTAGAGCCTTCTCTTCTCTTATTTATTTATTAATCCCATCTTCTTTTATGGCTACAAATCCTAGCTCATCATTACTTTCACTCCAAATTCTTTCCTCAGATTCATCATCTCCATTTGCATACAAACAATCTTTAGGTCTTCGAGGCTTAAAATTTATCGTATATTGTTTCTCTCTTTTAGGAAACTATGATGAAGATGAATAATGATCAAATTCACTATAAGCCCAACATTTAAATATTTTATTACCATTTGGTTCTCTCCTTACAAGAAAGGTTATACCTTCTTCAGATCTGGTTCTATTATTGCTAGCATGATCTCCATGGGTGTTGGAACTTCTAAATAAGCATGGATGAACACTTAAAACACTAAAGGCTATCTCCACTCTTGTCAATTATCTAGACCATGTCAAACTTTCTTCTACTGCTTCCAATCTTCCAAGAAATTTTTCCTTGGAAAATTTCGCAGTGCAGGGTATCAAAAGCTCAATCATCTGTGCCACTTTCTTCAATGGCGATGTAAAAATTTTAAAAATCTTCCATACAATCTCATATTCTTCCTTGGATCCACCACATGATTTGATTCCTACAACAATCTCAAATATCCTACTAGCATAGCTTCTCATAGATTCATCATCCAACATTTTAGCATCTTGAAACAAGCATATCCAATTCTATAATATTATTCTTTTTGTATGTTTATCCCCTTCAAAAGTAGATTTTAAAGCTTTTCAAATTTCATGAGATGTTTCTAGTGATTTTACCTAATTGTATTCATTTTCAAGAAGAGTTGTCAATAAAGCTTCTTTGGCTCACATATTACACATAAACAAATCTCTTTAAGAAAATGAGCCTTCATCTTTTCTTTCCAACTACCATAGTTAACCCCATCAAACATAGGACTATTTCTTTCTGAAGTGACTCATCATTGATCTCCCAAATTTGTTAAGCTTTCTCTTCAAGGACCTAAGGCTCTGATACTAATTGCTAGAGTATAAAGTCCACCAATATAACTGGGGGGGTGTGATTCAGTTATCCAACTATAACAATAATTATCAACCTTATTTATCCTTCACCATATGAGAAATATAATCAGTAATTATAACAAGATACTCATATACAATGACACCAGATATGTTAACTAGGGAAACCCTTGATTAGAGAAAAAACCCTAGTGGGGATAGTACCCAAAAAATATGTACTAATATATATATTCCTTGTTAGAGGATTGACCATGTTAGGATTCAATAAAAACATATAGTACATATCACTCCCTATTAGGAAACTTTGAATCATTGTTAGGATTTATAGAAGGTAGATGGACCTATTGACATGAAATTTTGCACCCTTACCTAAATGTTTTTACCCAAAGGTAACCTCATGTAACATGGAAACAATCTTGAAAGTGTGGCACATTGAAATTAGAGATTGAGTCTTTGGAGAAGGTCAACCTCCTTACTATTAGGGTGCACCTAAATATTTCTTCAGAGAAAAAGGGAGAAATAATGCATAAAATAAAACTACCTATTCTAATCTAGAGGGGGTGATACACCAAATCGTAGTTTCAATTGTATCCCTGTCTAGGGAAGCATAGTTCATCAATAGAATCCTCAGATGCATAGATTCTATCTTAGCTTTGACTCAACAATCATGCACAAATTAGAAATCAATGAAATGGTATAAGGAAGGGACTTCACTCTATATCATTCAAAGATAAATAGACATAACATATAATTGAAGAAGGAAAGAAATACATCAATATAAGGAATAAAGATGTTGCATGATATATTAATGGAAGAAGGAGATACAATTGAGAATTTTATTCATTCATAGGAAAAAGGGGAACTATAGTAGAAGAGCATAGAAAAAAATTGATATAGAATCAGAGAAAAGACTAACCATTGGAGGGACTATAAACTATAAAACTTACTTTTATAGTTCAATCATAACTAAGAAACTTCTGCCCTATGCCAAATTCAACTACTATCATTATGTTCCCAGAGAACAATCATTGCTAATCTAAAGAAGATTTGATTGAGTGCATGCCTATATGCAAAAAATCATATCTTCCATAATAATTCTGACCTCGAAGAGATAGAGATGATGTTCATAACTATGTAGATAGACAAAAAGATAACTCAGAGTAGTGATGGAATGTCCTTTGTATCAAATAGACATGGAGAACATCAAAAAGTAGTTGCAGATGATCAAGGAATTAGTTTGCCATTAAATAATTATCTCTGATAGTGTTTTTGATACGCTAGATTAGATATGGCATCAATTCAACTAAAAAATTCACTATGTGGCCCAATTATCATTGAAGCATTCTACCAACTTGCTAAACATACAACTTCTTGTTAACCTAGGTTAGCCCTTGTTCACGGCTCTGTGACCTCTTTTCTTTATTAGTTGTCTGTTCCTACGAAACCATGACCTACCCTTATATTTAATGTTTATCATTGCTTCATAGCTTATTTTCACCTTATTCTCCTAAATGTTGTGATCTTGAGAGAGATATGAGATTAAATCTTTGCACCATCTTTGTGGTCTAGACTTAATTATCTTTTAACCATGCGATGATGCAAAAGAATTTATTCTACCTTTTTCACCATTTTGTAGCTTATTTTTTGATTGGCATAAAATGTCTATGACCTTGTGATCATTGAGAACTTAACTATCTACATCACCATTCACACAATCATGACTTCAATCTTGTCTACAACTATGTGAAGACGAACCTATGACCATAACTGATGAGAGCCATTTATGACCCATTTAATACCATATTTTAATCCATTTTATGCACTTACCTACTCATTTCCATATTCAATTTCCATTCCATTACCGCCCATTTTGCCATTTTACGTTGTATATGGTTTAATATATATAAGTAGTATTTAATGAGGTTTTGGGATTAAAATATGGAAAATTCATCATTGATTACATTTTACTAATCTTTAATATTGTAGCATGTTGATATGCATAACAGAACTTCCTATTGTATTTTGGATGTAAACTATCAATCTTCTAGCAGAATGTGGTCATTGCATTTCACCATCAATCAAATAATTGTTGCTGCAATCTTAATCTAGAAGATCAGTTTTTAAAAAATTGTGCTTTGATTCCATTTGAGCATATGGAATAATGTTTCATATTATTTGGAGTCAGTTTGTTGAAACTATCAAGCATTACATCTATGGTATACACAGATAGATCCACATGGAGGACCTAAACTGACCAGCATTCTTCCTATTTTTAGTTGCAAATAACAAATGACTTGCATGATTGGTATAAGGAAGAAAGATCTACAAGTCTCACATGAGAAGTTTATTCCTATATTTATTGTCTGTTATAATCCAAGATTGTACAAACTATTATATTATAGTTTGTTAGCCATGGGCCAAAAATGAAACAAACCCATTTGGCATAAATAAGATGTATTTGCAACTACTCACAGCTTGTAAATAAGGTTGTACAATATATGTTGTGTTGTCTATTATAAGCTATTCATATTATGTATTGTAGGCTATGTATATAAACAACGTAATTCATAATCAGAGGGATATATGTATTAATTCTATACCATTCCTCTAAGAAATAAATATTATCTATTGTGCTGATCAGACTTGTGCTCAAACATTTTTAATCTCACCACCTAATGGAGTGAGGAGGGGGCCCACTTCTTGGAATGTCTAGTGTGTTTTCTGGTTTTATTTCAATATGGTATGTTTTTATTACATTAATTTCAGGTTTTGTTTGAATTCGAGATTAATTTGATTGTTTAGCTGGTAATCTAATTTGTATTGATATTGTATGCTTGTTGTTCCTGTAGCAGTTTGTAATAAGATTTGCATTGGTATAATATGATTATTATTTCTCCATAATCTAAATTACTAATGTATTTTCATAGTTTTGAATAGAGGTAACTACATTGTTATTGCTGGTAGAAAGACATTTTTTTTGTTGATGTTTTTGTTGTCAGAATTACTTTAGTAGATTTTAGCCAAGCTCTTGTTGCAGGAAGTGATAGTTCCTATCGCAATTTTATTTCAATTTTCATAGATTCAATTTCATGTGTTGTAGATGCATTCATAATTGCTCATATCACAAGCTTCACCCCCTGATAGCATACTTCTCAAACACCTTTCGCAAGCTCACGCTCTCAGATTGACATGTATAGACCAGCCTAACTTCGTCATAAAATTGTTAATTCTTTTGTTATTATTTGTCCCAGTGTTGGCCTATCATTTTGGTGCCATTGCCAGGGAAGGGTGTCGAAGGCATGTTAGTTTGTTGATTTGTGTTAGGAACAATGCATTGGGATGAACACTTTTGCAACTGCTAGCCTTGCTTAAGTAATTAATCTCAATTTGCATTGTGTAAATCATATAGATGCATTGCTTTAGAAGTTTGTTTTAGAGTTTTCAAGTAGGCATTAGACATTTGATTCAGTACTTGTCTTAGAAATTAGATTCCATTTTACATTATCATTAGTTGTTGTGAGTTATTGTAAGCTATTTTGAAGAAAAATGTTTAAAATGATGCATTTTAAAGGTTGTTCAAGTCCATCAATTTTGGTTGAAAATTGCTTCAAAAATGCAAAATTTGAAAATGTGCTTGGTGTTGGGGGCACTACCCCTCAACCCCATCCTATACTACAACAGGAAGCACACCTTTGGCATTGCCCCAGGACCCTACAAGGGGCATTGCCCCTTGACCCCACTAGTGGCTACTGCCCCCCGATCCCTGCCTTCAAATTTTTAAAAAAAAGAAAAACTTGGTGGGGAAAATGTGCCAATCAAAGGTGATATTTTAATATGCTCTCTACCTAATGAATGCATCTTTTCTTATCTTGATCTTCCCTTATTAGACGTATGCAAGAATTCTATCCCTATGTTTGAACATGAACAAATCATTGATGAATTCTTAGAGAAATGTGATTTTGATGATGAAAATTTAACCACCTATTGTTCTCTTTGCTACAGGAAAGAAGACCAATGCATATGCCTTAACAATCAAAAGAAAATGGTGAATGAGGTACAAGATTTTTGTGATCCTCACCATGATAAGGATGAAAGTGAAAAATTATACCTTATACCTAGTACTCAATGTCAAATACCAACCCAAGAAGATCAGGGTATGCATTATGTTGGTGACATATATTATCACTCTAATTCATTACAAAGCCAACATATTTCTTCAAAATGTACTTCTCCACCTCGCATGCACAACAAATGTAATCATGCATACTCACAACAACAACCATATGCATCCTTACCATCTTTATTCCACCAGTCATACTTATTACCATCTACTTTATCTCCTTCACATTTCTTACCACATTTCTTATGTCATTCACATCATATTCTACCCACTCCACCATATCCATCAAAGACAACTATATTTTCTCATGTACCACTTCATAATAAGGTGGCTAATGATACATATAATATTGAGCTTTCAAGGATCCCTCCAAAATCTAATGATGTGCTTGAAATCGATAAATCAACATTGGAATTGTTGGATAATGTTGTCCTTGATGTCACACAAATGTCATATCAGTCATTAGTCTCAAGTTCGCCAAGCTCAGACAGTCTACAATGCAATTTATAGTGCCAACTGAGCTCACTTGGTCATCGAAGGAAATATGGAAGACAGTGTTAACCGAGCTAACTTGGTCAATGAAGGAAATGTGAAAAGCCAATGTTAACTGAGATTCACTCGGTCTCCAAAGGTTAGTTTCCATCAAGCTCACCCGGTCATCAAATGAATTATGGAAAAGTCAGTGTTAACCGAGCTTCACTTAGTCTTCAAAGGTTAGTTTCTACCGAGCTCGCTCGGTCATCAAATGAATTATGAAAAATTCAATGTTAACCAAGCTTCACTCGATCTCCAAAGGTTAGTTTCCACCAAGCTCAGTCGGTTATCTCAGGAAACTTAGTAATTATCGAGTTCTCCCAGCGATTGATGGTTTGTCACAAAGTTCGCTGTATCAACCAAGCTCAATCGATTAACACAGGAATTATTTTTTGAACAAAGTTCACCGTGCAGGGTCAACTAGTATACAGATTTTCTAATTAATTACTTTTAGCTGACTGTTGTAATTTTTTGTTTTAGTCAGTGATTTGAGCGGACTAAGATAATCTGAAAGGTATATATGGTCATTCAAGTTATGAATTAAAGTGTGTGATTATGAAAAAAAAAAAGAGTTATGAATGAAAATTATAGTATGAAGAGGCGAATGTTGAGAAAATTCTAATGAAGGATCAGATGTGTTAAAGGAGCTGTAAAGTTGTATTTAATCAGTAAGGATTCAGTCAAGCATAACAGAGATCTGCAATCAGCAAAGATAAGTTGCAAATTATATCAGGTCATTTCATTGTTGCTTTCTAACCATTGTAATAGTGTATTCAAAATCTCTTTAACAGATTTGGTTTAACAGCCATTCAATAAATCCTCTAACAAGGTGGCAGTTCAGTTGAATTGTTCTAAAGACCTCTAGCAAGGCCACTCCTAACAGGGTGATTAAATCCTTTAATAGGGTCACACCTAATAGTGTATTTTTGTAACCTTTAACAGGGTTGGCTCCTAACAGGGCTCACTTCAGAAGAGTGAAAAAGTTACATTGGTGGTTTTTTCCATATTGGATTCCCACGTTAAATCTGGTGTCTCTTGTGTTCTTAATTGCTAAATTACTTTGTGCATGATATCATATCAGTTCTTAATATTTATCATTTGCTACATTATCAAGTTTCAATATTTTATTAATCAGATCAAGGGTATATTCAGACATCTTAGGAACTGTGGAAAGTTTTTGTAGTAATTGATTCACCCCCTCCCCCTCTCAGTTACTCTATTCTCATTTCCAACAATTGGTATCAGAGCTTATGGTGCTTGCAAGAAAATATTTCAAGGATCTAAGCCGAAGATCAAGATGTCTTACAAAAGAGAAATTCCAAAACTTGATAGAGATAACTTCTTTGCATGGCAAGGATTGATGAGACTTCATTTGGCTACTATTGGTGATACTGGACTAAAATAACTTGAAGAAAAATATGAAGAACCTCCTGGCACATTGTCTGTCAATGACATTGCTGAAAAGAAGACTCATAACAATATGATGATAGACATAGCATCCGCTCTCAGTTATGAAGAATTTGATGACATTAAGGACTACACAACTACTTTTGAAATGTGCAACAAGCTAAAAGAATCTATGGAGGAGATGATAATGTAAGAAGAGCAAAAGCAGAAAGTCTAAGAGGACAATTTGATCAAATGAGGATGAAAACATTGCAAAGTATGTTGAAAGAGTTAAAGCATGTGTGAGTGCAATCAGAGCATTTGGAGGTGATATCAAAGGAAAAACAATTATAAGCAAAGTTCTCATAACCTTGCTTCTCATTTATGCAATTAGAGTTTCTGCAATTCAGGAAAGAAGGTGTGAAGCAAATCATCAGATAAATCTTGAGGCCATAGTTGGAAGACTAACTGCATTTGAACTAGATAACTTTGATAACTATGTTCCAGCCTCCAAAAACATTGAATCATCATTTCAAGCCAAGCTCTCACTCAAAGTGAAAAACAAAAAGGAGAAGGAATCTCAGTCAGAAAGTGAAGATGAATCAAGCCAAAGTTCAGACAGTGACCTCGAAGTGATTGAAGCTCTACTAGCAAGGAAATACTCTAGAGGCAGAGGAAAATACAAAGGTAAAGTTTCTCTAATCTATTTTTCTTGTGAAGAAATTGGTCATATTGCAGCAAGGTGTCCAAACAAGCAAAAAAATGATGAAAAGAAAGATTACAAAGGGAATGGCAAGAAAGACTTCAAATCATCCAAGAACAAAGGTAAGAAATCATGCTTCATGGCTGAAAATTCTAAAGATTCTGATAATAGTGAGGATGAAATTGCTTATATTATCGTTAAAGATGATTTTGACAGTGATGAGGAAGATAAAATGGCACTTGTCTCTCATATAAATAAGAATGATACATGGATTATAGATAGTGGTTGCTCACATCATATGACTGGTGATAAAACTAAGTTTGATCAGTTTGAAGACTATGATGGTGGCAGTGTAAGGTTTGGTAATAATGAACCTTGTTTCATAAAAGGAAGAGGAAGAATCTGTCTAACCAAAGAACTTGTATGTAATAATGCCTATTGGGTTGAAGGTCTTAAACATAATTTTCTAAGTGTGGCACAGTTACTCAATACTGGATTCAAGGTGGAATTCATGCATGGAAAGGCAAGACTATTGAATGAGCAAGGAAAGATGATAGGATCTGGCACCCAAACTAAAGGTAACTTGTTCTATCTAGAACTTGGTGAATGCTCATGTTTTATTGCTCAAATTGAAGAAAGTTGGTTATGGCATAAAAGGTTGTGTCATGTCAATTTTGATAACCTGGTAAAAATAAGCAAATTCAAGAAAGTAAGAGGCATTCCTAACATTAAGAAACCTGAGGTTGGACTATGCAACAATTGTCAGATTGGTAAAATGGGAAAGACTAGTTTTAAAAGTAAGAACTACCAGTCTAAAGATATATTTGATATTGTGCATACTGATTTATGTGGACTCATTGGAATAGAAAGCTATACTGGAGAAAAGTTTTTCATTCTTTTTGTTGATGACTACTCAAGAATGATGACTGTCATGTATCTAAGGAATAAATTAGAAGCATTTGAGAAATTCAAATGGTATTTAGCAAGAGTAGAAAAAGAAACAGGAAAAAGACTAAAATGTTTAAGGTCAGATAGAGGTGGTGAATTCATCTCACATGAATTCAACAACTTCTGCATTGAAAAAGGTATTAAAAGACAGGTCTCAGCACCAGGAAATCCTGAACAAAATGGAATAGCTAAAAGAAGAAATAGATCCATCATGGATTGTGTAAGAACCTTGATGATAGAAAAGAAGGTTGCTATCAAATACTGGAAGGGAACCATCAGCACTGCAGTTCATACCTTAAATCGAGTACAGTTGAAGAAGGACTCATTCAAAACTCGCTATGAATTATGGTATGGCTACAAACCCAATGTGAGTTATCTAAAAGTATTTGGAAGCAAATATTATATTTTGAAAGAATCTAGAAAAGGAAAATTTTATGTAAAAGGTGATGAAGGAATATTTTTAGGATATTCTTGCAAAAGCAAAGCATATAGATGTTTAAATCTATCCACTCACAAAGTTATAGAAAGTGCACATGTGAAAGTTGATGAGTTTGCAGACAAATCTGAAAAAGAAAACAAAAAGGTACCTGAAGATTACAGAAGATTTGTTTGCATTGAACCAGATACTATACCAAGCATACCATTCACTCAAGAATCCTCAACTCTTGAGTCATCAGTAACCGAGTTACAAAAAGTTCAAACCAAGCCACAGCAACATTCAGACACTACCGAGAAAGTATCTACCAATTCTGAAGCACTTGAGCCAATTCTTACCGAACCAGAACAACTTGAACATGAAATTGAAGCACAAGAAGATAGCAATGAAACTCATTCAAGAGGCAAAGAACCTATATTAGCTAAATATGTCAGAAGACATCATGCACCAGATCAGATCATTGGAGACAAGTCTGAAGGACCTTTGACAAGAAGCAAACTGAAAAATACTTGTTTACTTGCTGATTTTGAACCTAGAAGCATTAAAGATGCATTGACAAATGATAGTTGGATTGAGGCAATGAACGAGGAAATAGAACAGATAGAGAAGAACAAGACATGGACTCTAGTACCTAGGCCTAAAAATAAGAATGTAATTGGAACCAAGTGGGTATTCAGAAACAAGTTGACTGAAGATGGTAAAGTATCTAGAAATAAAGCTAGATTGGTATAAAAAGGATACTCTCAAGAAGAAGGCATAGATTATGGAGAAACCTTTGCTCATGTTGCAAGATTGGAAGGAGTCAAAACCTTACTTGCATATGCTACTCACAAAGGATTTAGATTTTATCAAATGGATGTCAAGTTAGCATTCTTCAATGGAATATTGGATGAAGAGGTTTACATTGAACAACCTGAAGGCTTTGTTGATCCAAATAAAAAGAACATGGTCTGCAAATTACATAAGGCACTGTATGGTCTGAAACAAGCCCCTAGAGCATGGTATGAAAGATTGCATAACTATCTTATTCAGATTGGTTTTCAAAGAACTAATGATAATAGTAGCTTGTATATAAAGGAAGGACTAGATAATAAGATTGTCTTGGCAGAAATATTTGTAGATGATACTGTTTTCATAGGGCATGATGATCTTTGCAAAGAATTTTCAAAACAAATGAATAAGGAATTTGAAATGTCTATGTTTGGTGAAATAAAATTGTTTGTTGGTCTTCAAATTCAACAAAATAAGAATGGCATCTACATCACTCAATCAAAATACATCAAGGAGATATTGAAAAAGTTTGGTATGGAGGACTGTAAACCTGTTGGAACTCCTATGTGTACTGGATTGAAACTTACCAAAGATGATGAATCCAAAGAGGTAGATCAAACATTATATAGATCTATGATTGGAAAATTGCAATATGTAGTTCATACCAGGCCAGATATTGCCCTTGCAATTGGTATTGTTGCAAGATTTTCAGCAAAGCCAAGAGAAACTCATCTGATGGCAATCAAAAGAATAATGAGATATTTGAAAGGAACTGAAGATTATGGCTTATGGTACAAATTTGAAGGTAATTTGGATTTGAAAGTGTTTACTGATGCTGATTGGGCAGGAAACCTTGATGACAGAAAAAGCACAAGTGGAGGAGCATTCTTTCTTCGAAAAAGATTAGTTTCCTAAACAAGCAAAAAGTAGAATTGTACATCCCAATCTACAGCAGAGGCAGAGTATGTTGTTGCAGCAGTAAACTATTCAAATATTGTTTGGTTTAAGCAATTATTGCAAGGAATGAAGATGGAAATCAAATAACCAATTGTCATGTTCTGTGACAATACTAGTGCAATCAACATATCTAAGAATCCAGTGATGCATTCCAAGACCAAGCATATTGCAATAACATATCATTTTGTCAGAGAATTGGTACAAGACAAGGAGATCAAATTGGAATATGTCCATGCAAAAGAACAAATTGCTAACATATTCACAAAGCCTTTACCTAAGGATGCATTTTTGTATCTCAGAGGTAAGTTAGGGGTCATTCCTCTATTTGAAATTCACTAAAAATAAGTTCTAGTGATGCATCAACACATACAGGATTGAAGATCTATTTGTTGATGCAGTTTAAACAAAAATCATTGCATATGAATCAGTACTAAAGGTACATTAAAAAATTTTGTTGTCTTTGGCATGTGTTGTCAAAGAGGGAGAGATTTTACTATCATATCCTTCTGAAACTTCTAAAATTTGTGAAGATTTGAAAAGTTTTCCATGAAGTCCCTGAACAGAGGGAGACTATTGAAAGATGGAGAAGTCTATTATCTTGTTGAACTTGTTTTCAAAATTTCATTTCTATTATGAAATGTTGTGTTGCCATCAATGCCAAAGAGGGAGATTCTTGGATAATGTTGTCCTTGATGTCACACAAATTTCATATCAATCATTAGTCTCAAGTTCACCGAGCTCAGATAGTCTGCAATGCAATTTACAATGCCAACCGAGCTCACTCGGTCATCGAAGGAAATATGGAAGACAGTGTTAACCGAGCTAACTCGATCAATGAAGGAAATGTAAAAAGCCAGTGTTAATCGAGATTCACTCGGTCTCCAAAGGTTAGTTTCCACCGAACTCACTCGATCATCAAATGAATTATAGAAAAGTCAGTGTTAACCGAGCTTCACTCGGTCTTCAAAGGTTAGTTTCCACCGAGCTCACTTGGTCATCAAATGAATTATGGAAAAGTCAGTGTTAACTGAGCTTCACTTGGTCTCCAAAGGTTAGTTTCCATTGAGCTCACTCAATTATCTCAAGAAACTTAGTAATTACCAAGTTCTCCCAACAATTGATGGTTTTTCACGAAGTTCGATGTATCAACCGAGCTCAATCGGTTAACACAGGAATTATTTTTTGAACAAAGTTCACCATGCAGGGTCGGCCAGTATAGGGATTTGCTAATTAATTACTTTTAGCTGACTGTTGTAATTGTTTGTTTTAGTCAGTGATTTGAGCCGACTAAGATAATCTAAAAGGTATATATGGTCATTCAAGTTATGAATTAAAGTGTGTGATTATGAAAAAAAAAGAGTTATGAATGTGAATTATAGTATGAAGAGGCGAATGTTGAGAAAAGTCTGATGAAGGATCAGATGTGTTAAAGGAGCTGCAAAGTTGTATTTAATCAGTAAGGATTCAGTCAAGCATAACAGAGATCTGCAATCAGCAAAGATAAGTTGCACATTATATCAGGTCATTTCATTGTTGCTTTCTAACCATTGTAACAGTGTATTCAAAATCTCTTAATAGATTTGGTTTAACATCCATTCAATAAATCCTCTAACAAGGTGACAGTTTAGTTGAATTGTTCTAAAGACCTCTAGCAAGGCCACTCCTAACAGGTTGATTAAATCCTTTAACAGGGTCACACCTAAAAATGTGTTTTTGTAACCTTTAACAGGGTTGGCTCCTAACAGGGCTCACTTCAAAAGAGTGAAAAAGTTATATTGGTGGTTTTTCCCATATTGGGTTTCCACGTTAAATCTAGTGTCTCTTGTGTTCTTAATTGCTAAATTACTTTGTGCATGATATCATATCAGTTCTTAATATTTATCATTTGTTGCATTATCAAGTTTCAATATTTTATTAATCAGATCAAGGGTATATTCAGACATCTTAGGGACTATGGAAATTTTTTGTAGTAACTGATTCACCCCCTCCCCCTCTCAGTTACTCTATTCTCATTTCCAACAGGAATATATTGATGTATATAAGGGATGTGATTTTGGTTTACTTAAACTAGAAGAACAATATTATTTATTGAAATATAATAAACTTTGTTCTTCTTTTCTACTTAGTGAATTCAACATACCGACAAATGAGCCCATGCATCAAATTGCATTAATTTTAATTAATGGACTCATGAGTATGCATGTTAATCATTCACTAAGTAGTATTAAGCCATATACATTCCATATTTCACAAACATGATACCAAATCCTCCAAGATCTATATTTTATTTTTGTACTTATGCATATTGATATTTGGAGGCCTATGGTTAAAATATGCATCCCTCACACACTTGTTGATTTAGGACCAATAATTGATTAAGCACAACCATATGGGATTCTATGCATTAATTACCAAACAAAAACTATTATAATTGGATGAGTATTATTTGTCATTTTTAAAACTTTCCATTGTCCCAAGATGACCAAATACACTGGATGATTCATTTATTTAGTAAGGACCAAGGTATTGCTATCTATATATTTTTCATTCTTGGTTCTTATCTTCAGATGATAATGCATTGATTACACATGTTGATTTCTTGATTCATTGGATGATTCAAATTCCCTATGTTTTTATAACCTACAGTTAATTTGGGAATTCATCCATTGAATTATTGAAATATTTGATTCAATAAGACTCACAAAATTCTAAAGATGTGTTACTCTTTGTGGGTTACCTAATTTGTTTGGCTATCCCAATGATTTCATGCCCTTGTAGCATGAAGTTAAGTTGGGAGGAATCTCTCCAACCTTGTGGTTCTTGGATGATTTCAAATCTAGCTTCATTGATTATCTCATTGGTCCTTTTAGCAAACCTTGACATGTGACATCTCTACAATTGAAGGTATGTTTTCTTGTGTTAACTAGCATCGCTATTATATGAACACAAGAGTTTATTTGTAGTTATCCATTTTATCAAGTATCTATTCATAGTAATAACTCTATCTATCATTTGTAATACTAAATAACCTACTTAATGATAGAGTTATTGAATGAATGATATTTATTTACTATGCTTGATATGCTTGGTTTTAAGAATATGGTTACAGGCTTCTTGTTGTGGTGCAATAATCTTAGAACCAATACCAGTTGATGATGCTTCTCTACATAAGCATTGTATTGTGTGGGCTTGCTCACTATATGGTGCATATCCATTTCACTAATGCTTCACTATTCAAGATCACATGCAGATTTTGGTAGAGGGTGTTCAACACCTTGAGATGAGATTTCTTATCTTTGGTGATTTATCACTTGGAGGAAAACATGTAGCATGGTCTATGAGATTCATGATTATTCAACAACACATCTGAAGATACTTTGAATATAGTGCCAGCTACTACACTCCTTCCTTGAGTTGTGTCTCTCTGGAGTTCTATGGACATATTGGTGACTACTATTGGTTTTCACTCCATACTCATGTATTTGGTAATGAAGGTGTGCTACTCGCAACTTTCCATTTTCATCCAATGGATATTTCCCAAGTTTCACAAGAATAGGGTTTCATATCTTTAGGAGATGTCATCTTATTCTGTCAGCATAGAGAACTATGAGAATCATCATCCTTGTGAGTAATAATCTTACCCAAGTATCCCAGTATATTTTGAAGCTCTCCAATTAGTTTTTAGATTCAGTGGTTTGAGATACATAGATCAACAATGTTTCTAGTGCAGTACTTTGTGGTTCCAGTCCTAATGAGATTATTCCTGGTCATCATTTCAAGTTCCTCATGCAATCAAGCTTCAACAGTGCCTTTTTTGAGGTCATGGACAAAAATCAAAGCTTTGGATGGTGTCATTATTCATCATCCATGTATGGATTTCATTTCTTTGGTCATTCTATGCAGTTATTAAAAAATTGAAAAAAAAAAAAAAGAAATTTTTTTTAAAAAAAAAATCAATAAAAGATCCAACAATGAAAACCTTTGGGCATTTTTGGCCAGTTAATATCTAAAAACCAATTTCTAGTGGATATTAATTGCAAAATTAATTCTTAATGGTGAAAACTGTTCTTATAGTGCCATTAAGCAATGAGTGATTGAAAGCTGGCTTCCCAGCGGTCACTTGTTGTTATCAAAATTTATTCAAAAAAAAAAGACAAAAAAAAAAAAAAAGCAAAATTGAAGAAATACAGTAATTGGTGTTCCTAATTTTTTTGCTAATCATTCTTTTTAGGAACACTTATTGGTTTTAGTGCTTCTTTCCTTTTTGGCACCTCCTGTCACTCACTCCTGCAACCCTACTCCTCTTTAGTGTGATCCTCTAATCTTTAATCACCCCTAGTACATGTTGCATGATCAATTGAGGTGTTTTCAGTGGAATGCGCTACTTCCTATATGGTCTATACTAGTTCAGTTGCTGATGGTGGCCCCTCTAATTGCAGTCACTCTCCTAGTTTTTATGGTTCCTTCCTGTGGTCTTCTCTTTAATTTTTTCACTCAAATGGTGGTCTTTTATGGTGTTGCAGTGCAATTTTGGATGCCTCTCTTTGTTCCTTATTGATGATTCATCACTCTTGGTGGCACAAGTTGTTGAGTTGCTCTGTGTTTCGACAGTGGTCTCTCTGCACATGCATGTTGGTAAATCAATTGATTTTGTTTTTCCTTATTTTATCTCTTAACTTTATTTATATTACTTAATTATGTTGATCATTATGCAACACCCCTTCCTATCCTCTCCTTGTTTCCCATGGATGGTCAACCTTTAAGTTGGGGGGAAGAATGTCACCCTATTATCTTCTGTCTCTCACCCTTACTAGCCCATCATACTATCCATTATATCCATCATATAATAGCCCTCATGTTGTCTCTCATCTCTCCTAGTTTACCCATTTAAAATCCTCTTGTGAAAATTGAGATAAATTCTCTTTTATGAAACCTTTTGAACCATGATGCTATAAAAAATGAAAAGAAATGAAAATGAAAAGGAATATATATATATATATATATATATTTATTTATTTATTTATGAAAAGTTAAAAGAGATATCCCTATTGAAGAAGAAAAATAACAAAGCTTGTCATGTAAAGAAAAGAAAGGGATTTGTGTTCATCTATGAGTTATCATGGTTTAGGGTGGAGACAAAGTCAAAATCAATTAAACCTAAAGTGCTTTCAATTAAAACTAAAGACCTCATGATCATAATGATTGCATGAGGATGTGCAATAAGCTAAGTTGGGGGGAATGATGAGAGCCATTTATGACCCATTTAATACCATATTTTAATCCATTTTATCCACTTAACTACTCATTTCTATATTCCATTTCCATTTTATTACCACCCATTTTGCCATTTTACGTTGCATATGGTTTAATATATATAAGTAGTATTTAATGAGGTTTTGGGATTAAAATATGGAAAATTCATCATTGATTATGTTTTACTAATCTTTAATATTGTAGCATTGTTGATATGCATAACAAAACTTCCTGTTGCATTTTGGTTGTAAACTATCAATCTTCCAGTGGAACGTGGTCATTGCATTTCACCATCAATCAAATAATTGTTGCTACAATCTTAATCTAGAAGATCAGTTTTAAAAAAATTGTGCTTTGATTCCATTTGAGCATATGGAATGATGTTTCATATTATTTGGAGTCAGTTTGTTGAAACTATCAAGCATTACATATGTGGTATACATAGATAGATCCACATGGAGGACCTAAACCGACCAGCATTCTTCCTATTTTTAGTTGCAAATAACAAATGACTTGCGTGATTGGTATAAGGAAGAAAGATCTACAAGTCTCATGTGGGAAGTTTATTCCTATATTTACTATCTATTATAATCCAAGATTGTACAAACTATTATATTATAGTTTGTTAGCCATGGGCCAAAAACAAAACAAACCCATTTGGCATAAATAAGATGTATTTGCAACTACTCATAGCCTGTAAATAAGGTTGTATGATATCTGTTATGTTGTCTATTATAAGTTATTCATATTATGTATTGTAGGCTATGTATATAAATAGCGTAATTCATAATTAGAGGGATATATGTATTAATTCTATACCATTCCTCTAAGAAATAAATATTATCTATTGTGCTGATTATACTTGTGCTCAAACATTTTTAATCTCACCACCTAATGGACTGAGGAGGGGGCCCACTTCCCACTTCTTGGAACGTCTGGTGTGTTTTCTGGTTTTATTTTAGTATGGTATGTTTTTATTACATTAATGTCAGGTTTTGTTTAAATTCGAGATTAATTTGATTGTTTAGCTGGTAATCTAATTTGTATTGATATTGTATGCTTGTTGTTCCTATAGCAGTTTGTAATAAGATTTGCATTGGTATAATATGATTATTATTTCTCCATAATCTAAATTACTAATTTATTTTCATAGTTTTGAATAGAGGTAATTATATTTTTATTGCTGGTAGACAGACATTTTTTTTGTTGATGTTTTTGTTGTCAGAATTACTTTAGTAGATTTCAGCCAAGCTCTTATTGCAGGAAGTGACAATTCCTGTCGTAGTTTTATTTCATTTTTCATAGACTCAATTTCATGTGTTGTAGATGCATTCATAATTGCTCATGTCACAAGCTGCACCCCTTGATAGCATACTACTCGGACACCTTTTGCAAGCTTATGCTCTCGAATTGACATGTATAGACTAGCCTAACTTCGTCATAAAATTGTTAATTCTTTTAGTGTTGGCCTATCAATGACCACACTATTGCAACTTACCCATGGATCATAGCTTGGATACCTATAACCTTGCAAAGACTGCCATTGTGAATTATTGATTCTTTGCTTACAACTTTACAACTATCAGCTTCTCTTCTCATATAACCATTGTGATCATGTGAAACATTCAGATTAACTGCCATCACAACATCATAGCTTAACCTATTAATTTTGATGCTAGCCCTATGATAGTGAACTTAATACAATCATTACATTGTAGTATGAATGCTGGTTAGCATCGAGCCACTTGCAACTATGTGAAAAAGGGAACATTGCAACATCGCCACTTGAATTGTTAACCCTACGAATGAGTGATGAAGGG
This sequence comes from Cupressus sempervirens, assembly GCA_028749045.1. Classification (NCBI taxonomy): domain Eukaryota; kingdom Viridiplantae; phylum Streptophyta; class Pinopsida; order Cupressales; family Cupressaceae; genus Cupressus; species Cupressus sempervirens. The sequence goes on along the minus strand of CM053786.1, from coordinate 130,742,551 downwards.
AATCATTGCATCACAACTTGAACTCTAGTTAACCCTTAACCTTTTGTGATTGTCTAATAACACATAAATTCTAATTGTTGGAGTTAACCTTCGCATGGTTATAGCTTGAGATAGCTTGAGCTTGAAGCTTCTTGCGATCATACAACTAATTGCTAGTCTCAACATTGCAACCTGAAACTATGAGCCAAATGGGCTACAAAATCGTGTCATCTATGAAGTTGACTATTTTTCATGATCACAACCTCCATGATAGTTAAGTCCTAACCACTTGTGAAAAAGTAAAGAGGAATGATTACATCATCACAGTCAAAATATTTTATTCGATATGAAGTCTTAAAATACTTAGGACTATAAAGGAAAAAGTTAAATCCTTTTGTCATGTCCCCATTAGTCCACATGGAAAAATGAATAATTCAATGAATGTGAACATGGCTATCACCTTGAATAATTGGATTTTGGAAGGGTGGAAAAAATGGTGAACAAGACCCACTATCCAAATAGCTTTAGGGGAAAGACCAATCAACCAACTATCCAAATGACCTCTTTATTATTCCTTGTAGAATAATAGATAATAGGACCACATTAAGATAATAAATTAATTTTCAATCACATACCACTGTCAGCACACAGTCTTTACAACTTCTCATATGTATGACTCTAGACTATGTGCACTAGCTAACATCACCATCATTCTATCTTCTATTATTGTATAACTTTGTGTATCAAGATTTTATCTCTATTAGGAGATATAATCCATTCATCAAAAATTTCTCACCAGGTACTCTATCTCTATAGTACTCTCTATAAACCAACAATATCTTCTTCATTTCTTTAACTTACTCGATGCACACTTAACCTCATCATTAGGACACCATGTAGAACATGTCCTTAACTACACAACACCTAAACATTAAACCTATGTCCATACAACCTTAATCTCTATCTTCTATAATGCCAGTGTTCATAGAAACCATACTATGTTGTCATCAATGACAAACATAGTCATGAATGCAACATATCAATCATGCTACCAATATCCACATGCTCTGGCAATGCTTAGGATACTTACCAAAGGAATACCATCAGCATTCATGATAATAGAATTATGGAGCCATTTGAGTGTGATGATTGAGGGTTAGATCAATGTACTTATGTAATGGATCATTAGGCCTTGAAGTTTATTTGAGTGTTGAATGGTCCTATCTAGTCAAAGGGTTTTGATTCTTAAGAATTGATGAAATGAGAAAGATTAATTCTTGTTGTAAGGGTGGAAGCTTCCTTTAAGAAGATTGAAAAACAAACAAAAATTCAATAAAAAGTGAATATAAATATGCTACCTCTTCCCACTTATGAACATCAACAACATCTAGTGAATTCATTAATTTAGTAAACCCAGTTGTCTATGTATATTGAACAAATAAGACACGTCTATTAATCAATGTACATATACATGTTTAATCCAAATGCATTCCAACAAATAGAAATAAATTATATTAAATTACCTTTTGTACTTTGGGCGTGTTCATGGTTTTTCATCTTAGTGTCCTAGAGCTAAGTGGGGTACCCTAGTAGCAATAAAATTAATACAAGATAAATGAATATGATAACACATGGGTTCAATTAAAATTATAAGTAAGAGTTACAACTTTGTAGGCCAAACTTAATGGTAGAAAGTGTCACATTGTCAACTTCAAACATCAAATCCCTTAATAAATCCTATAAAAATCCAAACTAATACACATGTTAAGAAAATAAATCTTGACACCAAGAAACTATTATATTTTATGAATATTTAAAAACCATACTTTAGGTGTTGAAGTTGCATGGACACATGTAATTGAATGAAAACTATATGATGTGCTCATACTATCATTTGTTGTACCTTGCAATGCATACTATTCATACATCAATTTAATTTGGTTTCTAAATAAAAATTTACTCACTTTAATAAGATCTAGGTGATTAATAAATAACTTGTCAAAATAAAAATAAACAAATTTATGATTGCCTCCTAGAAAATAGAATTGTCAATAGGTTATATGTGAGAGCCACATCCTCAGCAATGAATGCATGTTATCTTCTCCCATAATGTTTACACAAATGGGATGTCAAACCATCATCATTCACATTAGTATCTATTTTAACACATATACTATAACAACTAGGGAACATATGCTCAATGAGTTGGGATGAGCCAAATGGAGTATATGATGTTGATGGAGGTGGTGCAAGTGTTGATCAATGATCTACCTAACTAAGTATGTGTCATGCTCGATGATGGTTGTTAGAATTATTTAGAATAGTTGGGGGGGTGAATCAATTATCCAAGGTCTAGATGTATATATAAAACTTTTCACAGCTTAGTGAACCCGTAAAACATTTATCATCATGCATGCATTCATAAGATTATGCAATCACTTAAAACTTATAGGTTACTATCAAATCAATGTGCAAAAATGTAAACATGAAACATAAAAAATTCAACAACTCACTTGACACAATGATTTATGTGGAAACCCAATTTGCAAAAACCACCAGTAACATGCTACTCTATCTCACTTTTTTGAAGTGATGCCCTGTGAAAGGCCAACCTTGTTAAAGGTTACAATTCACACTGTTAAATGTGAGCCTATTAAAGGATTTCAATCACCCTATTAGGAGTGAGCCTTGTTAGAGGACTTTAGACCATTCACTTAGAATCTCACCTGGTTAAAGGATTTACAAATGACTCTTAGGTCAACCTTAATCCAAAGGATTTACCATAGGCTGATACAATTATTAGAGAGTAATAGTAAGGCTTAATCTAATAACAAATTACAACTGCATTTGCAGATTACAAATCACAATTTTAGTCTTCCATTTTTCTTGGCTTTCACACGTTTTAGCTCTGATAGCTTGTTCATCCTTCAAGCATTCATACCCTTAAGCCTTCTTTCTTAACTTTCCAATGTAGACTCTTCACTTAGGTTACTTGATGAAGCAATACCCTAGACTCCTTGTCTTCCTTAGGTTCTCGCATATGACAACTCTTGTTTCTGACTAGCCATCCCTATAAATAGACAATAAAGATATTTTTCCATTCATTCTCCATCATTCAATTTAGGGTTAGAATAGATTAGGTAGGATCCAATGAATCTACTCCTAATTCCATTTCATTTCTAGAAACTTCTCCTTCAATCCTTTTTTAATTTGCCTCAAAATGGTTTACCATGAATTTTGTGCCACCAACTCATCAATCTTACCTTCCACTTGGTTCACACAATCCAAGAAAACAAACTCGTTAGCTTAGATCCATCAAATTCATGATCTTTCTAATAATGCTGACACTTGGCATTAACTTGCTTTTGATGCTTGACACACACTATGTTGCTTGTCATCCTCTGAAGCATCCACTCAATACGAGCTAAAGTTTACTAGTGCTCGACATCAACTATTTTTCTTGACATACACTAAAATAGACTTTTACTCGACTACAATTAATTTTTTGCTCAGCTTGGACTAACTTTGCTCGACACCTCCTATCCATTCTATCAAGCTTGGCAAACAAATATTGTTTAACTTGTTCTTCTAAACTTGCTTAGTGCAGCCGACCTTTGTAACCTTAAGTAGATTATCAATGCACTATGATATCATTGTATTAGTTGATTCTTGTACTTCTTTTTCATATCATAACTCAACTTTTTCTCTAGGTGCTATTGTTACACCATTTGATCAAATCCTCTTCATCAATCAAATAAGTGATAGTACTTAAATTATATAAGCAATTGTCTTACTAGAAAAATAGTAGGTTTGATATCAATGAAAAAATAATGATTAAACCACATTTATCATACTTGTATCAATATGTTTTCAACAATCTCCCTCTTTGGCATTAATGGCAAGCCAAACTGATCAACCAAACTAACTTTGTTAAAATAGTAAAACCAACACAATACCAAAAATAAAATAGTTTCTTGTATTGAAGTCTCTCCTTCTATCAACAACTTTCATCTTCTAAATAGGTTACAAAAATCTAGTGTGTCATCCTTGTAACTCCCTCTAAATTAGTTCTTATGTCTCCCTCTACATTATCTTCCTCTTACTAGGGAGATGTAGTCAGCAGATATACTTACTTTCAATAGTCAAAATTTCTCCCTGATATTTTTTGTTAGAATTTCTCCCTCTTTGTTCAGTTTCTTTAGGTTCATCTTCAGTATCTTTCTTCAACATCTCTTCTAATCAGTACTTATTTCCCTTGTCCTATATATATATATATATATATATATATATATATATATATATATATATATATATATATATATATATATATATATATATATATATATATATATATATATATATATATCTCTTTTTATCAGTTATTATCTCCATCTTTGACAATGCTACCAAAGACTTATCATCTTAATATGCAGATATGAACTTCTTTAGTTTCTCTTTTAGCCACCTTGTTTGTGACTAATTTTTAGTTCTAGTTCTTTGATTACTTTAGGTAGCCCCTAAAGAAAGATCCACTACATCATTGTGTAACATATGCCAATCAATTTTTTTTAATGCAAGGCTCCCCTTTTTTTTCTTGAATATCCTTTGATAGGGGTATCACTCCTAGTTAACCTCTTAGATACTCATTAGCATCCTTAGGTAATGCTTTTGTGAAGATATCAACAATTTTCTCTTTTGTGTTAACATATTCCATCTTCACCTTTTTATCTTGAACTAATTCTCTCAAGTAATGATACTTGATTGCAATGTGCTTAGTCTTTGTGTGCATCACAGGATTCTTTGATACATTTATAGAACTTCTATTATCACAAGAAAGTATCACTAGTTCATTGATCTCTTCCTTCATACCTTTGAGTAGCTATTTGATCCATAGTAATATTTGTAAAATTTACAGCAGTAACAACATGTTCAACTTTAGCAATAGATTGTGAAGTGCAATTTTGTTTCTTGCTATTCCATGCAAATAGCCTCTTGCCTAAGAAAAATGCTCCTCCATTGGTGCTCTTTCTATCATCAATGTTTCCAACCCAATCAACATCAGTATAGGCTTTTAATTCAAATTTCTCATTTTTCTTGTAGTATAGACCATATTCCTTTGTTCCTTTCAAATATCTCATTATTATCTTTACAACCATCAAATAATTCTCCCTAGGATTAGTAGAGAATCCTACAACTATCCCTATAGAGAATGCAATATCAAGTCTTCTATGTACTACATATTGTAATTTTCTAATCATAGACTTGTATAATGTTTGATTCACCTCAACTAAATGTTACATCCCAATTGTTGCCCTAAAAATTTAAAGCTAAATATAGCCATTGAACCAAATTAATTTTTCATGTTCAAGTGAAATTGAGTTAGTTCATAATAGTCATTGTTACATCATGGTAGTTATAGCCATTGTTCATTTATTCATGTTCATGTGAAATTGAATCAGTTAATTATAGTCGTTGCATCAATCTGATTATCAAATGAAAATAAGTCAATTAAATCTAGTCATTGTGTTCATATGAAATGGAATTAGTTAAATTTAGTCGTTGTACATTTATGATGAATGAGTTAGTTATTAAAATAAAATTTCCTAATGATCACTTGATGATTTTGTTTAATAAATTATGAATCTTGAATTGATGTTTTGGTGAGAATGTTTTTTTAAATGTTTATAGAATGAAGATTAGAGAGAGAGAGAGGGGGGGGAAGCATTATGAAACAAGGTCATCAGAATAGGATGGTCATAAGATTTAGTCATCAAGAATGATAGGTTTGACCTAAAAATTGTCCTGGCAAGGTTATTAGGACTTGATAATAAATTTCTTGGTGGAACCGCATGAGCTAAAAAAAAAAAAATTTAAAACAATATAAGTTTTAAAAATAAACAAAGTTCTTACCTTTATTAAATTTATTAAATAATAATATCACTTAATATTATTTTACTCTCTCGATTAAAAGCATAGATAAATAAATACAAAGTGGCACCATTACATTAGAATTATTAATCCAATAATGCCACCTTGCAAATACGTATTTATAAACTTAACCAAGATGATAAGATAATATTAAATAATATTAATAAATAAACTTTTCATCTTTCCTTTTCATTTCAATTTTTCCCTCTTCTCTTATTTCTTATTTTTTCAAACTGATTGAATAAGAAATTGAATATGAATCTTGTAATAGCAAGAAGTCGTAAGGTCATTCCCAAAGTACTATATGATGGCCTTGTCATGTTTCGGCACAGAGAGATATTCAGCTTGTTCTTTATTCTACCACTTCTCTTTTGATTTCCCTTGCTCTCTTGCAGTGCCCTTAGCACCCGAATTTATAGGTTTTTGCATTCCCATAATCAACTATTTTCCCATAGAGATCTGAAGGATGTGTTTTGGTGTAGGAGCACGTCTGCGACAGGAAGACAACCTACAATATGACTAAAATGCAGGGCACAGAGCAAATATCAAAAAGTTTTGAGTTTAAAATCTGAAATTTGAAATGTTTGTGTGTGAGTTTAGAGTTTTATATTTTAAAATAAATGTCCTTTTTTTTTGTGGTGGAAATGTTTAGGTGGCATTCTTATAAGCCTACCCAACATTATCCACTTAGGACTTAGTATGAGTTTATGATTATTTTGGGTGTGTTAAAGGTTTCTAATTTTTGAAAATGTTTATGGTAAAAATCAAAAGGAAGAAAATGATTAATATTCCTAAAGCACCATGTGTAGGCATTCAAAATGTAACCGCCACAAGAAAGCTATGATGGATTTTTGGGAGTTACATTAGAAGGTGAATATTCCTAAAGCACCATGTGTAGGCATTCAAAATGTAACTGCCACAAGAAAGCTAGGATGGATTTTTGGGAGTTACATTAGAAGGTTTTTCAAAAAGAGAAAGAGTGCATATTGTAAGAGAGATTTTTTGAAGAGAGATTTTTGAAGAGAGATTTTTGGAGAGAGATTTTTTTGGAGAGATTTTTTGGGAGAAAGTGAATAGAATAAAGTTCTTGAGTTTTCCTGTAATTTTCTTAAGTTTCTAGTGTTGTATGGATGTGATTGTGTAGTATTCTACATACATTTTTCCGTTTGTATTTAGATCAACAATTTGGAAGAAATCTGAAAATCAGATCTTAATAGTTTAATATTTTCTTATTTTTCATTTCCTATCAGCTGGATCTCTCTGTTGTTTTGAGAGTGGTCTTTGCATGGTGATTTTTTAAAGGTTTTGAAATCCTCTGCATCATGTTTGAGTCCAAGTTATAGAAAATTTGACTACAGAGCAGTGAGTCACGTAAGGAGACATCTTGCATTTTTTTCCTTATTTTTTTCTTAAAACCTATTGAGCTAAGTCAACTTTTGAGTCTTATTCCAAGTTTTTCCAAATAATATTACAAATTTTCTTTCATATGTTTTGGAGTATACATAAATCATCTTTAAGTCTATAATTACATCCTCTACATATAAGCATAACCTTAGTTGGATATAGTTGTTTGTCCAAGTAATATTTTCAAATCAGTTTAATGTCTTGAAAGGACAGAATATATTCATGATTGCCAATCTTATGAATAATCTCTGAAGTTCTCCATTTAAACTTTACTTTCATTCTTTGAAAATATGTTATAATATCTGATAACAATAACGAGAACACCAAGGATATCACCTAGTTAATGCCAAAATGAGGTGATGAAGGTGCGAGTTATATAATAAGGATAAATTTTCAGGCACCAGGGAGTCACCAGCCTTATGGCCTAGATTATGTTGATAAGGTGTAGATGAACCTATTGAAAAGAGAAACAAGAATGAAATCAGTAACTAATACTACATAAATAAAATCTAAAGCATTTAGCTCATGCAAATTTCACTTTTGAAATTAGTTGTCAAGCTGAGTGGTGGAGATCAGGTTATAAACCCACATTTTGAAATGCTTGGCTAGGGTGGTAATAGGTAGACTTGCCACAACAAATAGATCATATTGTTGTCTGGATGATTCAGTTATTCTATCGAATAGCTACTGGGACCTCAACCCACTTGATTACTCTAATGGTTGGATCAATGAATGTCCCAAGCCCAACCTTAGGGTAGGGAGAGTCATTCTATTAAATTAGAACCTGTAGGGATAAGTAAAAAGGTTTGCAGCTGGGAGGGTAAGCCTATGTTAATGCTTCTCCTCTCACCAAAGCCAGAGCTTGGACAACCAATTAAGAAAGTCTCAAAAATAAATCTATATGTTCATTTTATCCTAAAAATTTAGTATTTTCCTTCAAGCTTAAAGAATCATTTACTGTAAATTTTGATATTTCTTTAAATTAGTTAGATGATCATGCACATTTAAATCTGTATTTTGTTTAAGTAACTATAATTAGTTTAATATTTACTTTTAGCTGATTATGTAAACTATTAGCTAATGAAAATCTTGATAGAATTAAAAGCAATGAAGACTTAGTTTTTAGTTTCTAAACCATTATTGAATTCTATGTCATGTGAATATTAAATTTAATGCAGTTAGTTTAAAGTTGAAGTTAGTTAGAAGAAAATTGATCGTTACACTAAATCATCATTCTTTGATAATTTATGTCCTATCACAATAGGTGTGCTTACTGGTTTGGAATCCTCCAATCCAAAAAAATTTAGTATCTACTTGACATACTTTGACTAAGTGATGTATATACCATATTTCATCTAGTGTACTTGCAAACCCACAAAGAACCTGATCTCTCCAAACATAGACATCTCAAATTCTTGCTTCATTTCATTTGCAAAAGCCTTACATAAAGCATATTGATCTCTAAATATGATATCATCAACAAAAATTTCAAATAACAAAATACTTTTTCCTTTATGTATCTTTGAGTATAGATTGTTTTTATCATCAATCTTTTCAAATCCAATCTTTACAAGATAATTATGAAGTCTCTCATACCATGCTCTTGGTGCTTGTTTCAAACCATATAGAGCTTTGTGTAATCTGCATGCCATGTTCTTATTTTTAACATCAAAAAATCCTTTTGGTTGTTCTATGTAAAAAAACTTCCTCTAATATACCATTCAGAAATGCATATTTAATTATATTTGATAAACTTTGAAACCTTTGTATGCAGAATAAGCAAGCAGAGTTCTTAATCCTTGCAATCTAGCAACAGGAGTAAATGTTTCTCCATATTCAATTGCTTCTTCTTGTGTATATCCTTTGTAGACTAATCTTGCCTTGTTCCTTGTGACTCCACCATTTTCATCTAGCTTGTTTTTATATACCCACTTGGTGCCAATCACATTTTTGTCTTCTAGTCTAGGAACTAGATTCCATATTTTATTTTTCTCAATTTGTTCAATCTCTTCTTCCATGGCTTTACTCTAGTCCACATCTTCTAAGACATCTTTCATTTTTTTGGTTATTTCATCCTTAGAAAACATGTATCATTTCTCAATTTTTTCCTTGTCATTGGTCTAGCATCTTTATCTACAATGATTTGTGCAACAAGATGATGTCTCTTGACATATTTAGAAAATCTTGGTTTAGCTCTGGTTTCTTCATTTTGTCTCTCAACTTCAAAGTCACTATGTACCTATCTGTCAAGTATTTCAACATCTCTCTCATGTACATTAACCTTAGAATTAGAATGTACGTCAACTTAATTATGTAACTCAACACTTGAATGTATCTCAGTTCTTGAATGCAACTTAGAATTCACAGTATGTGACTTGGTAGTCACTAAAACTTGTTGTTGGTTAGTAACTTGGTTTACATCTTCTTCAATAGTCATATTTTTATTAAATTATACAAATGATATGTATAATTTTGGTTCCTTCATAGTTTCAACCTCATATACTTCTGTATATTCATCAAATTTCACATTTTCACTTTCCACAACTTTGTTAGTGTTAGTATTTAAACACTTATAAGCTTTGCTTCTTGTGGAATAACCTAGGAATATACCTTCTTCACTTTTTGCATCTAGGTTACCATTCCTAAAATCTTTGAGAATAAAGCATGTGATATCAAATACCTTAAAATGTTTTACATTGGGTGAGCATCCATACCATAGTTTAAAAGGTGTTGAATGAGTACCTTTCTTTACTTGTACATGGTTTAAGGTATAGACAGTTATACTTACAGCTTCTCTCCAGTATTTTAAAGCAACATTTTTCTCTATCATGAGTGTCCTAGCACAGTCCATTATAGACTTGTTCCTCCTTTCAGCTATTCCATTTTGTGGAGGGGTTCTAGGAGTAGATGTATGTCTTTTAATTCTTCTATCATTATAGAACATCTGAAACTCATTTGATGTAAATTCTCCTCCTCTATTAGATCTCAAACATTTTAGAAGTTTACCTATTTTCTTCTGAAATATTGCTAAGTACCACTTAAACATTTGGAAAGCATCAAATTTCTATTTCAAAAATATAACTATCATCGTTCTAGAATAATCATCAACAAGAAACATGATGTACTTATCTCCTTTGTAGCTTTATACTTCAATTAGTCCACATAAGTCAGTATGAAAAATATCTAGTATTCATTTAGAGTTATGAGTTTTACTCTTAAAACTTGACTTTTCCATTTTTCCTAACTAACATTGTTTGGACATTATATTATCAAGCTTCTTCAACTTAAGAAAACCTCCTACTTCTCTCATGTTACTGATATTGACCAAGTTATCAAAATTAACATGACATAAACTCTTGTGCCATAGCCATGCATCATCAAATTTTACAACTAGAAAAGTAGCATCCTCTATATCAAGGTAGAATAGATTACTCCTAGTTTGATCACCCTTTCCAATCATTTTTCTTTCAATATCATATATCTCAGTAATCTTGTTTTCAAACTCAATGTTACAACCTGAATTATTCAGTTGTGACACACTCAATAGATTATAGTTAAGTCCTTCAACATAGCAAGCATTATCACATAAAATATTTTCTGTGAGTTTGATAGAACCTTTTCCTTTTATCAAACATGGTGCATCATTGCCAAATCTTACACTATTTCCATCATAATAATTTAAGGTAATAAACTTACTTTTATCTCCAGTCATGTGATGTGAACATCCACTATCAATGATCCATCTATCATTCTTGTTCACACAAGACACAAGTGTAGTTGCCTCATCTTCATCAGATTCATCCTTCATTACAACATATACCACTTAATCAACATGTTCATCAGATTAATCTCTTGTTTCCTCTTCATAAATGTAGCAAGACTTCTTTCCTTTGTCTTTGTAATCTTTGATGTCTTCATCTCTCCTACTTGTATACTTGCCACCTCCTCTATGGTTCTTCTTCTCTGGACATCTGGTAATAATATGACAAACATCATTGCAATTAAAAAAAATGATAGGTATTTTACCTTTAAAGTTGTCTTTACCTCTATGAAATCTCCTTGCTAGTAGTGCTTTAATTTGATCTGCATCTTCCTCATCTATATCACTATCATTGGGCATATATTTTGTCTTTCTCTTCTTCACACTAGGTTCTTTCAATGACAGCTTAGCTTTGAAATTAGATTCAATATTTTTAGGTTAGATAGCTCAAAAATAATGAGTCCACCTACCAAACCTTCAAGAGTTAGATCATTCCTTGGTATACATCTCAGTTCTTGAATTGTAGAAACTCTAATACCATATATAGGCAGAAGTGTTCTTAAAACAATTCTTAGTCTAGTATCATCATCTATTTTACCATTAGCTCATCTTATTGCATTGACTACATCTTTTATCCTTGAGCAATATTGAGCAATATTTTTGTCTTTTTGTGTTCCCATATCATCAAACTTACCTCTAAGACTTTCAAATTTGGCTCTTAGAACATTCTTCTCTCTTCTATAGATACCTTCGTGCATTCTCATATCATCAAACTTACTATCCATTATGTCAAGCTTGATAGGCAAATATTGTTTAACTTTTTCTTCTGAACTTTCTTAGTGTAGCCAACCTTTGTAACCTCAAGTAGATTATCAATGTACTATGGTATCACTTTCTTAGCTAATTCATGTACTTTTTTTCATATCATAACTCAACCTTTTCTCTAGGTGTTATTGTTACATCATTTAATCAAATCCTCTTCATCAATCAAATAAGTGATAGTACTTACATCATATAAGAAATTTTCATACTAGTAAAATAGAAGGTTTGACATCAGTGACAAAAAAATGATTAAAATACATTTATCATACTTGTATCAATTTTTTTTCAACAATCTCCCTCTTAATAGATGGCATCATTTAACGATGTAGCTACCTAAACGGTTAGTAAATCCATATACTCCTTCACTAGTACCATTACTTCAAAAAAACTATAGATTTTTTTTCTAAATGCCTCATATGTTGTACCTCTACCACCATATGGTCCCCAAATCTATCCTGCATAGAGCCTCTCTCTCTACCTTGGAATAGTCAAATGTCAAAGTAATTCATCTTCTCACTAAAGATAAACTCATAATATATATTTCTCAAAAAATTACAAAAGAACCTTCTTACTATTACAAGTTTTTTGATCAAAGATCATATACCACCTATCCTAAAATGCAACTCTCATCCTATTATGATTACACCAATATATTGAAAACTGATTCACAATTACTTCTAGGGATTTAGTACTAATAGGATCAGTGAAAATAAGACATATGTCAATTTTATGTATCCCACTTTTTCATTTCATTATATGATAACCCATTGACATAATATGCACAACATATATCCTTCCATGAACCTCATGTTATAATATCCCTAGACATGTCATTCACAATATTGGTCATTTTTTCTAGGGTAGTGGTGAGGGGTGAGTGGTGGATAAGACTAGAAATCTCAACCTATTAACTAATATGGATATTTGGGTAGTGTTTTGTCCAAGGAAATTGATTAGGTTCTCTTGTGTGGGGTCAACGCCACCTATTGGAGGATGTAGAGGGTTTGGATTTGGGTTTGGTGGAGGATTTGGATTTTGCTAAGGGTTTTCTTTTTGTGGGATTGCATTTAAAGGGTTATCTTGATGAAGGGTGCTCCCCTTAATACCATAAACACATAACAAAAACAATAACAATCTACGAGAACAAAATATGGGCTTCTTATTATCACCATAAATGCAAAATTATAGAATTAAAAATTACAATATGCTAACCCACATGGGTGCCTTCATTACAATAGTCTAATATCATCTAGAGTTGTCCTAGGCAATGTTCGAGCCTTTCTTAAATAGGAAATTTTATGTCACACCGGAAGGTTCTAGACACTCAAACTTAATACCTAAGGCCAAAAGACCCTAACAATACATATAGAGTCAACCAAATACACCTTTGACATTTATTTTAGACATTTTGGGGAGCCCAACTTTGGAAGGCCATAACTCTCGAACCATTGCTCTGATTGGCTATTATAACCACTTTTTTAAAACCTCGGCTCTTGATATACAAGCTTAGATCCATGCAAGTGCCCATTAATTGAGTTTTTGGACCTCATCTAAGGCCTCTAAGACCTTCAAAACTAAGCCTAAAGTTTTTATACCAAAATTACACACTGAAAATATGCAATAAATTCACAAATACATATAATTTGGCCATGAAACTCCACTGACAAGTTGATCTACAATGAACCTTCAACTCTGAAATTAGATTATTTAAAGCTTGTATGATTGACTTACTAAGTAGCAAGCCTCCATAGACAACAACTCTGGATTAAGACAACCTTTATTGAAACAACTGAAAGGAAATATGTTTGGGTGATGCAAGATTGCTCTTACACCTAGGATGCTCATGCATCATATCTTCTTGCTCATTTATAATATTATCAACCTTATCATCTATTTGAGGACATCCTTGACGTCTTCTTTTGTGGTTAGGAATTTTTTGTGGAATTTAACATTAAATTAATTTAAAATAACTTAAATCACTTGAAAAAACCTTATTCAATTACATAATTTTATTTTTTTTAATCAATTCTTACATGTTCAATGATGTGAAATTCTTATAAAATGATTAAATGACAAGGAAATCCAATACCACAATGAAAACACTCAAGTTTTGGGGGTTTTCACTTCCTTTCTCTCATTTAAACTCAATTTTTGGCATGTAAAATAACACCCAAAACATAGGTTTTTTTAAAAATGTTTTGATAGTCAAAACATGATCGTGTTTTGGAAAAGTAATGTCTTTTAATTATTTTATGTGGTTTGGAAAAGGCTCAACTTTTCCAAGCCTATGTTTTTCAAAATATGAATAACCCAACTATGTTTTGAAAAGTTCTTTTTTACCTTGCACCTAGCCATATTTTTGGATATCATCTTAGTGCACTTGCCCAGATATTAGATCTAAACAATAGAGTATATCATATAATGTAGATGATAGTGTACATAGAATGTGATCAAGTGTGTCGATGTAATAGATTTGACTCAAAAAATCAAAAGGAAATCATCTATGATAAAACCTCATGTAGTAGATGTTGTTTTCCTCAATGTTGAACTGAGGAAGAAGAATACTTGAATGGATAAATGTAGATCTCTCACCTTGATTTTAAACTCACTTTCTTGACCTCTAATGGGGAAAAGAGATAGATATATGGGGGGTAATTCCTTGAGTGAATTAATTATTGATGAATGTCTTTAATTAATGCTTGCATGCATGTATTGAGTACACAATAACTCACTCATAGGTCTATAGTAGATTGTAGATTATGAAATGAGAGGAAAAATTCTATTTTTATATACATTTCGAGGCTCAAATTTTACTAAGCCAACCTAGAAAAACCACCCAAAGAAATTTCCTTGTATTGGACCTAGAGCACACTAAAAATTCATCCCTAAAGACAAGGCCTACTTGGAGTCAACCATATCTCAGACTAGCTCGAATTGAGTTAAACCTAGTCTTAAAGAGGGTGATTTCAAAATGATTATGAATTTTGGAAGTGTGAAAAGTTTTGTCAAGTAGGAAATCAAAGAGAATATCAAAATCTGAAAATGTATGAAAAGAATTGACCTAATTATTGTAGAATAGTCAGTAATCAAACCAATAAACTTAGTCAACAATGTGTTGTCATTGTTGGCCACACTTACGAAGGAAAAAGAACTAGTAGTAAGGTGCAATCGGTAAGAAACAAAAATAATAATTCTCACCCACAAAAGTAGTTCTAGTCTAAGAAGATATGGCAGCCCAAGAAAGGAGAAGACAAAGGTGATCCACTTAGAAAGAAGATGTTAAGCGATAGAAACAAATGAACAGATTGCCAATTAGATCTAGCCTAAACATCTTAATGAATATCAACCAAGAAACTTGTGACTACCTAGTCATGAAGAGGGTAAGAGTGTAGTCTATGTTTAATTTGATGGAGATGGGAGTAAAAATCAAGGAAAAAATGGAAAAAATGGAATTTTAATTTTTACAAAACATAGCAAACCATTGAAATTACCTAGTGCTCGTGACTCCTATACAAACACACCACATCTGATAGGAGTGGCACACTACAACAATAGGAAGTGAAGCTAGTAGTAGGGTGAGCATTCAAAGTCTAAATTTGAAATCAAACGTTTCTAAATGAAGCTAAAAGAAGAATACATGAGGAGTTGGAATGAAAGGAGAAAGTGTTAGATTTCCAAAGTGATTAGCCATTGAGCCAAAGGGATCCAAGCCAAGAGGAATCTCAAAGAGGAGAATAAGAGTGACAAGAGAGGTCATCTTTGAAGAGTTGTTGTAAGAAGGATCCTAGAAGAAGCCTTCAAGATAGAACAACACAAGGATGTCATGTACAAGAGCCTAAAAGAGCCAAGAACACTAGTAATCAAAGTCTAAGGATTGCAAAGCCAAAAGGAGGCAAAGCACAGTTGCAGATTGGTTAAGAGAACCAATCAAATATCTACTCTAGGCTAAGTTAAGTAGTTAAATGTTTAAATCACTTTCCTATTGTTTACTTACCTTTGCGATAGTAAAATCCTAATGAGGGTGGACCCTTTCAGGTTCTTTTTTATAAATTCCCTAATAGGGTGACACATTTACTTTTATTCTAAAGCCCTCTAACTAGGCTTCTCCTAACAAGGAAAGATCCTAATAGGTCTTATTTGGATCCCCTAATAGGGTGGTACCTTATAGTGTTGTCATAATATTTTTATCAAGATAAGTTCTTGATTGGTTGTACTTTAGAAGAGTACAAAATTTGTGAGGATCAAGTCATGCACTATGTTTTTCACCCTAGTTGGGTTTCCACAAGATAAATAATGTGTTATGTGTTGTTATTTTCATGTGCTATGTTTATGTATGTCCAATGACTAGTTGAACTATAACTTGCACAAGCCCACAAGTTGAAGTAAAATGCGGTTCAAAGTAAAAAAGAAATAACTAGTGAGTTATATATTGATTTATCCCCCTCCCCCCCACCCTCTCAATATATTGACTTGTAGTTTGGACTAAAAATTGATATCAGAGCCTTCTTCCTTAGGAGAAGAGAGTTTAATAGCTCGAGGAAAAAGATCAAGATGTTGAAAAGAGAGGCACCAAAGTTTTCTAAGGAAAATTATAGCTTATGGTGCAGAAAGATACATCTACATCTAAAGACTCTTGGAGATGCTTATTGGATGCATGCAGAAGTCAAATATGTTGAACCACAAGGTTAGCTCACTCTAGAAGAGATGAAAAAAAAAGATATACTTATGGCCACAATGGATGCCCTAGAAAGTACCCTATCATACTCTAAATACAAAGATGTAAAGGAACTAGAAACAACCTGCAAGATATGGGAGAAACTAAAAGTCATCCATGGAGGAGACAAGCATGTTATGAGGGCTAAAGATAAAAGCATAGGAGGAAAATTTTATGACATAATAATCTAGGAAGATGAAGATATTGAAGCATATTGAAATAGAGAAAAATAAATCATGCCAGCCATTAAAGCATGTGGTGGAGTAACAAAAGCTGATTGGGCAAGCAAGATGTTAAGAACCCTACTACCCATATATGCCTTAAGAGTATCAACCATTCAAGATCTAAAAAAAATAGAGAAGATGGATTTACCATTAGATGCATTAATAGTAAAGTTTATTGCATTTGAACTTAGAAACTTTGAGAACATTCAATCGCTAAGGGTTGAAACAACATTCAAAGCCCCAGTTTCTCCAACTACTACATTATGGGAGAAAGGAGAACCAAGAATGTGTAGACACAAGGAGCTAAAAAGTATGTATGTTGAAGAGATAGAACAAGAAGAGTTGGAAGCTCTATTCATAAAGTGAATAGTAAGAGGAAAAGGGAAGTACAAGGGTAAGATTCCTTTCAAATTCTTCAACTACAAAAAAGTAGGGCATTGTGCTACTAGATGCCCTCAACCTATCTAAAAGGAGACAAGTGACTGAAGTGAGGATAACTCTAAGAAACCCTGCTTTGGAAAAAAAGGTATAAAATCATGGGGAATCCAACATTATTTTAGGGGATAAAAATTAATTTCTATTGGTGGTTTTTTTCAAGCTGGGAAAAAAATTAATTTGATTGCAAAATTTATTTTTTGTTATATGAAAATTCCATAAAACCCTAGCAAATCTTTAACTATTGAAGAAACTCATGACCAGAAGTACAAATACCTAGAAACCATAATATTATATCATCTAAAATATAATAACCATTAGATGATCCTAAATCAATTGCACAAATCCAATTTTGGACCAACATGTTAAATGAAAATAAGTTTTAGAGAAAGTCTCCAGAATAATGATACATGTCCACAATCAAATATATTTTGGGCCAAAGATTAAAAGGAAAAAAGATTACTTGGAAGTGTCTAGAATAGAGACATGTTTCAAGTATATGTACTTAACATATAACCTACCTTAAATTTTTACCACATATTGGTGAATGTGACCATTGAATAAGACAAGCCTAAAAACTTCTAGGCAAAAATTTAATTTACCATGTGGAAAGATTAAATTTCATTGGCAAAGTTATACCCAAAAATAAATAAATTATGTACCATTATTGGCGATTAGCCTAAGCATGGAACCCAATTTTCATACAGTGTAGGTGACATGACCACCCTAAAAGTGTAACTTTTTTTCCAAATTTAGGGTCCCCGATGAATGAAAATAGCCATTTGGAAAATATTCACCACTAAAGTTATCCCTGGATTGGATAGAAAAAAACAATTGAAAGGGCCCCAACAAGATGTTGTCAAAAGAAAAAAAAATGAAATGATGCTACATTGGTGAAGAAGGAATGACTGATTAAGAGTCAACTAATGATGAGGAAGATGAGAGGATGAGGTATCTGTTGTTTCCATTATGAAAGAAAGGATAGAGAAATCCTTGATAACCAACACTTGTCTCTACAAGAACTATATAATAGATAGTGGTTTTTCCCATCACATGTCAGGTGATAGGAGCAAGTTCCACAAGGTTAAATCCTATGATTGAGGAATGGTGAAGTTTGACAACAACTCACAATGTACAATGATAGGTAAGGGTATTGTTACCCTAAATGAATCCACTACATATGAAGATGTATATCTAGTAGAAGGGCTAAAGTAAACCCTGTTGAGTATGGACCAACTAATGGAAAAATTTTATAAGTTCAATTTTAACAAAGGATCTTGTAGAAAGTTTGACAAGATAAGCAAGCTACTGGCCAACAGAGAACAAAGCAGAGGAAACCTCTTCTACCTCAATATTTTTTATAATACTTGTAAATGAATCTACTACATGTGAATATTTATATCTAGTAGAAGTACTAAAGTACAACATGTTGAGCATGGATTAACTAATGGAAAATTGTTATAAATTCAATTTTAACAAAGGATCTTGTAGAAATTTTGACAAGACAGGAAAGCTATTGGTCAACAGAGAACAAAGTAGAGGTAACCTCTTCTACCTCAATATTTTTTATAATACTTGTATGATAGCTAGGAATGATAATAGTTTTCTATGACATAGAAGTCTATGTCATGTAAATTTTGAAAGTGTTGTAAAAGTAGGAAGGAAAAACTGTGTAAGGAGTTTAACCCCCATTACCAAACCTGACAATGTCATGTGCTAGAATTGTCAGCTAGGTAAGCTGACAAGCTCAAGATTCTCTAGCAAGTCATTCACTTTTGAACATGTTCTAGATCTAGTTCATACCAACTTGTGTGGTCCAATGATGATGAAGAGTGTACCTAGAGATAGGTACTTTACACTATTTATTGATGATTTTTCTAGAATGATGTGGACTGTCTATTTGAAAGAAAAGTCAAAAGCCTTCGATATGTTCAAAGTCCTCAAAGAAAAGGTGGAAAGTGAGACCACTAGAGAATTAAAGTGCTTAAGATCATACCAGTGAGGTAATTTCACCTCACATGAATTCAAAAGTTATTGTGAGGAGCATCGAATCAAAAGAAAAATGTCATCTCTTAGGACACCTCAATTGAACAGGGTTGCAAAAAGAAGAAACACAACTATGATAGACTATGCAAGAATGTTGATGATCCAAAACAATGCTGCACAAGTCTACTAAAGAGAAGCTATAAGAATAGTTATGTACACCTTGAATAGGGTATATATAAAGAAAGGGAAAAAAATGATTCCTTATGAATTGTGGTTTGGTCACATACCAGTTGTCAATTACTTCAAAGCACTTGGAAGAACGTGCTACATCGAAAGAGGTGGATACCAAGGGAAGATTGAACCAAAAGTGACAAGGGTAACTTTTTTGGATTCAAAACTAAGAGTAAAGCATATCAATGTCTGAATCTTTAGAAAAACATGAGTGTGGAATCTACCAATATAAAGGTGGATAAATTTTCAAAAAAAAAGAGGATGGTAATAAGCAAGAACTAGAAGACTATAGACTATTTGAGTACATTCCACTAAATAATATAGTTAAATGGGTATGAATAGAGGAGGAACATGTACAAGAAGCTATAGTGACTCAAGTAGAGGAAGCTCAACTAAAAGAACAAAGAGTTGAGGCACCAAGAGAAAAACATGTGCTAGAAAAATGTGTTAGAAGATCACTCATCAACCAAAATAATTGTTGATGACGATGCAAGAGTGATCACAAGAAGAAAGGATAGAGAGATGATATGTCTTCTCTTACACATGGAGCCCAAAGTATGAGGAAAAGCCCTGAAAGATGAAGACTAGAGAAAGGACATGAAGGAAGAAATAGATCAAATGGCGAAGAATGACACATGGAGCTTGGTAGCCTAACCTAATGACAAGAATGTCATTGAAACTAAATGGGCATTCAAGAATAATATGAACGAAAGAGAGGTGGTCAAAAACAAGGCTAGACATTTTTGTAAAGGATATGCATAAGATAGGGGAATAGACTAAGGAGAAATATTTTCACTAGTAGCCAGATTAGGAGTTAGAATACTCCTAGTATATGCAGCTCACAAGAACTTCAAGGTATACCAAATTGATGTGAAGTCAACATTCCTAAACAAAGTTCTAGAGGAAGAAGTCTACATAGAACCACCTAAGGGATTTGGAAATGAACAAGGAAATAATCAAGTATGTAGACTAATAAAATCCATGTATGGACTTAAACAAGCAACAAGAGCTTGGTATGAGAGATTGCACTAATACTTAATAAAGATCAGTATTGTAAGAGCCAGTGATAACTGCAATATTTATATGAAACAAGAAAAAGAAATAGGCTAGATAATCATATAAATCTTTTTGGATAAGGTTATCTTTGGAGGGTATGATAAGTTAAGTGAAGAATTTGTAGAAGCCATGAAGGAGTTTGAAATGTCCATGATCAGTGAAATAAAATTCTTCACTAGACTTCAAGTGTCCTACTTAAGAGGAGGAATCTTCATCAAATAAACTAAGTATGTAAAGGAGATACTTAAAACATTAATCATGGAAGAAGCAATGAGAGTAGGAACCCCAATGGTGACTAGTTGAAAATTGTCAAAGGAAGATGAAAGTCCTGAAGTGAATGAGACACTTTATCAGTCCGTGATTGGTAAACTATAATACATGGTGTATAGAAAACTAAGAATTGCACAAGAAGTTGGAATAGTAGCTAGATTCTTAGCGAATGCAAAGGAATCACACATGGTATTTGTGAAGAAAATCTTCAGATATCTAAAGGGTACTAAAGAATATGGACTATGGTATCCTCACAAAGGTAATTTTGAACCTAGTATTCTACTGATGTTGATTGGGTAGGGAATATAGATGATAGAAAGAGCACTACTGATTGTGCATTCTTTCTTGGAGGAAGAGTGGTAGCTTGGAAAAACAAAAAGAAAAAGAGCATATCACAGTCAACCATTGAAGGAGAATATGTTGTTGTAGCAATGAGTTACATGCAAGTTATTTGAATCAAACAAAATTTTGAAAGAATTCAAGAGAAAATGGAGGAACAGGTAGTTATCAATTGAGATAACACTAATGCAATCAATATATCCAAAAACTAAATTATGCACTCAAGGAACAAGAACATATCCATCAATCACCATTTTATGAGGGAACAAGCGCAAGTAAAAGAGGTCACGTTGGAGTATATGCCAACCAAGGAACAGTTGGCAGATATTTTTACAAATCCTCTTCAAATGGATATGTTTGAATATTTGAGAGATGGGTTAGGTATCTTAACCCTATCCAACCTAAACTAAAACCTTGATAAGGTAGGAATCAATCCATATTCAAAAATGAAAAAAATCTAAAACTGGATTGTTAAGAACAAAGGACTACTCCATAGGGGGAGCAATCAAGAATAAGAAAATACTCACCTTTGGCATTGTTGCCAAAGGGGGGGAAGTTTCAAAAAGAAGGAAAAAGAAAGAAAGGAAATATTGAAGAAGTTAAGAAAAGTTGCAAACAATAAAATGCATAATAATACACAACCTCACAGAGAAACAAAGAAAGAAGGAAAGAACAATACAAGTATGTCCAGTTGACTAAGTGTTGTCATCAATTCCAAATGGGGAGATTATTGGCCTAAGTGTTATAGACTAACCAATAATCATAATAGTAGACTTAGTTAGGAAGGTGTTGTCATTGTTGGCAACACTTGTGAAGGAAAAGGAACAAATAGTAAGGCACAACTGGCAAGGTATGACAATGTAAAATTATCACTCACACAAGTAGTCTGAGTTTGAGAAGATATGGGAGCCCAATAAAGGAGAAGACAAAGGTGGTCCACTTAGACAACAAATTTTAAGTGATGGAAACAAATGAACATATCAAAAATAATATCCATCCTAGACATCATGATGAACATCAAGTAAGAAACTCATGCCTGCCTAGACATGAAGAGGGTAAGCGTATGTCTATGTTGCATTTAATGATGATGGGAGTAGAAATTGAGGAACAACTAGGAGAATTTGAATTTGAATTCTTAAAAACTCAAGCAAACAGTAAAAAGTACATGGCACCCATGAATCCTATATGACACACCACATATGATGGGAGTGAAACACTATTGCACAATGGGAAGTGAAGCTAGTAGTAGGGAGAGAATTCAAATTTTGAATTTGCAATACAAGGTTTCTAAATGAAGCTGAATGATGAATATAAAAGGAGTTGGAATGAAAGGAGAAAGAGTTAGATTGCCAAAGTGATAATCCATTGAGCCAGAGGGAGATGAGCTAAGAGGAATCTCGAAGAGGAGACAAAGAGTGACAAGCAAGGTCATCTTTAGAGAGCTATTGTAAGAACGATCCTAGGAGAGGCCTCTAAGATAGAACAACATAAGGATGTCATGTGCAAGAGCTTGAAAGATCCAAGCTAACAGTGAGTATGAGGATTGTAGAGCCAAGAGAAGGAAAAGTACATTTGCAAACTAGTTAAGAGAGTCAATTAGAGATATACTCCAAGCTAAATTAAGTAGCTAAACTATTAGATCACTTTCTTGTTGTTTACTTACCTTTGCAATAGTAAAATCCCAATGAGGGTGAACCCTTGCAAGTTATTTGTATACATCCCCTAATAGGGTGACACATTAACTTGTGTTTTAAAGCCCTCTAACTAGGTTGCTCCTAATAAGGAAAGATCCTAATAGGTCTTATTTAAATCTCCTAATAGAGTGACACCTTAAATTGTCATTGTAATCTTTTAATAAGGATGAGATTTTGACATAACACACTTATATAGAGTGCAAAATTTGTGAGGATCAACTCACACACCATGGTTTTCACCCTAGCCAAGTTTCCATGAGATAAATAATGTGTTGTGTTGCTATTTTCATGTGGTATGTTTTTTTATGTCCAATGACAAGTTGAACTATAACCTGCACTAACCTCCATGTTGAAGTAAAGTGTGATTTAAAGTAAAAAGCCAGAACCAGTTAGTATATTGATTCACACCCCTCACCCCCACCCCTCTCAGTATACTAACCTATAGTTGTGACCAACAAAAAGTACCCAGGTGAAAAAATGAATTATGTGAATGGATGGATAATATGAATAGATAATAGAGTCATCCACAAGTTTAAACAAGAAGGACATTCTTATTTTAAATTATGTATAAACTTAAGTATAATATGAGATCCTACCTAAGGAACACACTAAGTGGTCCAAAATGCTCAAAATGAACACAAAAAAAGTTCTTACTTTTTGAGGTGGTACAACTTGTTGTCATGTGTATTAGCGTAATTATAGGATCTTATTAAAGTAAAATGACTATATTATATATATATATATAAGTTTCAAGTTCCTTTTTTGTCTATATATACACTTACATTGCATAACAACTCTAATTTTTTTAACATGGTACTAGATCCATCTCCATGCTACAAAATAAATGTTGTGTGTTGTTAGCAACTATGTTTCTTTTAATTAAATCTCCATCATAAATGAATAATTCATAGCTATATGTTACACATGTGGAAAATCATGTTTGAGTTGTTGGAAGCAAAACTTTTGTTTAGTTGAGTTGGGCATAAATGTGTCATAGAGTTTTAGTTTCAAATAAAAACTAACTATGGATATGTCTCTCTAATCTAGTTAGTTTTCAAAAGTCATCTTCTTGTTATAAATTTAATGTGTGTGCTAGAAGAGCTTTTGTGATACTAGGATAAGCTATCAAGGAGATGTGTCCTAGAGAAGAACCTTTGGATATTATTTGATGCAATGTAAGGTAGGAGAATCCCCAAAGGAGATGTCCTAGCCCCTAGAAATTACCATAACAATGAAAGAATAACAATAATACAAGGATTTAGATCTAATAAACAATATCAATTCTCATAATATAATCATAATATTTACAACCAACATGCCCGACTGTAAGGCCTTTAGAGTTACGACCAAATACATAAGCAATCACAATAGTAATTCTACAAGATCTTGCAAGATCCAAACCCTAGCTAGCCCATATCCACAATCTGATAGAAACCCCAAGAAGAATCTAAACTTGCACTCACAAGCCACCAAGAAACCTTCTTGTTTCCTAAGTCACATCTACTAGCTCTACTAACAAAATTTTCTCTACTCAACTACTCCTCTCTAGCTAACCTCCTTCATGTTGAATCATGAATAATGAGAAGACAAGATCTTTTATTTATACCAAACCAAGCCACAAGTTGACCCCTAGCAAGTTACATTAAATAAACCCTCAAACCACAAGTTATATTTATTATTATTGTTTTCTCTTTTTTTCCCTCTAATTTTTGTCACTTTCTCTCTCCACAAAGTTTTTTTTTTCACCTTTTTTTTTTAAATTTAAAAAATAATTATGTCCCCCTTTATTTTCTGATGCAAGATGCTCCTACATCAGACTCCCTAGGTAGATAGAAAAGTGTGTCCTACACTTTGATGGTCAAAGAAATATTTGCAACCATCGTCATCTTCACCAAAGGATTCTAATCCATGAAGGACAAGCAAAAAAACTCCACTCAAACATCATAATAGAATGAATCTTAGCAACCCAATCAACATACTCACTCCCAAGAATAAATTGAACATAATGCTTCACCAACAATCTTAGCAATTGATCACAACTAGTCATGATAACATCCTAAGACATGAGATCCATATTAACAACATGTAAGCTCAGAGCAAAATGTAAATCCTCAGCCAAATCAACCATATTCAAATCAAGAACATACAGATTTGTAATATCATGCAGATCATCAACCACATCAATAACTAGTGAATCTGCACCAGCAAAATCCAACTCCACATCCATAACAACCTGATTATCCACAACCAAGTGCTCTGCAATTTTCATGTCAGACACAACCAACTAATAATGAAAATAACTCTTCATCCTATCATCAACAAGGTTAGGAATATCTTTATCGACATCCATAAGTTTCTCTATAGGTTTTGCATTAGACTCCAAAAACTAATCAAGAAAACCAACTTACACCTCAACCTTTCCATTCCCTCTTCTTTTTCAAACAAGTCTTCTAACTGGCTAGACAACTCACTTCTGAATCAGTTGACTCCAGCTCCATAAATTTCTATGAAACTCAACCATGTCTTCCTTAACTCGATCAGCCAAACTAGCTTCCAACTGAGCAGACATCTATAGAAACTTTTTCTCCAACACATCATAGAGATTTGCTATCATCTTAGGGTCCAATCCTCTTGGAGCCATCTTCCAAGTGTTAAAAATATAAGAGAAGTAACTGAGAGGGGAGGGGTGAATCAGTTACCACAAATATAAATCCCAAATCACTTAGATGTCGATACAATTCAAAACATAAACTCTACTAAAACTATATTCTTTTGTAACTCAGCAAACACAGAGGAACTTGGTTAAAACTAATGATTAATGTTACTCAACAAGCACTGAAATATCAATTATAACTCGATAATAATTGAATATTTAGATGTTATGATATTAAGTGTGATTAACCTTAATTAACTTAGTTGCATACACATGAAAGAAATAGAATGAACACAAGTGACACCAAGATTTAATGCAAAAACCCAATTTGGGAAAAACCACTAATTGCAACTAGTTCCTATTTTTCACTCTTCTAAAGTGAGCTCTATTAAGAACCAACCATGTTAAAGGTTACAAAACACACTGTTAGATGTAACCCAGTTAAAGGACTTAATCACCCTATTAGGAGTGGCCTTGTTAGAGGTCTTCAAGACACTTCAAGTAGAAACCCCACCTTGTTAGAGGATTTACAAATAATTGTTAAGACAACTCTATTAAGAGATTTAGTTCACTACTACAATGGCTAGAGAGCAACAATGATATGACCCGATTTCTGATGCAACTATCTTTGCTGATTTCAAGTCTCAATTCTGGCTCGAATACTTGAGCTTTCTTGATCAAAAAAATATTTGCATCCCACCAAGGATATTCTGTTTATCCTATCAATTCGCTTCCTCTAAGCATCTTCTTATCTTCACACATTTGTTCACATTCATTCTCACAACTTGACCTTATACTTATATCATATACATTATCGAGTCATCTTGAATACAACTTAAAGCAATTTATATTCATCTCCTCGGTCAGCTAGGACCAACAAAAAAATCCATTAAAATCAATATGCCAAAATAAGAAAATCCTTCGTTAGCCGACCCTACTCGGTAGACACTAACCAAAATAGATTTTCCTTCGTTAATCAAGTGAGTTTGGTTAACACAGGTTTCATGCCAACTTTGTTTTGTCTCCTGAGTGAACTCGGTAGACATTGTCTTTTGCAAATTTTCTTTGGTAACCAAGTGAGCTCGGTTAACACTCGTTACCTTTCAACTTTCCTTTATCTCCTGAGTGAACTTGGTAGACATTGTCTTTTGAACTTGGCAAACACCGAAATGCTTGGCAAAAATAGAGAATTGTCTTCATTTCCTGAGTGATCTAGACACTAACTGGTGAATGAGATTTTGTGTAAGATCAAAGACAATATACAATTGATCAATTGTTTAAACACCAAGATCTTTTCAAACCCTATGCAACAAATCTCCAATGAGATCTAATCTTCACTTAACAAGATCAACATTCCATCTTTGCAACCATTTCTCCATATCAGGATCCATTTGCGAGTCATCTCCGATTATAAGTCATAACTAGGACCTTCCACCTTACAACAAAGATATATAGGACTTCAAAATGAACAATCCACTACAAGATCAAGCTCCACTCTAATAAACTTTACCCCAAGGTTCTGGTGCAAACTACCTCACATTCAGTGATCTATCTACATGCTCAGGAAAACTCACTCTAATACCACTTGATGTAGTGCAAGGTAGGAGAATCCCTAAAGGAGATTTCCTAGCCCCCAGTAATTACCCACATAGTGGAAGAATAACAATAATACAAAGATTTAGAGTCGAACAAATATCAATTCTCATAACATAATCTTAAGATTTACATCTAACATGCCTAGTTGTAAGACCTTCTGGGTTATGATGAAATACATAAGCGAATACAATAGTATGATTCTACAAGATCTTGTAAGATCAAAAACCTAGCTTGCCTATATCCACAATCTGGTAGAAACCCCAAGAAGAATCTAAACTTGTGCTCACAAGCCACCAAACAACCCTCTTGTTTCCCAAGCTCCAACTATTAGCTTTGCTAAAAAACTTCACTTAGCTTAGCTACTCCTCTCTTGTTGATTTCCTTCATGCTGAATTATGAATAATGAGAAGAAAAAACCCTCTACTTATACTAAACCAAGCCACAAGTCGACTACTAGAAAGTTACATTCAATAAACTCTTACATTAAATAAACCCTCAAGCAATGAGTTACATTTATTATTATTTTTTCTCTTTCCCCCCCTCTAATTTTTGTCACTTTCTCTCTCCTCCACAAATTTTTAAAATTTTCTTTTCTTTTTTATTTTTTCTCTTTTTTTATTTAATTTTTAAAAAAGTCCCCCTTTATTTTTTGATGCAAGATGCTCCTGCATCATTATTTGTGATGATGATTTCATTGAAGATGAGGTAATTATTTTATTTTTAAGAGTTCAATGCTTTGTAGATAGGAAAATATTTAGTAAAGTCTAGATGGATTCTCAATGGTCTCATGTGCTAATGGATTAAAGAAACAATACCTCATTGGGGTAATGAGACAAACAATTGAGGATTGGTGTCCAAGAAGATTTGAAAAATTGGAAGCTCGACAACATACAATTATGAGGAATTTTATGTGCAAACGGTGTCTAATGTTGTTGGAATCTTGGTGACAATTGCATGACTACGCCAACATTTGGGAGCAACTTGAAGAAGCCTTACTCACCTATGAACTAATTTCATAAAATAGTTTGTTTTGACACAATGTATTTTATTTTCTTTTATATATAAGTTATCACATTAAGTGGGGGTGTTGGAACTAATTCTCCAAGATAAATGACCAAGTAATCAACTAGGATTAGGTGTCTAGTTTGCTCATTGGTTGTCCACAATTCTTTGTCACTTTCCAAATAGCTTTAGGTCGCTGTTAGGTATATCTAGTTTTTTTTCAATTGTATTTGTTTATTGTTATGTGTTAACATAATTATGTGATCTTTTTTAAGTCAAGTGACTCCATAGGTTTATATTTTTCATGATGAAAAATAAGCTACATATATTCTTTGTATTCTTTGTATTTACTTTTTGTTTATAGCAATTGTTTTATTTTTAAAAACAATATGGTTAAAAAATGTGCACATAGATTTGAATTTAAGTGGTGAATTGATAGATGTGGGCTTAGATCTAATCTTGGAGATGAGTGATGATAAGAATAGTAGAATAAAAGGTTTTAACTTGATTGTTTTATTAAATTACTTTTTATCCCTTCTTAAGATTTTACTTTATGCCTTGTTCACATTTAATAATTATTTTAATTATTAAATATTTTCACTTTAGGATTTCTTTAGGGTTTCATGATCACTTCGAGTAGGAGGATTTTTTTTCTAGCCATCAGGTTTTTATCCTGGCTCCAACCCTATTTTGTAGCAAGTTTGTTTCAATGACTTTTCTTTGTCGTGGTAGCTGGGATTTTTTTTAGTGATGACCATTATTTAATCATCAAATTTGGGCCCATCCCACCCTGATGTTAGCACCACATGAACACTGTATGAGTATGCTTACTGAAATAGTTATGATAGATTCCTATGACGTGTAAGAGCTATCTTTGGAAGATATGATGATGGGTGAAGATAGTAAGACATGTGGAAATTGATCATCAAGTATTGTACACTAGAGTCTCCATCTAGCATGTGGGGTTCAAGGCATCACCTTGAAAAAAAATTAGGTTCTTACTTTTTCGAACAATGGTAAAACCTTAATATGGTTAAGTTACCCTAAAAATGGAAATCACATTATATAAGAACTTTTAGGGTTGTAGATAGGAGAGTGAAAAAAAGTGTATTGTTGGTTATTGCTGGATAAGTCTTTCGTGTCCTGAAAGAGCTTGCACTGCAAGTGTGTTGTAACCTTTGAGTTGAAGATAATACATTGTATAGGTTTTGGAGGGTTGAGGTTGTTTTACTGAAAGGTTTCTCCCCACTAGCATATCTTTTTTTTTTATGTGTTATTATTTCTCTATCTATTTTTTGTATTCATGGTTGACTGCAATATTAGTGTTTACATAATATTGAATCTGTAATTGTAAGGATTTAATAGGAATTTGCACAATACTTTCCTTAAGGGATTAGAGTAGGAAGTTGTCTCCACACTTGAGTTTCCTTATAGAATTCTTGAGTTTATTAATGCCTTGGATCATAACTATGAGCCCCTAGTTAATATAAAATATTGGGGAGATAAAAGTAATAAGCTTATTAGCCAATAGGCTTTCCTTCTGGAGTCACCTCCAGCCTAGAATTGTCTCACGCCTAAAGACTATTGTTGGTAAATGGTTTCTAACTCTAAGGAAGGCAAGAAGAGATAATGGGAGGCAACATGGATGTCTTGATATAATGGTTTCTAACTCTAAGGGAGGCAAGAAGGGATAATGGGACCCAAGAGAAAGAAACTTGGTATCTTGAGTGATTTTCCTAATTGAATAAAAGCTCAAAATTTGTTGTGTTGAGGATCATAACAAATCAACAGAAGACCAAAATGTGAGTGAATTTTGTGAGGTTTTTTTTTTTTTTTTTTTGTAACATTAGACAATTGTATTATGTAGATTGATTGTAGAACCTTATTGCTTCTAGAAATTGTATGATTCTAAGCAACTTAAATTCAATTTTGTTCAAACATTTGACATTAGATATTTGGGCAAACTGTATATTGGATGTTGAAGAACTTAAAATACCTATCACAAAGAGGGGAGCTTTTGTTAATGAGGAAACTTATTTGCTGCAAAGTTTTGAAATTGGATTAGATAAGCCTTTTACAATCTAATTTTTATAGGTATATGTGAGAATATAAGTTCTTTATAAACTTTTTGTACTAAAACTTAATCATTCTAAGTGACTTAGAATCTTGTTGATAAATACATGTGAGACTTTGAGGGTGCAAAATAATAAGATAGTTAACACTTTTCTCAAAAAAGTTGACCTAAAATTTGGAAAAATAAAATTTGAAATATGTAGAAGGACTAGTCACAACATACAACAAAATCCAACAAAGTCCAATGTGAAAAATGATCAATAACAAAATTTGAGTTAGATATCATCAATACGTTTTGATGGAGATATGTCAAAATAGTTCTTATATAATAAATAATCAAATATTAATTTTTTAAACTAATGAAGGGTCTTATATCCAAAATTTGAATCATAATACATTAATAAAATTCATAAAATTTGAACAATACAACTCATTATAAATAATTTTACCACCCTTTTGTAGATATTTTGAAATCAATCTTCTTTTATATCAAACTAATTAGTTTTTTTTAATTGATCTCAAATAAGTGATATTAGATTTCCACAATCCATGATAATGAAATCTAGTTTTTAGGTTCTATTGTGTAATAGTTTTTTACTATCAATGTATCAGATCATACAAAATAATTCATCATCAGGATGCAATAGAACTAAGGAGACCTAACGATGGTTCCACACTATACACAAATCACAAGGCCTTAACCTAGGTAGAGCTACAATTGATATAGGTAGAAGTGAACTTTAGACAAGACATCACCTTCAGAGCATTCTCCTGAGTCAAATCCATCCAAAGACTTCATATAGAGCCTTCTTTCTCTTTTGAACACTTTAGCAAGATGCAAAAAAATCATACAATATTATTAGAAAGAAAGAAGAAGCATGTTTGCACTTAACGTTTCATACTACCTAGATTTATGAAGCTACTTCTACAAGAAATGCTATGTTGGACATTTTAAAATTCTTCCTTTTTCATTTATTGATTTTTCTTTTCACTTCCAAAGTAATCCATTTCTCTTATCTACAAATGGACATTTATTGCATTCAAAGAAGGTGCTCATGGACAAAGAAAATATATTATGCTATAAATTTTATAGTTCATACCAACTCTTGAATTGGAGGGTTGCAAGTTAAATAAAATATTAATTTGTACCATTTACACAATTTTTTCGTGTGTATATGCTCCATTCTATATAAAAAATTGATTTTATGCTATTAATTTTAAATCCTTCTTTGAATTACACAATCTCTACAATTTTACCTTTTTAATAATAAAAACTTAATCCTATGCTATCAATTATAAATCTTTCTTTTAATTATACAATATCTTCAATTTACCTTTTTAATAATACCTATCGGCATATCCCTTACACCTCCTTCTAGTGCAGGTGCTAGTGAATAAGTTTTTTGGGTTCATGCAAACCCTGAATGAGAAGAAGGCAATTTTGGTTCAAATCTATCCAGAATAGGTCATTGAGATTGACAAGAGATTGGTGAGAAAATCTATTAAAAGCATAGGTTAGTATACATTGCAAAGGGAAGTTTGATATGTTGTGGCAAAGAATGTAAACATACCACCTGTGCCTCTATACAAAAGACAATTTTCAGAAAGTCATCCTTCTGCACCTGTTATTAAGAGGAAGAAGTTAGAATGGGGCTCCTCCTCTAAATTTGAGGAGTATTCCCCCTCACAAACCCCCATTCACATTAATGATGAAGACTCCTTGAGGGAGAAACTAAAACAAATGGGAGGCTAAGGAGATATTGTAATAACTACAACAAAAGTGGAGGAAGGAGCACCTGTAGAGCCTCCACGCCACTCTTAGCCCTCATTGTCAAGGATTTCAGAGGGAAGGAAATTGATCCTATTGTGGAGCAAGCAAAAAGGGAGTTTTTGAAGGATTAATATTTTGTCAAATCTAGGTCCTTCATCTATTTTTTGTGGAGAAACAACATTGAAAATTTTGACGCAAAGTGCAAGAAAAGAAAAGCTAAGCAACCTGTTAGACATGACCCAAAGATTGAAGAGGAGGTTAAGGCTAACCTTATAGAGTAATTCAGTCAAATAACCCCTACAGGGGGAAGACAAATTTTTAAAGACTCAAGAGTCCTGATACTACCAGAATGGGACATTGTTAATGCAATGATTTTTTATGCAATGAGGAAAGAGAAAGAGACCAAGTTTAGGACTGAAGATGAAGTGGTGCAAACCCATAAAGGGGTCAAATATAGTGATGACCATAAAGCCTTAGTTATGTGGTCCATCCAAAAGAGAGACAAGACTAGGATCTACGAGGTCTCAAATTTTGAGCATACAAGTACTCTCATGGTGTATAGAGTTGAGGAAGTAGATAGTGATATAGTAGCCTTGATGAATAGAGAGGTAGTGAATTTTGGTGCAGTAGTTGTTGCTAAAGATAAAAATAAATTCCTTGAACTCAATGAAAATTTTGAGAAGGTGTTGGAGGCCTATGATCAAAGGGGGAGAACAATCTACCAATTGGAGAATAAAATTGCAAACATGGAGAAATAGTTTGGGAAGAGAAAAGAAGGCACACAATCTAGCCAGCTTAGAATTATAGTTGTTCCTCCCCTCATGCCACCTTTTAACACTATTTCTATTGTGGAGATTCCAAGCACTCCTCAAATACCAAAATTCTATACAACTAATGAGCTAAATGAGGAGAAGGCCAAAATATGGTTACTACATGTAGAATTAGGCATCCAACATGACGATAGGATCAGAGATATAATTTTGTATCTAGTCGATAGGGTAGGTCAGCCCCTTTTCTACTTAGAATTGTCAAGGTTGGTAGAGATATGGAATGAATTGAATAATGATGAGACCACCTTGAGACTAATTTTGAATAAATGGATTAGTAGAGATGATGCACTTACATGCCTATGTTTTTTGTCATTGATCACTCTGATGACCAAATAGAAAATCTTTTGATCAAGAAAATGATCTCCTGAATTTTGATCATAAGAGGGACTTGTTGCAAACAAGACTTAAAATTTGTCTCTCTAGATATCTCAACAAAAGTTTTGATCTCTTTCCCCATGCACTCAAAAGCATGAGTAAAATAAAGGATAAAGAAGAATGGGCCAATGAATTGAAGGAATTAATGAGCATTAGGCTAAATAAAGTGGCGAATAAAGAAAATTGCATTTGGTTTGCAAGAAACACTGAGGAAGTTGTACAAGTGCAACTAGTTTTTGATTCTTTCAAACAAGATTTTGTTGAAGTAAAGAAATTGGAGAGAGACATCTTGAAGAGAAAGAAAGAAATATTGAATTAAAATTGGCTAGATGACACACTTTTCAAAAAGTGGATGACAAATTACTCTCCAACAATGCAACTATTACAGATGGCATCCAAAGGAGTTTTGGACAAGGCAACTATCACAAAAGAAATACATCTAGTTGATGAAGTAGTTCAAACAGATGATAAATAGACAAATCAACCAACTACAACAGTGAGTACAATCACCACAACTAATGCTCTTGTAGATAACCAACCAGTTATAATAAATATCTAGATATCATAGCATGGCACAATAGACAAAGAACTAGTGGCCCCACAACTTGAAGAACAACAAAAGGAACAAGATCAATAGTCAGGTGTAGTGGATGTACAAGAAACTGCTACAACAGAATTGGCCCCACCACAAAGTGGCCAATGAAGAAGTCATTCAGTTACCAAAGCAAAAGATCATCAACTTTGTCTCCTCTCATGCAAATTTTTGATTGTGACCATTTTTTCTTTTTGTAAATATTTTGTTTTAAGGACAGTTGTTGTTTTCCCTCTAAGCCTGAAGCTTTTTGCAACTCATACTATATAAGTGAGTTTCTTTTATTAATTATTATAATGCAACTTAAGGTAGATTCTTGTTATGTAATTCATTCATTCACTTTTGATAATAGCAATCTCTCTTTTTTCTCATAAAAAATGTCTAAACTATTGATCTAAGAATTTTAGCCTCCATAGCTTTTGCTTCTCCTTCTATGACATGTGTTCGCATGCATTGGGAGCTATAGGGTTGATCTTTCATCAACACAACAATAACGAATAAAGATATTTTTCAGAATCAAATAGGTGGTGAAAAAATGTACCAAAAGTCATTGCATTGACTAGAACAAATAGGTAACTTATAATTTCATTTAATCACACAAAAGTTTATCAATTTCTTTTCTATATATTTTAGCTTAGAGTAAGGTTGTATTAATTGATTTAGCCAAACAATGAAAATATTAAAACATCATGTAACCTATTCCTAATTCTACCAACATGACCATAAAAGATCATAAATAAATGAAATTAATCAAACCAAAAAAGCCTTATCCTTTTTTTTGTCTTCCCTATTATCCTGTATTTCTCTCTAATAGATTTACGCACCTTACAATACGAATCAAAATATAGAACATTGAATGCAATTCCAAATTATAGCTCTTTAAATCTAGATTATGTAACATTACATTTATATTATGAATTAGAAATTATTTTTAATGATAAATATTTTTATATTAAAATTATTTTATTTTTAGATTATTTGAATATGAAATAATTTATAAAAATAGAATGAAGATTTTTTTATAACTTTTTTAAATTTATGACAAATACATGGTATATATTTGTGACATCAAGACACTAATTATAAATATCAAGGAGACACTTTATGAAAAGACATTTCTTCATCAAACTTCAAATTTCTAGGCTATGTCCTATGGGAGTGAATTATGTTTAACATGACAAGAACAAAGAAATCAAAAACTAATAATAGCATTTATTAACATGACAAGAACAAAAATAATAATAACTAATAATAACATTTAATAACATGATATGAACAAAAAAGTCAAAAACTAATAATAACATTTATTAACATGACAAGAATGAAAAAATAAAAAATTAATAAAAACATT
The DNA here is from genome assembly GCA_028749045.1 of Cupressus sempervirens. NCBI lineage: Eukaryota > Viridiplantae > Streptophyta > Pinopsida > Cupressales > Cupressaceae > Cupressus > Cupressus sempervirens. Next base: position 130,707,466 of record CM053786.1, on the reverse strand, counting down.
TATTAACATGACAAGAACCAAAAATCAAAGCAAACCAATAAATAGTACTAGCCTTCTTGAACATGTGTAGCATTTGATGATGATATTCAAGAGGTTAATAGAAATCAATTTAGTAGTACTCATAATTAAAAAATATACTTAGGCTATGTTGACAAAATAAGAAACATTTTATCTAGGAATGATTACAAAATATAAGAAATGTGACATGCTTAATGTAGTGTTTCTCCATCTTGCTAGGTTGTGTTGAATTCTAAAAAAATAAGACAAAATACTTAACACAGTAAATTTATATATGTACTATAGAGCTATTTGCCTTGATTTTTTCTCTCATCTTCTAGAGTTATCTTGTAGGAGAAGAAGAATGATACATTGGGTATGCTAGTAAATATTGTGTAGAATACAATTTTATGCGAGTATGTGTGTGTAATTACTTCATATTAAATATTATTCAACAGTGATAATAATATAGATAGACAGATTGAATACGTTTCATGTGTGACCATTTTATCTGAGGAATGATTGCAAAATATAAGAAATGTTACATTTCTCCATCTTGCTAGGTTGTGTTGAATTCTAAAAAGGCAGACAAAATACTTCTAACACAATAAGTGTGGCTTTCTTTCAAGATTAAAATCGGAAGTATAGACTTGCTGTGGCTACTTGGAGCACATTGTAAGGATAAAACCATATTACAAGCACTCGAGGGGTTGGAAAACATGGGCAACTAAAATCATATTACAAGCGTGAAGAGCTTTCCGTAAATTGTACTTGGAATCCAATAGACAGAGCTTTATGAACGCGGTTGAATACAATGTAAATATGGCTTTACCCATTGGAGGCACTTTAAATGGAGGAGAGATTCGACGAGGGAGGTAGTAATAAAAAACAAGGAAAAAGTCAATGTGTTGGGGTGAGAGAGGCTCGAACTCTCGACCTCAGGATTACTCTAACCTCAGCTATGAGACCTACGCGCTAGACAACTGCGCCACCACCCCAACTTCTGTTTTCACGATAGATGTAGGTGGTGAAGGTACACGAACAAACGACCGGAAGCCTGAGGTGAATCCACGTATCAGAGCCTCGCCCAAGAGCAAAACAGGGAGGATGAACGGAAGCCTCAGCTGATTTCAACTTGAGTATATCAGAGCCAGGTTTCGATCCTGGGACCTCTGGGTTATGGGCCCACCACGCTTCCGCTGCGCCACTCTGATGTGCTGCTTTGGTATAGAAATGCGCAAATTGGCCGCCTAAGCAAAGAGATCGCAATCTGTTCATTTAGCATTGAGCAAAGAAAGAAAAGACAAGTAGTAAGGTTTGTCTGAGCCCAGGTTCGAACTGGGGACCTTTAGTGTGTGAGACTAACGTGATAACCAACTACACCACCCAGACCTCTGATTTTTATTTCGAGTGACCAATTGTGTTCTACGCAACAGAGAAATAGAGAGTCAATGCGAATGCAATACTCCAATTACACGCGAAACAGTGGGCACACCTCAGCGAACCTGTCTTGCACATCGGATCCACTCAGACCTAGCGTTTGTAGTCCAACGGTTAGGATAATTGCCTTCCAAGCAATAGACCCGGGTTCGACTCCCGGCAGACGCACTCAAATCGACTCTGTCTTCCATTTGGCAGTTGATGTCGTATGGTAGAAGAAGCAAAATAGTTCCATGATTTTGTCAAGGAAAATCGTATCCTCCTAGAGGGAACAGCAAATGAATTCCGTTGCCGGGACTTGAACCCGGGTCTCTCGGGTGAGAGCCGAGTATCCTAACCAACTAGACTACAACGGATTGTTTTTCTTTTCGACCGCTAAACAGATTACCAACACGAATTTTGAAGCTAATTCAAGATTTCTTTCTGCCCAATCTTTTTACTGCGAGCTATTCGTACGTGAATGGCACGTGGAAAAGAAACAGGGCAATAACTACAAAAGGAGAGGCTGTGTACATCAATTTTTACACAGGAAATAGGGCAAAAGCCATTACAATGCAAAAGACGAAACACCAAATGCAAATAAAGCGCAAATCACTAGTCATGATGACATAAACATCAAATCAAAATACCTTAGCAATAATCCAATACGGTTCCAAGTTTCAAGACAAACTAGTCATTATTCCTTTCTAAAATAAAAACATAGAAATAAATCAAGAATGAAAGAAGAAGAGCATTAGACATAAAGCAAGAATGAAAGGAGAGGATATAAAAGAGTCAAGTAGACATATGTTGGGAAATCTCTTTAGGAAAAATTGGGAATATATTATCTCTATTAAAATTTCATATATGATGCATCGTAACTTCGACACAATGTATAACCCATTTTGTAGATTTGTAGAAGATTTCACGCGCTAAATTATGTTATGGAATATATCATAGAATCTACCATAAGAAACTCCCACAAATTATTATGTTATAAGATGTTCTCACATACAATTATGATATTAGACAATCTTACCTATTACACACATTAAAAAGTATTTTATATGTGACCTAAATTTCCACCTTAGAGTGAGACACCACTTTCTTACAAAAGGATAATATAATTGATAGATATGTCTTAAAAAGATTTTGAGCACTAGGATTTTTAAGGTTTATAGTACCCCCATCCCAATATTCTCATGCTTGTTGCATACCTTTCAATATAAAAATAAGACACTAAACAAATCATTAACATTTCTACCTAGAGTATAAGCATTTTGCCCTTGTAATGATAGTCATTATCTAAGAAGTTTGAACCACTAATGCTTTGCATATTTAAATTTTAATGAATCAATATTTTAAATCTCATTTTTTTCTATCCAAAGATTCCATTAGATTCATCCAACTTTTGATATTAGTCAAGTTTGAATTGCAGGTAATGCAATAAGGCTTTTATAAAACAACATGTTGATTCAAGGATTCACATAGTGATACTAATAAGGGTTCAGGTATTGCAACATGGCTTTTACAATAATATCTTCAGTTTAAGAATATAAAGGTAGGACCATAGATACCTATACCATCTCTTATATATGGCGCCCTATTGAAATGGTTATATAAAAGCATTGTAAAGTGGCCTTTGGGCCTACTATCGAACCAAAAAAAAGATTTTACTAAAAGAAAGAAGTAATAAAATAAAAATATTTAAAAATTCTATGATTCTAAAACTATAAAAAAGAACACCTTTTTGTGAAATTATTATCAAATTTTGCTATGAAATAGTGAAATCAACCATATGGATGTTTAAACATGCTATTGAATATGAAAAATGTCTCTATTAGAAAAATTAGATGCCTAGGTCTTATATTCATCACCTAATCATATATTAAAGCTATTTAGGTGAAGTGCATTTTAAATAATTACAAAAGGAGAACCGTATTGAACCGTATTGAATTATTGCTAAGGTATTTCGATTTGATCTTTATGTCATCCTAAATAATGATTTGCACTTTATTTACATTTGGTGTTCTATCTTTTGCATTGTAATGGATTTTCCCCTATTTCCTATGCAAAATTTGATACAACCTCTCCTTTTGTAGTTATTGACCTGTGTAGTGTCTACCCCTAGTTTACTTTTCATGTTATATTGTTGAATTCTTTTAGGCCAACTTCATGGTTATGTTTTATGATTAATGGTACTTAGTTAGCTGATTTGATTTGGATGTTATTTCATACTTAGTTATATATTTGATGAGCTACTTAGTACTCGGTTATTTCATGTGTTCATGTTTATTCTTTCGATGATGATACTTTGTATGTTCATATAGTGATTTCAGTTGTTTCATGGTGATAGTTAGATGGATTATTTATATACAATTTCCTATGGTTACTTACCACATACTTGCATGTGTATGGTGTATATGTATATTTTACTTTATGTTTGACGTCTCTAATGTGGTTGAGGGAGGGAGTCATAGTCACCTACTAGTAAGGATCTACAAGATGTACCACTCACCCCATTGCTTGTTTAGTTTAGATTTATATGTATATGTACATGTTTGAATTCTATGCATATTTCAGGTATCAGGCATTGACTTCCCTAAATTGCCAGGATGAGCATGCCCTATCACAATATCTCAATGGTAAAGAGGGGAGATAATTCTTGAGTCCAAATCCTAAACTTAAGCCAATTTTCCTAGAATATAAGATAATTATCCAAGTTATTCACCCTTTCAAATTTGTCAAAGTGATGTGAATTCGAAATTTCTACCCTTAAGTTTGAATCCACACTTTGTTTTATAGATAGGTTTTCTTATTCATAATGGTGGGTCTATTGTAATTTTTAGTTTTAATTAAATCAAATAAATAGAATATATAATTTAACAAAAAAAATTATAAAGAAAAATCAAAATTTTAATATATTTAATTAATTGAGAAATCAATTAAATAGAAGTATTAAATTTAAAAGTTTTAATTAAAGTTCCAAATTTGGTGTAATTATATTTATTTAATTTAATAATACTTAATTTAGGAGTTTCATTTTCATAATGAACTCTAGATATTATTATTAGTTAAATGAATAAATATACTTTTAAATATGTCTTGTGATCTAATAAAAGTAAGAGAGTAAATTAAATAAAGGTTATTTTAATTACATTGCAAATAGTTTGCACATGAAATTAAAACAAATCAATTAATAAAAGAAAATACTTTGTGTGTTCATAAAACTAGAAACCCTAAAGGAGAAAGCTCTTTATTAAGAAATTAGAGCTCATTTCTCCACACACAAGTTTGGAGGGACAAATTTTTGAAAAGGGTTTTGAGAGATGGGAGTTCTTGCAATTTTTGAGCATCTGTTTGGTTAGCATCAGACTGAGGTAGGAATTTTTTCTTGAGATTATCACAGTAGATTGCTTTGAATATTTCCTTTGTCTTCTTCGTGCTTGTGTGTGAATCTTGATCCAGAAATGGTTTTGGTTGAAACCATTGTTTGTTTTCAAAACTAGATCTATAATAAATTGATAGTTGGTTTGGAGGAATCATTGTTGTCCATATTTTTTTTTAAATGGAGTTTGCTAAAAAAGTCACATACTAGGTGTTTATTAGTAATTTTATAAAGAATATGTATATTGCATTGGGAGACATTTTTGTATTGTTTTATTTACAAATAATTTTTTTTTTAAAATAATGGAGGAGGGGTCGTGGCCTCCCCCCTTTGGTTGCAATGACAATGAACACTACCAAAGCAACAAACGTTGCTGAGGCAGTGAACTCTACCAAAGGAGCCAGGCCACTAAGCAACCACCCCATATTTTTGGGTTGTGATATTTTTTCTTATTGCATTTTGTTTTATTATAAATTTTTAATTATAGTAATAATGATTAGTAATTGTTATTTTATTATTTAATTTAATAATTATGATTATATATATATATATATATATATTAATAATAATTATTAGCATTATAATTATTATTATTACTAATTTTAATAATATTTAATTAAAATATTTTGTTCTATTATTTATTATTTAATAAATATATTTTATAAACAATAAAATAAAAAAATAGTTGTAATTAACTTTTAATTAAGAGACATTTTTAATAATTCTTTGATTACTGCTTTAATTTTTTTTTCATTTTATATGAATATTCTATTGTGTACTAAGGTGTTTTAATGGATTATTGGGTCATTTGAAATACTTGTGAACTTTAAAAAACTTCATCAAATGTGACACTTTGAAAATGGAAACTTGAACCCATTTGTAAATTGAATTTTTATGATTTCAAACCAAATGAACTATGGAACTACACTTGTTTCAAATTACTTGATGAGGTGTATGATTTACGTCATGTTGGGGTTGGGTTTAAATTATTGTATTGACCAATTAGGATGTCTAGAGGCTTGAGAGTTTTGTGTTAAGATGTTATGTGAACATCATGATAAATGTGATTTGATCTATGAGGTTTTGATCAACGTTTACATTGTGATTTCTAGGTGCTTATATAGGACTAATGTGGTCATTGTGAGTTGATGAGACTTTCTTCTATGAGATTAGGGTAGGTTATCTTTATGATGTTGGGAAGTAGCTTGTAATGGATGCCTGAGCCGTAAAGATGTTTCTTGGGTAACCCATTGTAAGTTGTATTAATAAGTGATAATATTTTATTGAATGAGTTTTAAATCAATTAATAAGAGTTCGCGGAGTTACTCGCCCATGCCTCTGGTGCTAGTATAGGCTAGGTTGGGAGTAGAGGGAACACTTGGTTGCGACCTTTCCTCATTAGTATCCCTTGTCTGTAAGAAAGGATATTGATGCCACATAGAGTCACTAGGGGTTCAGAGTCTAGAGAGGCTGCAAGGGTAACCTTAGAGTTGGCTCATGCAATGACACCTACCCACTTACATGGTAGGTCACCTATGTGTCTTTTTTGGATTTTGGATTAGATGTTATGCATGTCTTGATACCTTTGAGATAGATTGTTATTAGGCTCTTGACCTAGATTATGGTTGTGATTGTTGGATTTTTGTCTATATGGGACTTGAGATTGTGTCATGCCAAAAATACAAAGCAAAAACACACCAACACTTTTTTTTTTTTAAAGTGATAATAAGATAAAATGTAATACATAAGTATTCGAATAGAATCACTTAACTTCCTCATACTCAGGTATAATTATGAAATTTAAGTACCAATAAAATGTAAATTTTCTTAACATAATTTAAAACTTAAATTGCATAACTTAATATATATAAATCACCACGTTATATAATTAACCTCAATCAAATGAATAGGATTTCAAAACATAAGAATGCCATAGGAAGGTGAAACATCATTACATTTGATTTCAAGAAAACATATGCATAAACTAAAATACCAAAAAATCATACGCAAGAATATTACTCATTTTTTATCAACAAACACGCTTTAGTCATTTCTCATTCATTTTATCGAACCACCTGATTCAAGGGCTATGTTGGGAAAGAACCAAGAAGAACACCTAACATCATTGCCATTTCAACAATAAGTTTAAATATAACATTTTTACATAGGAATAATATCCCAAGGAGAAAACTCCCAACATAATTGAATTTCAATAACAATTCTGAATTTTCTTCTTGGCTCCACAATAGGGGAAACCATTACCAATTTCAGCAACACATCATGATGATCATGGAGAGAATGAAGACTAGCCAAGAACCAATCAAACATAACAAGAAGATAAATTCAAACATTCACTCCCATCCAGGTTTGCACAATAGTTTTGACATTGAACTAGACTAGGGGAGAAGGTGGATTTTTCCAATAGGAGATTTTAGACACATCACCATAGCAGGTGCCCTTTCTGGGCTAAAACTCAAGAACTTCCATTCTTCCATTCTTACATACCAAAACTCAAAATGTGGTTTGTGCTGACAGGTAGGGGCCCATAACACCCTACCCTCTCTCCCTCTTCTCATCCTAAGAAGAGACTCTACATTGTCGAAGTCCAACTAAAGACCTTCCCCTCATACATGGGCACTTCTGCCCTATCTGAGGGTGAGTAATGCCAATACATCCCATACAATCCCTTCAAAATTCAAAGAAAAAGACAAGGGAAAACATTTAAGAAAACCTATTTCAATCCCTCTCAACATATTCAACACACACACGAACATACATATGCAAACAAAATAACTTAAACATGCAACAAAACATGAAAAACATGAGCTGAAGGATTCCTACCTTCAAAATTAAGTTATGGCAATTGAACAATTTGAGATGAGCATTCCCTTTCTTCTCCCTCTCCTTCAATCTTGAATTCCACTCTAAAACTAGAGATTGGGTGAGCACTCAAACCCTCTCAATTTTGCCTCTAAATAAGATCCTAAACTCAACCACCTTCAAAAAGTAATAACTCCCCCACCTACCTACAAGTTCTAGAGTCTTCTAACTCAACTGGACATAAGGATAACCTCAAGGTGGAGTTAAAGTTATCCAACTCATGATGAAAACATTCAATTTTCGCAATAAAGAAAAAATGGGGTTTTTGGGTGACCATAAAAGTCGACAAAAGGGGCTAGGGGGTGGAAAATGCTCCCAACCCATACCCATACCACTTAGGTACTTAGATTTCATGATTTTTGGCCTTTAGGACTAATTACAAACCTATCAAAAGCCACAACCTTCAAAAATGCAAATTACTCACTAATCTTGATTAGGGTAATTAATCTCAATTACTAACTATAGCAAAAAGGTAACTAACCTAATCCAACTTAGATCTGTAGGTTACTCAGTTAACCCTAACTATCATGCTAGAATGCATAGACAATTTACAAGTGTCAAGCGACACTAAAAAATCACTATTACAAAACATTAACACTTAAAGATTACAAAATGATACATTCATTCAATCCACGATACAAATAAAATATGAACAATGAGGTTTGTGCCTTTTTCTAGACTCAACCTTAGTTTTCACAATTGGTACATAGGGTTCAGTTTTGTTTCTTTATTGGATTCCTCAACTAAAATATCCCTCACACTCATTGCACACATCAATAGCTCAAGAAAATCACACACACATATAAAACTCATCTAAGTAATCATTTCTCATTTCTACACACATTTAATCATAAGTAATTACATAATCAATATAACATATAACTTATTCATTAATTCAGATTAAGTACTAGAATAATCATTGTTAGGCATGCATATACCTAAACACCATAACATCACCAATAAGGCATAGTGAACCATCTGAATACATATAACCTAATCATCGTGGTACCAAAATTAACACCCTTATCATCAAGTGAAAATGCCTCATATCATTGTTAGTAAAATTTTAATGTTTAAATAGTTGAGATAATGTAGTAGTTCTAAAATCACTGAGTATTAAAACATGAATGTATCAACTGATCTTAATTTTCATTAGGACCTTCACAACATAAACCATTACTTCATACCAGTTTAAATCTCCTGTAATGGTTTTAACAGAGAATTCATATTTGATAAGTACATATGAGGAGGGACCTTGCATCCTCCCCAAGTAGCTTTTGACTTCCTCCTGGAAGTCGCACAACTAAAATATTCGTCTTGTGCTAGACCTTGCTTAGACTTATACCAAAATTTACTCTTATAAAAAGGATGATTAATAACTCACATACATACACATTAATGATAACCTATTTTCCTAAATACCATTTCTAAAAACATAGTTCAATCCAAAACTCTGACATGGTTACATTTTCTAGGGTCAAATACTTCTTAAAACATGTTGGTCACAAATGAACAACATTCTAGTCTAGTATATTATACTTATAGAGTCTCTAATAATAATAATATAATAAGATATTGTAAATTCCACATACCCACTCATTGAGTAATAGCTTTATGAGACTCCCTCAAATGAGGTTTAATATTAAGCAACTTGGCAGTTTATTCAATGTTAAATACTTTCCCTTTAGAGTTCTACAACGCAATGATTCTTGATAGGACACTCAAAATGTTCATCACTACACATACACCTTTTCATCTAGGAGCCCATTCGGTTAACTTGTAATCTTAATCAGATTTATGTTGGGGTGCAATTTCATTACTCATAACAGTCAACAAACATTCGTTGGTCATATTTTTGAAATCCTAGGAGAGGGTGGGGCACAAATACTCTCACTAATAGTCCCCATACCTAACAGCTATACATCCACTTGATTGTTAGGAATCCCTTTTGGTAGGCCCATCATATGTCACTTTTCCAACAAACTTTACAAGAAATAGCCTCAAAATTAAATTCAACATCAAGGATGAAACATCCTAAGAAAAATTCTAAAACAAAAGAAATAACGAGTGGCCACAATAGTAAAATTTTAATAAAGAAAAAAAGACATAACCAAGAGGCAAAATAGAATCGTCAATAATATAGTTGGCTAAATAGCCCCACATCACACTATTGGCAAACAAGAAGAACATTAAAATATCGACATCTGAAATCAAACAAATAAGGAAATAAATCCAATTATTCACAAAATTTACATTACTGACATAATGCGGCCATACCAGGGTCACTGAGGAAAATGAGGGATCCTAGGTCTTTCAATTACATTGCAAGGATCTTGAATTGATTTTTGATGGCGGTCTAACAACCATTTCACTCAAACTCTGATTGATCCCATATACTAACTACATTCTTATCTTCATTGACATCGCCCTACAATTAGGGTTTGTTGTACTAAGGCATTTTCCATTATCAAAACTCACTCAAAAGTGCAAATGTGAGGATACTAAAATGAGTCTCCATCAATCCTCTTGTTGTTATATTGGTTTCCTGTCGAAGAATCTAAACATGGAGGAACTTCAGTGTTAGTAGAGTTGTACTTTGAGTTGTAGTTACAATATCAAATCTCTTATCCTTAATTCATCATTATTACATATTAGGGCATCTACCCATGAACTTTCTTAAACCAATTTCACCATTACTACACTAGTTGAAGTTGTGCTATCAATCTCACCAAATTGGTATGATCCTCTACTCATATATAGATATATCACTACCCGTGTTATTCCACCATTTACACAAGTTCTAATTATCATCCGATAATGTACTGAATGCTATTGTTCTTATCTAATTCCATATTCCATGTCTCCTAGTCATAATGACTTATAAATTCATCCTTAGGTTGCAGTTTTGCAACTATTTAGGTATAAAACCAGTAGTAGGATGTTGTCAATGTCAAAGTTTACTTATTCACTCTTACAACTATCTCCTTGTTGTCGATATAGGCATCATTATTGATCTTATCATGCCTCATGGTTTATAATCCTTTTATTACTTAACTCTTATACCTAAACCTTTTGTTCGTATTAGGATGGTGACCTCATCTTGACTTTATTTTCTCTAATTTGTAGGCTTATAATTGATCCAATAATTTCAATCTAGAGTCTACGAGCATTTTCTTGATAGTTAAAATTTAGTATTACTCATATTTATCTAATAAGCCTGCTGACATAATTAAACTCACATAACCCTATCTTAGAAGTTTACATTTTCCCACCATTTAATTTTCGTTCTTACCACCATATTTTTAGATAGATTTAATCCCTGATTAGGGTTCCACTACTCAGTTTTGTTTGAATGACTTGATTGATTAACATTTAGGTTTAATTGCAAAGGTACAAATTCCAACTCCAATTACATTTTAGGGTTTCCAAGTTTCCATGTCGACTATGATGCTATCCCCTTAACACTATACTAATATTTAATTCTAGATATTATCAAAACTTATTTTGAACTAATTTAAAATGTTAAAACATTTATCAATAAACTATTTACAACTTTTAACTCATCTTCTATCATAATCCGACTCATCATATCAAATTACCTAATCAACTCAAGATTTTAATACTTGTCGATCCACTAACCACCTACTAGGTTTAAAGTCCAAAAGCAAACTATTCCAATACTATAATTGTCACCTTAATTTAAATCCTAACAAAAGACTAATAATATAGAATTTCTAATTAATTCATTTCCAATCCTACCTTTCACTTAACTACTAAGAATGCTATCTAACAATAACCAACACCGTCATCATAACTCTAATCCCTAAAATGACTTCGACATCCTACACCAAAATATATAGTAATTATTATTTTTAAAATTAATAATTATTATTATCCATTAACATAATTTCTAAAATAACAATCAATTCTTTAGATAAAGTTACCCTTTATAATTCAATGTAATAAATTGAATAACTAAAACATGATAATAACACCTTAAATACAATTCTAAACTGAAAACAAACATATCAAAATATTTAATACAATTTATATAAATAATAAAAATAACATTATAAAACATTAAATAAATTAATATATATTTTTTGTAAGAATATGATGCAACTAATTCCATCATGAATCTAACAATTTTATATAATCCTATAACAAACTCTTTAAATACAATCTTCCTTAGAATAACTCTATCAATATTGAATCCAACCCTTTTAAAAGGACAAGACATAAATATATTTCAACTAAATTAAATTGGAATAATAATAATTAAATTATTAATCTTACTTACTTTAAATAGTTAATACTAATCTCAAATCAACTAATACTTAACTGCAAATCTAACATTTACATTCATAAGAATAACACTTAAAAAAAAAACCTATAACTATCACTAATTTATATTTAGCTTATTAACCAATTTAACATTACCACTAACTAACTATACTAAATGGAAACATGCCACACCTTACTTATAAAAAAAATATACTAACTAAAATCTCAACATAACAAACTTAAAATAACATTAAAATTAAAACGAAAATGTTAACTCACTAACAATCACCACTAATTTAACATCTAAGACTAAATTAGAATTACTATATTGTAAACCTTGACTAACACTTAATTCAACACCTATCATAATTTTTAACAAAAAAAAATTAAAATTAAAAAAAAAATAAATTAAAAAAAAAAAAAAATAAATTAAAAAAAAAAAAAAATATATATATATATATACATATATATATACATATATACATATATATATATATACATATATATATATGTGTGTGTATATATATATATGTATATATATATGTATATATGTATATATATATGTATATATATATGTATGTATATATATATGTATATGTATATATGTATATATATATGTATATGTATATATGTATATATATATGTATATGTATATATGTATATATATATGTATATGTATATATGTATATATATATGTATATGTATATATGTATATATATATGTATATGTATATATGTATATATATATGTATATGTATATATGTATATATATATGTATATGTATATATGTATATATATATGTATATATATATATATATATATATATATAATATAATATAACTAACTACATTTTAACACTAACACATACTAACATCTAACATAACCCCAACTTTTCCCTTTACCTCTAACTAACTTACCCATACTAATCCTAACTAACCCCACCCAAACTTACCCATTTCCAAGGTATTTGGGCACCTCCCAATACACCTCATGTGGACCAAGGTCTATCCCATGTTAGAGTATGCTAGGGAAAGGATGCAGGCACATGAAAAATGGAGGGAGAGTAAAGTGAATGTTCAACTTGGTTGGCTGGGGACTATTATCCCTCCAACACCCTTCTTCCACATGGCTACCCCACTTGCCACCTCTTCCTTTCTTCTTAAGGGCATGATGACTTCAGCATGTGGGTACATGGTCCAAGACCTGTCAAGGGAAATCTTGTCCCCCCCACATCACAAACCTAACTAAAAGGCTGATTTCAATTGTAGGAAAGGGGATGGGAGTTTTTAAAAAAAATTATTTGCATTGACCTTTTTCTTTGTCTTGCATGCCTACCAAGGCTGGGAAAAAAAATGCAACAAGGGAGTATGCTTGGGTTAAGTGGAGTTGGATGTTTTAAGAAAAAGGTAATATTTAGACTTTAACAAACCTACCTCATTTTATGTTTGTTCCTTTATTCCATTGTCATGTCAGAACAAGTACGCCAATGGAGAAAAGATGGAATGTAGGCTTGACAGCAATAAATTGCTCCTCCAATCACACTTCTCCCACGTGGCTACTCCACTTGCTTTATCTACCAAAAAAAAATAAAATTGGAAGCCATGCATTATAGAATGTGGTTTGGGATTCGATGCATGAGTTTAGTACTCATGCAAGAAGGAATTCTTGGAATTTTTTGAGATGCTCCAACTGAAATTTAAAGTGACTTCAACAAGGTCTCCATTAGGGCACATGCTCCAAGACCTATAAAGGTTCTAACCACACATTCCGCAATGTCATGTGCTTTGAAAGACCCCTTAAAGATGAAGGGTGAGGTCATCAAAGAGGAGGTGGATGAAAGGGGATGTTTTTGCATTAAAACCTCTGACTTTATGTTTTAAAGGGGAAACTTTACCCCATTTTTCCAAACACATGGAATAGATATGTAAGGGATCCAATGCATGGGATAAGGGAAAGTAATGGTAAGTGAATAACTTAGGTAAGGTTGATAGGAGTAGCTATAAAATAAAGTTTAGTGGGTGGGTGGGTTTTAGATTTTAGATTTTTATGTTTATAGTTATATTTATATTTATTATTATTTTCTTTAATTTTGAAATATCTATTATGTTTAAAGAGACATTTAGAGAATCTTTTAAGATTCTTTGTTCAAGAGAGGGGATTAATCCATTCCCTATACAAAAGACAGAACTATTTTCCTCAAAAGATGACCAAATTTTCTCAAGCCCCCATTTTTTTCTTCTAAGTGTTAATTTTTCAATGCAAAAATATATTTTCATGACAAAGGGAGTATATATATATATATATATATATATATATTTTTTTTTTTTTTTTGTTCTAATTTGGTTTATAACAAAGATGGGTTTTAATGTAATGCTTGAGTATTCAAATAAGAGTGTTATGCTCCCTGATAAACATGAGAGTACAAATTAATACCAATCGTAACATCAAATTTTCTTCAGTTTAAGTATTGGTGTCACAATTTAGGAGGAATACATTTTCTTATTAAGTTTCTACAAGGGAAATCCCTGCTTCATATAGTAAAATTTAAATGTCCACACTCAGCATGGACCCATTATTGCCCAAGTGCCATGCAACTGGTCTCTGATACCAAAATGTTATGCCCAAAATATAGGGCAAAAACACACTAACAATTTTTATTTTTAAAAAAAGTGATAATAGGATTAAATGTAATACATAAGTATTTGAATAGAATTACTTAACTTCCTCATACTCAAGTATAATTACAAAATTTAAGTACCAATCAAATGCAAATTTTCTTAACATATTTTAAAACTTTAATTGCATAATTTAATATATATAAATCATCATATTATATAATTAACCTCAATCAAATGAATATGATCTCATAACATAAGAATGTCGCACGAAGGTGAAACATCATTACATCCAATTTCAAGAAAACATATGCATAAACTGAAATACTAGAAATATCATAAGTAGGAATATTACTCATTTTTTATCAATAAACATGCTTCAGTCATTTCTCATTCATTTTATTGAACCACCTGATTCAAGGGCTCTGCTAAGAAAGAACCAAGAAGAAAACTCGACATCATTGTTATTTCAACAATAAGTTTAAATATAACAATTTTACACAGGAATAATATCCCAAGAAGAAAACTCCCAACATAATTGAATTTCAATAACAATTCTAAATTTCCTTCTTGGCTCCACAACAGGGGAAACCATTACCAATTTTTGTAACACATCATGGTAATCATGGAGAGAATGAAGACTGATTGGGAGCCAACCAAACATAACAAGAAGAAAAATTCAAACATTCACTCCCATCCAGGTTTGCACAACAGGTTTGATATTGAACTTGACTAGGGAGAAGGTGAATTTTTCCAACAGGAGATGTCAGTCACAACACCATAATAGGTTCCCTTTTAGGGCTAAAACTCAAGAACTTCCATTCTTACATACCAAAACTCAAAACATGGTTTGTGCTAACGGGTAGGGGCCCATAACACCCTACTCTCTCTCTCTCCCTCTTCTCATCCTGAGAAGAGACTCTACACTATTCGAGTCCAATTAAAGACCTTATCCTCATACATGGCCACTTCTGCCCTATTTGAGGGTGAGTAATGCCAATACATCCCATACAATCCCTTAGAAATTTAAAGCAAAAGATAAGGGAAAACATTTAACAAAACCTATTTCAATCCCTTCCAACATATTCAATACACACACATGAACTTACATATGCAAACAAAATAACTTAAGCTTGTAACAAAACATGAACAACATGAGCTAAGGGATTCCTACCTTTAAAATCGGGTTATGGCAATTGAATAATTTGAGATGAGCATTCCCTTCCTTCTCCTTCTCCTTCAATCCTGAATTCCACTATAAAACTAGAGGTTGGGTGAACACTCAAACCCTCTCAATTTTTTCTCAAAATAAGATCCTAAACTCAACCACCTTCAAAAAGTAATAACTCTTCCACTTGCCTACAAGTTTTAGAGTCTTCTAACTCAACTAGACATAAGGATAACCTCAAGGTGGAGTTAAAGTTATCCAACTCATGATGAAACCATTCAATTTTCGCAATAAAGCAAAAATGGGGTTTTTGGGTGACCATAAAAGTCAACAAAAGGGGCTAGGGGGGTGAAAAATGCCCCCAACCCATACCCATACCCATACCTCTTAGGTACTTAGATTTCATGATTTTTGACCTTTAGGACTAATTATGAACCTATCAAAAGCTAGGAATTTTTAGGACTTTCTAACAACTTTCAAAAATGCAAATTACTCACTAATCTTGATTACGATAATTAATCTCAATTACTAACTGATTAGCAAAAAGGTAACTAACCTAATCCAACTTAGATCTTTAGGTTACTTGGTTAACCCTAACTATCATGCTAGAATGCATATACAATTTACGAGTGTTAAGCGACACTAAAAAATCACTGTTGCAAAACATTAACACTTAAAGATTACAAAATGATACATTCATTCAATCCACAATACAAATAAAATACGAACAATGGGGTTTGTGCTTTTTGTTAGACTCAACCCTAGTTTCCACAATTGGTACATAGGGTTTAGTTTTGTTTCTCTATTAGATTCCTCAGCTAAAATATCTTGCACACTCATTGCACACATTAATAGCTCAAGAAAATCAATGCCTATATATATATAACTCATCAGGAAAATCACATAACTCGAAACATAAATCTTTTATTTAAGTAATTCTTTCTCATTTACACACATTTAATCATCAATAATTACATAATCAATATAACATATAACTTATTCGCTAATTTAGATTAAGTAGTAGAATAATCATCGTTAGGCATGCAAATGCCTAAACATCATAACATTACCAATAAGGAATATTGAACCATCTAAATACATATAACCTAATAATCATGGTACCAAAATCAACACCCTTATCATTAGGTGAAAATGCCTCATATCATTGTTAGTGAAATTTTAATGTTTAAACAATCGAGATAATGTAGTAGTTCTCGAATCACTGAGTATTAAAACACAGATGTATCAACTGATCTTAATTTTCATTAGGACCTTCACAACGTAAAATATTACTTCATATCTATTTAAATCTCCTATAATGGTTTTAACAGAGAATTCATATTTGATAAGTACATATAAGGAGGGACCTTACAGATTGTCTCCTTAGCATGGTGGGAGTAGACCATTTAGGTTCCACAAGGTCAGGTGGTAATGTTTCTTATACCATTGAGATTCGATAGTTGGATGTCATTGTTGGATGTACTTCTACAATTGTTCTATTATTCTAATCTTGTGATTGGTCATAATTTGATTTACTATACTTGATTATTGGAGATCTTATGAGATGCTAGATCTTTTCTTGATGTATATTATTTTAGCATTTCATACCCTGTGATTTGTATAGAGGATGATTATGCATTATGGTGCCATGTGGAATCTTTTGTACTTGTATATTATTCATTTGATTTGTACTTATTCTATGATGTAGATTTTGTTATACATGCATGTTATGTATGGAAATGATTATTATTACCACGTAGCCTAAAGCTACCTTCCACTTGGAACTATACTAGATTATTGCTAAGATATTTTGATTTGATGTTTATGTCATCCTAAATAATGATTTGCGATTTATTTGCATTTGGTGTTCCATCTTTTGCATTGTAATGGCTTTTTCCCTATTTCCTTATGTAAAATTTGATACAAGTTCTCCTTTTGTAGTTATTGACTTGTTTCTTTTCCCGGTGCCATTCTCGTAACATTTACCTAACATGCATGGTACTTATCTACATATAAGAAAAGCATTTAATGCGTAAATTGTCTAACATGCATGTTATGTTTGAAAATTTTTATTACCAAGCAGCCTATAGCTACCTTCCACTTGGAACTATACTAGATTATTGCTAAGATATTTTGATTTTATTTTTTAAGTAATAAAAATTTACCTAACATGCATGGTACTTATCCACACATAATATGAAATATCTGATATCTTTATTGGAAGAGATAATTTGTATGTTTTCTTATAAGAAAGTCAACATCTTTCCCTAACTAGAATTTAGAATGAAATAAGTTAACTTTCTCACCACTATCCCCGAGTTCAAGTGTATAACCTTTATGTGTATCATTAAGATTAACTTCCTCAAACACTTTTAAATTGATTTCAAGAACAACTCCTTTCTTCATAGAAAAAGGAAATGAATTATTCAATCTACAATTTCATAGATTTGCTAGCAATAGTTGGGATATGTATTTTTGAAGAATCTTGGATGTATAACTCTAAAAAAAATTTAGTTATGATGGGCTTCCCTTCTAGCTGGGAAGGCTCATCTAGAATGATAATGCTTTTAATTCCTATCTTTCTTTTTTTGGTTCCATATAATGGTTGATAATCAATACTAACATGTCCTCCTTGTTAGCACAATTAAATTTCACAAGGAGTATAGTTTGTAGCTATCTTCAATTGTACTTAGTTGAGGGCATAAATAGTAGTACTAATGACTTCTCTCCAAAATGTTTGTGCAACTTCTTTGTCAAATAAAAATGTTCTAGCACAATCAAATATTCATCTATGTCATTTTGTTGTGGAGTCTTCAGTGCAAATAATTTCCTTTTGATTCCATTTTCATTGCAAAATACAATAAAATCACCTCCTTTATCATATCTTAAGAACTTCATTTTCTTACCTATTTTTGTCTCAAATATTTCTTTATACTATTTAAACATTTTAATTGCATCAAATTTTTCTTTTAGAAACATCACAAACGTTATCCTTGAGTAGCAATTAATAAACAAAATGAATCACCCATCACCATAGTAGCTTTTTATTCTTACTAGACCATACAGATCAATATGAACTAACTCCAAGATATCTTTAGACGAGTTAGAATTTCTTAAAGAACTTGATTTAGTCATCTTACCAGTCTGACATTCCTTGTAGATAACCTTATCAAGCTTGTTTAACCTCAATAAACATCTAACTCTTCTTTTCTTACTAACCTTGATCAAGTTATCAAAATTTACATGAAAGAAAATTTTCTGACACAACTATAGACCTTAACTTCTTGAAATTAGACATCTATTTGCATAATTTAGATTGAATAATTTACTTTTGGATTGATCACCAATAACAGTCAAAACTCCAACAGCTTCATTGATCTTCACCTTTTAGTTCTAAAAGTCTAGTCGTCGACCTGTATTATTTAATTGTGCAATACATTCTAGTTTAGTCTGTGAATCTAATAAGAATTATCACATGTAATCTTTCCATTTAACATAATGAATCATTTTCCTCTTACAAATAATGGAGCATCATTACCAAGTATAACAAATCCTCCATCATATTCTTCCAAGTTTTTGAACTTTTCAATATCATGAGTCATATGATGTGAACATCCACTATATCAATAATCCATGTATCATTTTTATCAACTTGAGAAACAAGGGATTTTTCATCTTCATGCCTTTCTTCTTTTACGCCATCCTTCATAGCCACATAAACAACTTCCTTACCTTCTTTATATTCATCTAATTCTTCACCAGTTTGGCCTTCCTCAACTAGGTAGCAGACTTCTTTCCTTTATCCTTATTATCTCTAAATCTCTAGTATCCAATCTCCTTCTTGTCTTTCCTATCATTTGTTTCATTTTCAAGATGCTTAGATGACACATGACCAATCTTGTTGCAATTAAAACATTTCAGAGGTAATTTACCTTTACACTTTCCTTTTCCTCTTGGTAGCCTCTTTGCCAATAGTTCTTCCAACTCTTCTAGATCTTTTTCCTTAGATAGTAAATTGTCATTGTCACTTCCACCTAAACTATGATGGATATATTTTTCTCTTTCTTTCCTTGAACAACCAATGGTTAGAGATGATTTGAAAGTAGCTTCTATCTTCAGTAAACTATTATTGAAGTTACTAAGGTCAAATACAGTTAGCCTATCAATCAAAGCATCAAGTGTAACAACATTACCAGGTATAAATCTAAATTCTTGAATAGCATAAACTTTAATAACATAAGGAGGTAATATATTTCTAAGAATTTTTCTTGCCACATCCTCACTTATTATTCCACCAACTCCTTTGATAGCACTTATAACATCCTTTATTCTAAAATTTTATTGTGCAATATTTTCACCTTCTTGCATTCTCAGCTCATCAAATTTTTCTCTTAGACATTCAACCTTTCCCCTTAGTACATTTCAATCACCTCTATAAATATGTGCAAGTTTTTCCCACATCTCCTCTTTTGTATCATAGTTCTTGACATCATCGAATTTATCCATAGTTAGAGAATAAGCTATCTTGATCATTAAAGTGTTGTTTTCTTGTTTTCCCTCATCATCTCAATTTTCATCGATCCAAGTGGTGGTCAAGTGTAGTCATTATCCAAGCAGTGTAATGCATAATCTTTTATTATAGAAAGGTATAGCTTCATCCTTCTTTCCATGTAGGGAACTGTAACTTGTTAAATTGAGATACCTCTCTCTTGTACATCTTCAAATCTTTAGCTCAAGTATTTTAGAATTTTATGTTTAAGCACCAAATGCTATAATACTAATTGTTAGATAACTAGGGGGTAGGCACAGTAAGGTGAATCAGTTATCCTATGTCCCTTTAATGATTTTTACCTTATAAAACTTATCAGCAATTAACTTAGTCCAACATTCAACCAATGACATTAATATACACCAATATCACTAGTAAATTTGAACTCAATTTTTGATGAATTTTGGTTGAAATTTTGACCTAGGTTGGTTGAAATTTCCACCAATTAGTTCATTGTAATTTTTCTCATCAAAATTTTGACCAACTTGGAGGCTGGTCAAAATTTTGACCAATAGTTGGTCAAAATGGTTTTTTGTCTACTGATCTTGATTCAACCGAGTATTGGTCAAAAATTTTTAATGTTTGGTCAAAATTTTGATCAATTCTTTGTGGAGAACTTTCAAGAATTGGTCAAAATTGTTGACATATCAGTCAAGTTTACTATTAGTGACATAAATTTATTCAAATTGCAAGTATCTAATGAGCTTATTGTACAGTTAATAGTGTTAACCAAGTATTTCATTTGTTATTGAGTTCTATAGTTTCTACCAAGTCCTTTGGACAAATTTTAGTGTGTACTGAACAGTTACAACTACTATGAAGATCAACAGTGTAAATCAAGCATCTTAGTGTATGTTAGGTTTACTAGTGCAAACTAAGGTGTGTAGTGCTTACTGAGTTCACAGTTGATATGGTGTGAGTCCTGTGTTAACCAAGTGATTCAGT
This sequence comes from Cupressus sempervirens, assembly GCA_028749045.1. Taxonomy (NCBI): domain Eukaryota; kingdom Viridiplantae; phylum Streptophyta; class Pinopsida; order Cupressales; family Cupressaceae; genus Cupressus; species Cupressus sempervirens. The sequence goes on along the minus strand of CM053786.1, from coordinate 130,686,222 downwards.
TTATATCGAGCTTGTAGTGGAAGCATTGACCGAGATAGATAGTGTGAATTAAGTGATTCAGTTTATATGCTGAGTTTCATAGTATTCACCAAGTCACCAGTGCAAATCGAGTTCAAGAATACTTGGAAGTGATCAGTATGGATAGAGCTTCTACATCTACTGAGTGTATGACGATGTTGAGCATTGACAATGGATGCTGAGTACCAAAACCTTACTAAGTTAGTACTCATAACCCAAGTGTCTACATTTGAGCCAACTTTGTAATATTTGTGTAAACTTGTATTGTGGCCGACTTTGTAATTGTATAATTGGATTGGTAGATATGTAATAAATTGTATCATATCCAAATGTGTGCATGCAATGCAATGCAATCAATGTAATTAGAGAAGACTAGAAAGAGAAAATTACAAAAGGCTACAACAATATAAGGAGAAGCAAAGATATATTTATCATAGCAAGGTGATTTATACACTCAAAGGAATCTCAGCAAACCAAGTTGCAGTTCAGAGATCGGCTAGTACTTCATCCTAATAGGTGGATCAATCAAATCCTTTAACAAGGTAGACCTAACAGTCTTATGCAAATCTCTTTACCAAGTGCATACTTCATTATGTGTTTGTAAATCCTTTAACAAGGTGGACCTAGCAGTCCTTATAGCTCCTAATAGGGCAGATCATCAAAAGTGATCAATTTAATCCTTAATAGGCCAACTTTATGCTACAATACTAAAGCTTGTGGGTATCATCCCCACCCCAGTTTTACTTTCTATTTGGAAGGTTTCTAGGTCACCAAATCTATGTGTCAAAGTGCTATGTATGCTTTCATGTTTTCAATTTCTTATGCATATAATCAAATCAGAATATATACAAAGGATTAATTTAGTAATTGAAGATAGAAGTTTTAAAGTTATTGATTCACCCCTCCCCTCTCAGTAACTTATCCTTTCATAATATTTCCAACAATTGGTATCAAAGCCTAGTTGTTCTCAAAGAAAGTTCAATAGTTTGAGCAAAGATCAAAGACCATGGAAATATTTAGACTTGACAAGGCTATTGATAATGAGAAGTTGGATTTGGAAATGGCTATTGCACAACTCAAGAAAGAAAAGGAGCAACTCTCTCAATCTTTGAAAAGAAGAAAATATCTTACAATTCAAATGAATGATCATCTCTACATTGAAGACCTTCATTCAATAGGTAGCTCAAATGAAGAAAATGAAGCAATCAAAGAACTCTTGGAAAAGAATGGTTTTCTATAAGAAGAAGTGAAAAAACTAAGAAGAGAGCAAGAAATTCAGTCAATAAGGCTATGTGAAGTCATGGAAGAGAAAAATAAGATAAAAGAATAAATAGAAGGAAAATATTATGAGATTCAACATCTATCCCTCCAAAATACTGACTTCATTAATCAACTCACAAATGAAAATGAAGAAATCATGAATCTAAGGTCAGAAAATGAAAGATTACAAAATGATCTAAACTCTAAAAGGAAAATCAATGAAAGATTGATGAAGATCTCAAAGAAAGTGCTCAAAAATTGCAACTTGACCGAAGTTCAAGTTTTGCTCATTTCAATAAGATTAGATTTTTGACAGATATGTAGGCAAAATTACTTAGAGAAGAAGCAAGAATCAGATCTACATTGGTAGATATCCAAAATATGATTCTTCCTATCATGGATGCACTACAAAAGTATATTGCACATGCAAAAAACCTCATCCATGACAATAATTTCTCCATAGCAGACCACATGATTGAGTTGTTAGTAGAAGTGTAGATTGTACTACACAAATGTAAGGTCTTGCAGGACAATTGGGACAAAACTTTGGCACTCATATTAAAGGTACATTCAGACTTCCTATCTCATGTTGGCATTACTATGTAAATATATACAATAAATCTTTGGCATTAATGTCAAAAAGGGGGAGATAGATGAAGAAATATGTAAAAAGGTAAGGGGAAGAAAAAGTAATGTAAAAAGTTATAAAAATAGTGGAGGAGAAAGATGTGAAAGAAGAATGCACAACATGTACAACTAGTGTATATTGTAAGGAGATGTATTCAGATGTATAGTATACTATATATTACACTATGGAGGACCCTTACCATGTAGATATAGACATCTTACAAAACCAATTTTGAAAAATCTCAAAAATAGTATTCCATCGAGCTAGAATCATAAGGCAATGGATAAAGGTATTTAGGAACTTTTTTTTTTAAAAATTCAATTTTGGCTAATAAGTGTTTTTGTCACTAATGCCAAAGGGGGAGATTGTTGACATATCAATCAAGTATGTTATTAGTGACATACACTTACTCAGATTGTAAGCATATATCGAGCTTATTGTATAGTTAATAGTGTTAACCAAGCATTTCAATTCTTACTAAGTTCTATAGTTGCTACCAAGTCCTTTGGACAAATTTTAGTGTGTACTGAGCAGTTAAAACTACTGTGAAGATCAATAGTGTAAACCAAGCATCTCAGTGAATGCTGAGTTTACCAATGCAAACTGAGCTATGCAATGCTTATCAAGTTCAAAATTGATATGATGTGAGTATAGTATTATCCAAGCTACTCAGTGTTAACCAAGTGATTGAGTATATATTGAGCTCATAGTGGAAGCATCGACTAAGTTAGATAGTGTGAATCAAGTGATTCAATTTATATGTTGAGTTTCACAATATTCATCGAGTCACCAGTGTAGATCAAGTTCAAGACTACTTTGAAGTGATTAGTATGGACTAAGATTGTACATCTACTGAGTGTATGATGGAGTCGAGCATTGATAGTGGATGCTAAGTACCAAAACTTCACCAAGTCAGTCTTTAGAACCTTAGTCTCTACATTTGAGTCAACTTTGTAATATTTGTGTAAACTTTTATTGTGGCTAACTTTGTAATTGTATAATTGGATTGGTATATATGTAATTAATTGTATCATATCCAAATGTGTGGATGCAATGCAATGTAATTGAATGTAATTAGAGAAGAGTAGAAAGAAAAAATTACACAAGGCTATAGTAGTATAAGGAGCAATAAAGATATATCTATAACAACAAGGCAATTTATACACTCAAAATAATCTAACTCAACAAACCAAGTTGTAGATCAGAGATCAACTACTTCTTCATCCTAATAGGTGGATTAGTCAAATCCTTTAACAAGATAGAATTAACAATCTTATGCAAATCTCTTTATCAAGTGCATACTTCATTGTATGTTTGTAAATCCTTTAACAAGATTGACCTAGCAGTCCTTATTGCTCCTAACAAGGTAGATCATCAGAAGTGATCAATGTAAGCCTTAACAGGCCAAATTTATGTTGTAGTACTAAAGGTTTTGGGCATCATTCCCACCCCAATTTTACTTTCTATTTGGAAGGTTTCTGGCTCACCAAATCTATGTCAAAGTGTCATTTATGCTTTCATGTTTTTAGTTTCTTATGCATGCAATTAAATCAGAATATATGCAAAGGATTAATTTGGTAATTGAAGATAGAAGTTTTAAAGTTACTAATTCACCCCTCCCCTCTCAGTAATTTAGCCTTTCATAATATTTCCAATAGAAATTTCTACCAATTGTTGGTAGAAAATAATAAATTATTGGTCAAAATTTTCACCAATTGTTGGTAGAAAGCAATCAATAATTGGTCAAAATTTCTACCAAATGTTGGCAGAAAATAATCAATAATTGGTCAAATTTTCCACCAATTGTTGGTAGAAAATTATCAAGAATTGGTCAAAATTTTGACCAATTCTTGGTGGAAAACTTCATAGAATTGGTCAAAATGTTGACTAAATCTGGCCCATCCCAAGACCAGGATGCCATGGTCACGACCAAAGGATTGGTGAAATTTTTTTTGATTTCTTTAAGGATAAGGATGAGCCTAAGAAAGAAGTTAAATCTTTAAATGATGAATCTGGGAAGGATGGTATGATGAATGCCAAGGGTAGACTTAACTACAATGAAGAAATGTCAAATCATTCATATGGATATTTCAAAGGCAAAGATACTCCTTCAAATGCAGAATATGATGTAGATGGAAAAACTTTTCCTATTGCTGAACCTACATATTTGCTTGGTAAAAATGGTCAACAAAATACACAACAAAGATAGAGTCTATGATATAGTCACCAAACATGTTGTAATGGAGACAACGATAGGTTGTATGTAATAGCACTAAGGTGGATTGCACATATTCCTTTATTTATTAATCATCAAGATAGACATTTATTAACTTCTCTGTAAAGCCTCAGCCTAATATTAAAAGAAAAAGTGATGAAGATAGATGAGATTGGCTTGATCCATTTTCTAGTACCAAGTGTGTGGTAGAAGAAAGAGCAAAAATGATAGCTCAGAAGAAAACCTTTCTGAAAATGGAAAATTTTCTTCTTTGATGGAAAGGGCACATCTACAAGATGAACAATTTAAAACCCAAACTTTAGCTCCTCCACTTGAATTGTTCCTGAGCATCTTTGGCAAAAATTTTGAGTTGAGGAATCCTCAATGCAAAAAAGGACAAAGTTTGTCAAGCTAAAGATGAAGTAACAATAGTACATATAGTACAGACGACAAATAGTTTTAAGACACTACTTGGGAATCAACTAACATCCTAGATTACCTATCACTATTTTCTTTAGGGTAAAAAGACTTTGGGAAGGGAGGATTTGTCACATCCCCTTTTATAATACATAGCTTAATACTCATTAGGGAATGAACAGTCAACATAGGAGTACCAATTAGATAAGTTGGTAGTTAATTTTGATTTTTAGTTAGATATATATGTTGCATTTTAAGACTTAACATAGCTTAGTCTTGTCTCCTCCAGTTGAGGAGCAGCTGGGTATCTGTATCTTCTAGTTAAGAAAAATATGATCTTTTAGAGATTAAAATTTAGCAACACTAATTGATGGTGATTTGATCAGTTAACTACTACATGCAATTGTCCATGGTTGTAGGTTGGTAGTTTTGTAGGAGTAATCTTCATTAACTGCCTAAATTTAAGGATGCCATATTTGTTGATCAATTTTCCCAAGATTAAGGATAACTAAGATCTAGATACATAAGACAAAGCATAAGGAAAAAAAGAGAGCATTTAAAAAAAAATTAACATCCAAATTTCATTTGTATTGGTGGCATTAATACAACATCTAGGTTCATTTGTTGGTGTAAATAAATATTCACTAATTACACTTACTTAAGCTTACTTAGGATAATGCATTGCATAGTAGTTTTTGATTCAGACACTTAGGAGTTTGCACCTTAATTATACACATAGTGTAGGAGAATTCCGCTCTAGGTGAGTCATAGTTGTTATCTTATTCCACCTTTAGTGAACATATCACATTATCATCCTCATTATTGCACATACTCCATTGCATAATGGAGGATGATCCACCTTTCGTGGACATGTGATTTCACATTGTGTGGGTGATAGCTTATCTTCTCCTTATCATTTTCTCTTATCACCTCTCCTATATAAGGAGGCCTATTATGTACATTTAAAATTAATCAATTGGATGTCAATCAAGTCCATTATCAATAATAGTATTCTTGCATCTTCATGCAATTGTCTTGCCAATCTCTTGTGGAAGTTATTTTGGTCTTTCATTTGATCCTAGGGGTGTTGTAAAGTCACCTAAAACTCTAACTTGGTATTAGATCTCTTTTGGTGTGGAGACTTCTTCTCAAGAAGAGAAATCTTGGCTTGACATATTATTGACCAGTGCAGCATTGGCAATTTGAACATCATAATTTGGAGGAGATTTCAGGAGTTGTATTTTGACACTTTCTATTGCAAGAAAAAATTGGAGCTTGCTAGTGCAAATCAGAGGTTGGCATCATATAGAGGAGGTCCAAAAACCCCTAAATCAAATTTTGTTTCATCCAAAGTAGAAATTTGAGGCCAAATCTAGAACCATTCGATTTTTAAAGGTGCAGCGATGACAATTCAGAAAAAATAACTTTAGAGGCAATTTTCAAATAGTGATATCTCCCTCATACATACTCCTTTTTCCTAGCATTTTTTTTGTTTTTGGGTAGAATTTCACAATCTACATAGTGATGCAAGTGATTTTGGATCTATATCTCAGATTTTTTTTGAAAATCACAAATCCTATTTTTTGCAACTTTCAAGGCTTTGTTTGGGCACATTCGGTAACATTGGGCACATTCGGTAACATTTTTAGGTGCATTTTTTTTTGAAAGTGCATGATTTTTCCTCTACTTTCTAGATCTGTAATCATATTTTAGTGATTTGGAGAGGGCATATCACTTTCAAAAATAGGTCTCTTTTGGCTATATTTGCACTTGGTGAATACGTGGATTGCAATTTTCTTAATTGAATCAATAATATGAAGGAATTATCCATTAATTTTGGTCATAATTTGATTTCATTATGGATTTTTCAAAAGTTCCATTACTCACTCCATTTAACTATCATTAATGGAAATAAGTAGTTTCTAAGTAGTTGATGAGTATTAGATTGCTTAGAATGATCCTTGTACATGATCTAGAACCAGCTACAAGTGTTGCAAAAAGAAGGAAATGGCTTGATAGAAGGGATAAAGCACTTGGCTCCCTTAGATCTACCATCTCGAATGATTTCCTATTTCATATTGCATCTTGCACACATCCTCATGATGTCTAGACTACATTGGAAGGAATCTTTGGTAAACCTGATAGAATAAGAAAATTCAAATTGGAGAATGAGCTTATAGGTCTAAGTCTGTGGGATTTTGACAATATTCAAGACTTTTTCTCTAAGTTTAATTCCATTAGATTGGAGCTTTCTAATTGTGACATTACTAAAGATGATGAGAAATTGATATTATCTATTCTTTCCAAGCTAGGTCCTAAATATTAAATATTTGTTTCCACATTCTATGCTACTATGGATGTTCTTGGTAGTGCATGCAAAATGCCTTCTCTTGATGAATTTGTAGCTCAACTCATAAGGGAAGAAGCAATGTTAGCACACATGGGTTAGTTGAAGCCTTCCAAGTATCAAGTTTTGGTTGCAAATGACTCCTCTCTATAGGCTCCCAAATGAAAGGGAAACAAAAAACACAAGGATCCTAAGAAACATGACAAAGGTGATGACTCTCCACAACTTAATATTGAATCCAAGTCCTGTTCAAGAGAGGAAACATGTAGAAGAAAGAGAGATAAATGTGCTTATTGCAAAAAGCTAGGACATGATGAGCATAAGTGTTTCCATAAGAAGATTGATGAGCTCACTCACATTCTTCAAAAGAACAATATCTAGTTGCCCTCATCAGTGTCTTCTCATTCTTCTCGATATTAGGTAGCTACTACATCTACATCATCATCCATAGGTAAAGGACAAGCACTCATAGCTTCCACACATCTTGAGTAAGGTAAATGGATTCTTGATTTAGGTGCATCACATCCTATGGCATCTTCTATAGATATGTTTTCTTCTATTGATCCTTGTAATTCTCCATATATATTGATGGGTAATAATACATACATGAAGGTTTGTGTGAAAGGCTCTATTCCTATGGGACATGGTACATATAATTGTTAGAGTAAATAATTAATTATTTATTATTTACGCTTTTACTTTAGTTTACTTAGGTTAAATGCATTAGACATTAGTTGTCACATAGGAGTTAGCATAGATTTACGTGTTGACTTGTTGACAACACAAAATTTTGTGTACATGTTGTCAACAACTTGTCATACTTATCCTTTCACCTACTTGGAGGGTAATCCACTTTTTGTGGACGTATTCTTAGTTGTCATGCTTATCTCCTAGCATCTTCTAGCTTGTTCTAGAATATTACTTGAGGCATTTATATTCAAGCTCTCTCATTGTATTTTATAACATATTGGCATTGAGAATATTTTATAGAAAATTCTTTTTCTTTGTTGGAATATTTTTCTCTCAAGTCTGTTTAGTTTCTCCAAGATCTTGCTCCTTCCTCCTTTGGTTTCTCTTTGACAAGTTATTTGCATGTAGGTGATCTTGGTGCATTGTTAAGTTGGCTTTCATCAACTTCTACATGGTATTAGAACCTCTTCGCTACTTCCTAGTTGAAGGATTTTTGAAGCCATGATTCAAAGACACAAACTTCAGTTTGTTTGTGATTGTTTTCTTCAATCGAGGGGAAGAGCTTTTTTTTGGAGCTCTTTGGGCCTAAACGGATGTTGCCATTAAGTTCAGAAGGCCCATTATAGTTAGGATCCACATAAACTTTATCCATTTTGTACATAGTTGATCTGGGAGGCAAAAATGTTTTTCTTGGAGGCTGTACAAACCAAAAAAATACATTTATTACACTTTTTTTCAAAAAAAATTAGCTGCGTTGGGTGGCCACCACCATACCACTAGTGCATAGCCCAGAGATTTCCATAGTCGACTGCATCACCATGGTGACACTGCTACCCGACTGTCATTGACAGGCCTCCCACTAACCACTATGGTCTGTGGCACCACCGACTTCTTCCACCTCTGCTACCACTACCAAAGGTGGTGCTTCCTTCGCTACTGCCCCTGTAGCCCTTGCACCTCTGCCAACCACTGAGTGCCATTTGGCCCATTCCATAGGTGCCATGTTGGCACTACCATGTGGCCCCTACCATGTCATCTACCCACATTAGATTCCTGCCATGTGTATGCCACGTGGCACTTTTTTTGCTATGACAACCCCTTGGCCATCAATTTTAGCATTGTGACTTGTTGACATTAGCATGATGTCAAAACTGCATCATCACACCTATAGGCTCTCTAGGGTCCTTTTTTACTTACTAATAGAATTTTGGCCATACCTTGAGCATACAGAGGTATTTTATTGATTTGAAAGAAGCATTAGAAAGCTAGTTCTGAGACAGAGACATTGGTGTAGGCATTTTTTAGTTCTGACGCAATTTTGTTGCCTATTTTTGTAGTTCAATTTGGATGTTCTATTTTTCACTCTGGCAAGCATATCTTGTGCATCCCATCTCCATTTTTTGAAAACGTTATATTTTTGGAAAGCTTGTTCTATCTACCTTTTAGGAATGTTTTTATTTCTTTCAAATATCCCCCATGCTCTTTCTATCATTCTTTTGGCATTATTTTCTCTATGGTGGATATCTTGGGTGTTCTAGGTTTGAGGATCATTTTCATGGCATGGGATCCTTTGTTTTGGGTTGTACTATCTATTGTATCAGCTTCTTTCCCCTTTTGATCATTGATGTTATCATTTGTAAGCATCTTTATGCAAACACACTGAGATAAAGTACCACTCTTGCATTTTGGGTTGATGAATGTTGTTTTGAGATAGTTGTACTCACACTATGTTTATAAAGTGCCATGGAGGGGATAACTGTTTGCTTCTTTTGTGCCCTCTTCATTTTTACCCCATGATTTTTTGGTGAGATGTTCCTTTATAGGTGTTTGTACCTCTCACTCTCTCTCACTGTTCCTAGTTCCTTCTACAAAGTCCTTGGGCCCACTTTCTCAGTTGCCTACCACCTCACCTTATCTGCATTAATGAGGGGTTATTTTTTTGTTCCTAATGCTTCCTTGGTTCAATGGTTTGTTAGAGTAAGCTATGTATTTAGTACCTCATCCTATATACTATGTGATTGTAGTGGATGGCTACCTATGCATTTCGGTGAGATGGATCATCTACCATATAAACACTCTCGATTTGTGCCTTCTTCCATGGAGGTTCTTCATATCAATAGCTTCATTTTGATAAAGTTTATAGCTTCTTCATGTTTCAGTGGTTTTCTTCATGATCGCTCTTTGATCCTATTTTTTGGGACATTCCTTTAGTTGGAGGCTTCTTTAGTCCTTCACTAGGTTTTCAACTATCTCTTTTTGGAGAGGGGTTTTTCCCACTAGGTTTCTCCTTTGTCTCTAGTTTACAGAGATTGCATTGCATTTCTCATGCATTTGTTCATAGGTACCTAACATCGCTTTGTTGTTGGGACCCATTCTGCATTTCATCTTAGCTTTTTTGAACCTAAGTGCATTCTCCTAAGTTGCACTTAAGGGGGGGTGTTAGAGTAAATAATTATTTATTTATTATTTACTCTTTTACTTTAGTTTACTTAGGTTAAATGCATTAGACTTTAGTTGTCACCTAGGAGTTAGAATAGCTTTACGTGTTGACTTGTTGACAGCATAGGAGTTTGTGTACGTGTTGTCAACAAATTTTCATACTTATTCTTTCACCTACTTGGAGGGTAATCAAATTTTCATGGAAGTATTCTTAGTTATCATGCTGATCTCCTAACATCTTCTAGCTTGTTCTAGAATATTCTTTGAGGCCTTTATATTCGGGCTCTCTTGTTGTATTTCATAACATATTGGCATTGAGAATATTGTATAAAAAATTCTTTTTCTTTGTTGGAATATTTTTCTCCCAAGTCCATTTAGTTTCTCCAAGCTCTTGCTCCTTCCTCCTTTGGTTTCTCTTTGATAGGTTATTTACATGTAGGTGATCTTGGTGCACTGTGAAGTTGGCTTTCATCAAACTCTACAATAATGATGTTCTTTGTGTACCATCCTTGATCTCTAATCTCCTTTCCATTTACCAAATTACTCATGGGGCACAAGGTAAAATTGTTGAGTTTACTCCTAATTATGTCTATATTAGGGACATGGAAACTAGAGATGTCATAGCTATGGGAGTTTTTGATCATACACCACGCTTGTATTCTATTACACATTTTGTTGATATTTATGATGTACCTAACCCTTTATCAAGGGTGAATAATTTATGTGAGGATAAAATTGGACACTTGAATCATTTTGTTCTTGAGACAAGTGTTGAACTTCCTACTCTTTCACCTCCTACTTCTTTAGACATGAGTTCTACTATTCAGCAGGATGATCTTTATGCTTCAGATCTTGTAGTGCAGGATGAATTCCTTGGTGGTCTTTTAGATGAGTTTCATAATGTAGATTTGGTTAATACATCTAAGGGATTTTCTCTTCAAGATAATTCTTCACCTTCTTTGGAGATTGGATTTTCCAAATCTTCATGTTCTCTTGGATTTTCACATCTCATAGGTCTACTTGATGGTGTGACAAAATCTTTGAGCTTGGAGACACCTATTTAGTTTTCATAGATGCATATATGGAGACCTTCTTCCTCCTTCCTCACTTTTTACATGGAGTGGCTTCTTCATCTTTTGATGTATTTATCTCTTCCTAAGGAGAGACATGTTTCTTGTAGGCATTGGATTATATTTTTCTTTATTATGGGGGGGAGGGGGATATCATATCTCCTTATTTAATTTCCTTCCTATGGGGGGGTCATTCTTTGTATATATATGATGTATGAAATTTTTGGGGGGTCTTGAGTACTCCATCCATCCATGCATCTTGTTTTCATCTCTCTTTTTGGAGGAGGGTTTTTTCCATGAGGTTTTCTCTCATTATCCACTTTATGAGAGGTTGTATTTCATGTATTGCATTGCATATTGTACATGGGTACCTAAAATGGCCTAGTAGTCGGGACCCATCTTGCATTGTGAGTTTAAGTGCATTCCCCTAAGTTGTACTTGGGTGGGGGGGTGTTGGTGTAATTAAATATTCACTAATTAAACTTACTTAAGCTTACTTAGGATAATGCATTGCATAGTAGTTTTTGATTGAGACACTTAGGAATTTGCACCTCAATTAAACATATGGTGTAGGAGAATTCCACTCTAGGTGATCATAGTCATTATCTAATTCTACCTTTAGTGCACATATCACATTTTCATCCTCATCATTGCACATCATTGCATAATGGAGGATGATCCACCTTTCATGGACATGTGATTCAACCTTGTGTGGGTGATAGCTTATCTTCTTCTTATCATTGTCTCTTATTGCCTCTCCTATATAAGGAGGCCTATTATGTACATTTAAAATCAATCAATTGGATGTCAATCAAGTCCATTATCAATAATAGTATTCTTGTATCTTCATGGAATTGTCTTTCCAATCTCTTATGGAAGTTATCTTTGTCTTTCATTTGATCTTGAGGGTGTTGTAGAGTCACCTAAAACTCTAACAGAGATGAAACCCTTTTATGCATAAACTTATCTTGTGATAGAAACTCTTAGTAGCAATCCATATTAGTTAGCAAAAAGTTTTTATTTGAGCATTTGGTAAGGTGGTTTGGTGGGTTTGGTAGGTTTGGAATGGTGCTAACTACTACTCAATAATTTATAATTAAGCTTCCCTCTATCTACACTCTTCCACACATATCTATATTTTTCCTACAACTTTCATTCAAGTAGCTCATCCATTCTATCTTGGCTCCTCAAATTTTCCATCACTATATATTGAAAAAGATCTTCCCTCTTTACTTTCATCAAAATTTTCTCCATGATTCATTGGCTATAAGAATGTTAGCTTTTAGTTTTATGCCACTGAAATGAACTAATCTATATATACATAGATTTTTGTGTTTTAATATTTATTTACAAACATATACAACTTCAAATCTAACCATCTGATATAACTAATAAATATGGACATACTTTTCTAATGCAAATGATTAAATCTCAAATACTTCTTGTGTTTCTATCCCCATGGTGACCTGTTATCTTGCACCTTGAGAATTAGACTGAAGTACCATAGTCTACAATTGTGACATTCAAATAATCTTGCTAAAGTTCCAATCTGCAATTTTCATGTTATGAAGAATCCAATCCATAAGGAACAGACTTAGCACCCCATAGATTTACACCTCCAAGAATTCATAACTACTAAAAGCACTATTGCATTTCTTTGAGAGAAACAAAACTTTTGTTTTCAATTCCATAAGATGATTTCTCTACCTTAGGTGCTATTTAATTAGCCATCTACCAACAATTCCAAACTATAGGAAACCCATTGCATAAATAGTGGCACTAGCTGATCACTAATTTCCTCAAGTATAAGCAATCAAATGAATAAGAAATTCCACAATTTTTGGTAACTAAACTCTCTAATCTATAGGAATTGACAGATGAGAACTAAAGAAAGCTCTACTGAAATGAAGGCATAGTGACTTACCTCAACCTATTTAAAAGACAAAAATAAATAGACTCACATTATCCTATTTTTCAACACTTCCTACTATCCAGTCTTGTACTTCTACCAATAGAAATCTACTTGTGCTATAGATCAAATGGTAAATTTCATTATCCTCACTAGTGGCTATGACAGTGTGTTGAATATTGGATCATATATATTGTGCACAAGATGGTTTGGGTCATTAAAACTTTAGACAAGAAAGTTGTTGCTTCTAGGAAGTGAATTTTTGTGTGAGGCTTATACTATAGGATGATTCTTCTGTATTGGTATATCTTTTCATTAGCTTACTATCCTCTTTTATGCTATGGTGCTAATAGGCAATTTTGTTAGTTGAAGTATCATCTATTAAAGATGTACTCCTCATAATTTTGATTTGATGAGCTTGTAGATAGAAGTTTTGTATAAGTGTTTTGAGTTTATGCTATGTGGGTGCCATGCTTGGTTAGAATTTTTATTCCAGTTGCTCTTCTAAGTTATATTTCTACACTTGCTCCAATATTAAATAATTATAAAAAGCAAGACCAATGGTAGACTTTCAGATCTAGACTCTTATAGTTGTCTTAGAAGCCATTGATCATACTTCAGCAGAGAAACTAAGACATATTTTGCCTTCTCCTTTTCAAAATAGAAATTTCCACATCTATCAATGGGTTTTAGTGAGCTCTATATGCAATCCAATGAAATGTATCTTCATAGGCATAACCACCAAGTGCCAAATCATTTAATATTATAAACTGGTATCAAGAGTGATAAAAAGTGAAGAAACAATCTTTAAAATTCATTCATAAGTCAATGGAGCAAAGACATTTAATTTAGTTTTATATTTTAATATTAAAAATAACATTTTGATAACAAGACACAAATATTTTTATAATAAAACATAAAGGCAGACATTTATCAGATTGAATGAGTTTTCAAATTATAGATAGTGACCAAAAAAATCAATTGTTGATTGACATAAAAGTGAACAACTTAAAGAATGTCCAAAGAAAAGAATGGAAATAAACAATATTTTGTCAGATGGCTGAAACTTGCCTCTTTAAGAAGCCTATCTATATGGAATAGTTCAATATCCCTTAAACCATTCCTACCCATATGATTTTGTGAAGATCTATGTCCATTGTAGATTGTCCTTTTAAAACATCTCTTTCATTGCCATCTTTTGATGACATAACCCCATAGAAAAATAATTTTTAATGGCACCCCAACCAAATCCTTTAGGAGTAGGACCATCCCATCAAATATCTAAAGGAGACATATGGAAAAAATACTTATCACAAACCAAATGCTAGAAAATTGAAAATGAGATGACTCAAGAAACAATGTCAAGATCTAAAAAAATGGTATACCTCTTTCAGATTGACCCATTACCATGTTTCATGATTAGTATTGATATCATAAATTAGTGTGTGTGTTCCCTATAAACCTCATGTCAGTGTACTAAAAAGTGAAATAATTAGGTAAAGATTTGATAGAATATGAGTACAAAACTAGAAGAAAAAAAATCTTATATATACAGATGACAGAAGTGGCTATGTAAATAGCATGCATGGTAGAATGAGGTAGAGACCATGAAACACCCCTAATCTATGCCATTTAATGTATAAAATAGGAATCTTTTAAATACTTAGTCATTTACTTGTTCTAATTGAGCTTTAGTATAACAAGTGGTGAAAAATGGCATATCCATGAGAAATGTGCATGTGTAATCTATTATTAAAAGTTTTTTGAAGATATTTATAGCCATGAGCCATCCTACTTCCTAATTAAATTGATCCTATTTTGCAGAGACATAATCACTAAGTACATTTTGTCTAGGTTGGGAAAGTATATAAGAAAACATGATAGCAAAGATAGAATGAGAAAAAGAACTTAAAGTATATTTTAAAAAAGATTGGTAAGGTTAAAAAACAATAGAAACTAATATGATCTCATATGCTAAAATAATTGACTTCAAATTCCTCCTTGTAGGTATTAGCTTGGCACATGGTACATAATAGTGTATTTGAATGGGATTAGTGAAAACATAAGCAATACAACTTTTATATTTAGATTATCAACTTGCTTAAACAAAAAATTTCTAGGGATGATCCATTTCCACACTTCTACCATACTAAAAAATTTTCCCCTTATTCATTTAAATGAAGCACAGTCCCTAAAATTTTGTATTAACATTTAAGTTCCTTTACAAACATGACTACTACTATAAATGTAAACAACAATCTATAGTTTTAAATACTCCTTTTCATAGGTGTAGCTATAATCTTAGCAAAAGGATTTTCCAAACTTATAATTTAATAAAGGATGAATAAATTTCAATAAATCATTTGTAAATCTTAATACATAAAATGAAAAGCATAATTGTCCCTACCCTAACATACAAAAACAATTCAAATGTGTATGCCCTTTCATAGTGATATAACTACGAATAATATATAATGCTTCATGTGAAAGTCAAAAAATGTATATGACAATGTGAAATCCCTACTTGAGGCATTGGCAACTTGATGACATCTAGATAGGGTATTGACAAAGTGAACTAGAGTATAGAATTTAAACATAGAGAGTTGACATTAGAATTCTATGGTCCTAGAAATAGATCTCAAGTTCTTAACTTTTTGATTTTACTTGGTACAAAGTGGCATCCACAAGAGCTTTTGTAAGTAGAATAAGGGTTAATCTACCCGTGTGTGTTAGTTAGGGTGTAGGAAGTCATGAAATGTCCTTAGAAGAGTTACTAAATGACCTTAAAGCCAAAGCATTCCTTGCTATAGGGCAATAAGTAACCTAAGGAATAAGTCACTAGCTTAGGGAAGGGTCCCTAGCATGGAAATACTAAGGGATAGCCTAAATAGCAAGTTAGAAGTGTTAACAATAGCAAACAAGAAAATTTGTAAAAAAATGTTATATTGAAATTTTGCAATTTTTGTAAAAAATGTTGTTTTTGCAAGAAAATGTTGATTCTTTTTTTAAAACATGAAGGAGGCTGATGCAAGCCCTAACATGAAGGGGAAGGACCTAGGAGGAGAGAGCTTTTTTCTTGCAGGGATTGTGGAGATCTTTCAAAAAGTTAACATGGAGGTTATAAGGGAGTGAGAGGAGACCCCTTGGGTGGAGGTAGAAGGTCTAGCCAATACACTCAGGAACCTTACAAGACCAAACAGTAGATTGTTCTTACAAACCCTCTAAAACCCTCCAAATCAGCACAAGTATTGTACAACCATTCTAGGGTATAAAACCTAGAAAACCTTAAAGCCCTCGCAATATGAATAGAGGTCCATGAAGGCCATTTGGACTAGTTAATTGAAGAAAAAGGAGGAAACCCCTATTTTGTAGATGAAATAGGGCTAGTGTGTAGTTACAACAAACTGCATGGTGTGAGAATGCAAACAACTGTGTGCCATGTTGGATGTAAAGATCTTCTTGATTAAATCCTATTTAAAAAACCCACTTTAAGGGAAACACAACATTTGTAATTTGATTTTAGATGAATATTGTTTGTAATGTGCCTTTGGTCAAAATGTATGGGTTGAAGGTGAATAATTAACAACAATGCTATAGGTTCACTACCATTTTTTTATCAGACTTGAGTACAATTAACAGTCGAAGGTTGTATGTGAAAATTGATGTCTTGCTAAATGAAAAGTCTAGAGTTATGTGAAAAATAATGCTTTTTCATTCTGTTATATTTCATTTATCCTGCAACATTAGTTTCTTTTTGTGAAATCATTTGTTATTTTGGTTGCATTTGTAGTTGATGTGAATCTTAGAGAGTTAGTTTTTATGCAATAGAAAGAAAGGAACTTTGCAATTTGGTGTGTTGAAGTATGAAAGAAGTATCTGGATGAAACTAGTATTTTTAACAAAATCTTGGTCTAGAGGCTATGTTGAATTTAGATCATGCATATAACATCATTGTTTATGTGGGGTTGCTGGAGTGAACTATAGAGCTAGAAGAAGTTGAAAACTTCACTCACACAAATAAGGTATATGTGAAAGAGGTGCACTATTAGATACCAAGTGAAGACGAACATTCCTTATAGTCTGGTGTTGATAGAAGAGATAATTTCTTGAATAATTATTCAAAACTCACTTTGAGGATAGTACTGTTTGTAACTGGTTTTGTAGCCTCTGAAATCTCCTTTCAATTTCATGTAGGAGAGATGAGCAGATTGATCTGCACTAAAGAGTTATTGTTTTTAATGGCTGTAGAAATTTGAGTGTTTGAATTGAAGCTCACTATTAGGTTGAAGCCTAAGTCTGGTTGTTGATGTAATAAGAGTTGAAGCTCTTTCTTGTACTAGGTTGGAGCCCATTTATGACTGTGGTTTTTACCGTAAAGGGTTTTCTGTGTGATAAAATTTCTTGTGTCACTGTCTTCATTTTGTTTGGGCTTTATTTTTGTCTTGACTTGTGATACATTTTAAAATAATGATTTTCCCCCTCCCCCTCTTAGTATTTTCTTTTTCTTTCATTCTATTCAAATTCATGTTCACTTTTACATATTAAAACATATACCCTGTAGCTAGTAATCACCACCCAAGTAAGATTGCAGAGTTAAAACTAGAATGTTCTTCTACAACAAGGACACAAAGTGTCTAGTTCCTACCACAAAGTGTTTAGTTCCTACCAGTAGTAATCATAGAATCATGAACAAAACCACTAAAATTAGTACTATTATACATTATTTGCAACTAGTACTGATATAGCCTAAGTAATAAATGGAAATTTTTTTGTATACATTATATAGTAAAATTAATAAAATAACAATAGTGGTCAACTTGCCAAAAGGATGATAGACAACTAACATGTTTTTTTTAGAATTTCAATATAATGGTACAAACACTATGAATGGTGAACACAAAGGGAGCCTAATTGTAGACCAAACAATGATGGTGATCCTTGGATAAGCAACTAGGTAGTAGATGTTTTCCCAATGTATTTCCAACTACTTCTTGTTGATGAAAAATATGTGACTAGTGTTGTCCCGAATAAGACAATCACAAACATGACCCTTAAAATTGAGCATAAAATTTTAATATATCGATTAACTTGGGCACATGTTTCAAAGATGCAAATTTTTGTACAATATTAGCACTAGTAGATTAACTAAAAAAGTGTTTATAATTAATAATAGTAATGGTTTGGAATGCATGAATTTTCCATAGGAAAGCAAATGGGACACTAGTGTAGATGAACACATCAGTAAGTAATAGTGTATACCACTATTACCTTTGCTTTTAAGCTTCAATAAGTATGATGAAATATCAAAACTCTTTATTTTTCATTTTGTTCTAGCATCCTAATGATGGATCATGTAATGTGATCCTAAAAAATCAAATCTAGAAATTATTAGTTTAATGGTATTTCTTGCACCATTTAGGATACAGACAAAGAATACAGTAAGACAAGTCCCCTATCCCCATACCTTCCACATTTCAAGGACATATCCCCTAGCTATCCACAATTGCCAAAAAGTTAGTTGTCCCCCATCTCTTAAGACAATTTTGGGCTTAAATACACATTTTTTTAGGTTTTTACCAAAATAGAGTGGCGTTAGAAGCCCACAAGGGTGTCTTCTTAAATCTAAAATAATAAAGATCAAAATAAAAAACATAATAATTCTTACCTTATATGACTAAATATTGATTGTATGCTATATTACATACACGAATGCAAAATAATGGAATTGTAGTGCCCGCCCCTAAGTCGCATTTCTGTTATCATTGCCAAACTCTTTTAGGCCAATTCTATGTTTGATGATTAGTATTATTATGTTAGAGATTATCAGATGTTGTTTTACACTTAGTTTATTATATGATGAGATTAATTGTTACTCTATATTTCATGCATGTATGATGATTATTCAATGTTTTCAGTTATCGATGACGATTAGTTAGATGGTTTATTATCACATGTGCCTTCTTATGGATACTTACCCCATACTGCATGTGTATGGTGTGCGTGTTTATTTTATTTATGTATGGTGTTTCTGATGTGGTTAAGGAAGGGAGTCGTAGTCACTTGCTAATCGAGATCTACACCATGCACCACTTCCTGCCATTGTCTGTTTAGCTTAGAATATTGTGTTTGTACATGCGTGGATTTTATGCAGGATGCAAGTACCGGGTATCGACTTCCCTGAATTGCCAGGATGAGCGTACCCTATCGCATTGTCTCAATGGTAAGAGAGGGGAGATAAACTCTTAAGTCCAAATCCTAAACCCTTTAGCCAATTGTCCTAATTGATAATTAGGACAAGTATCTAAGTTAAGTACCCTCTGAATGCATCAAAGGATGTAATTTCGTGATTATAACCCTTTTTGTTTGATTTAGTATGTATTTTTCTATGTAGGGTTTTCGTATGTTGTTATATGAGTCCTTGATGTGTTTTCTATTAATTAAGTCTAATTAAAAAGATTAATTAATGATTTAATTTAATGGAGAATTAATATGATGTCTTTAATATTTAATTAATTGAGAAATTAATTAAATAAAAGAATTAAATTTAGAGGTTTAAGTTCAAAGATAAATTTAGAACAAGATAATATTAATTTAATTTAATAATAATATTTTTGGAGTTCATTTTTAAATAAATGCTAAATATTATTGTTATTTAAATTAATTAAATATGTTATCAATTAAGTTTCTAAAATAAATGAAAAGTTGAAAGATATAAAATTGTTAAGAATTCTAGATCGCATGATCTAAGTATGAGTTTAAATATGAGAATTAAATTAAAAGATTAAATAATAGAAATTAATAATGTTATTTTAATTTCATGAAGTGCACATGAGATTAAAGTAATAAATTAATTTAAAATAGAAGTCAAGTAGAATATTAAATAAAGTTATTTAATAAATCAACTTAATGTGCATAAAAGATGAATGCAAATTAAAAGAAAAGATAAGAAAGGTTAATTTGGAGTTAACTAAGTTGTGCAAAGAGTCTTCTCGGGTGAACGCACAATTAGTGCCCCGATTTGAGGAGAAAACTTCTTATCACAACTTTGGGGGTTCATTTTTTGGACACACACGAGTTTGGACGGAAATTTTTGGGAGACTACTTTTGGAAGCGAATTTCAGAAGGCTAATACCAAGAAAGTTTTCCAGAAGAAGGTTATTGAGGGGAGCGAATTCTCTTACAATTCCATGAGATTGCATAATAGCATCAGGATCGGGTAGGGTCTTGTGTTTTTGATTATCCATTAAATACACAATTATCCTTTCCTGTCTTCTTCGTGTCTAGGGTTTGTAAATCTGAATTCTCTGTGATGAATGTTTAAACATTACGATATTAGAATTTATCAGATGCTTGTCTATAAACTTCTGTATACAAAATTTAAATGGGAAGGGTTGAATTTAAGACTGAAATTCTAAGTTAGAAGTTCGGATGGTTGGCTATATTTTCTATATTAATATAAGGAAGTAAACAAGTTTTCAATATATTTATATATATTAAAAAGAATTATTTTATATATACATATATTGATTATCAATAAATTGTATTATAATGATTATATTTTGTTGAGATAATATATATATATATATATATATATATACATATATGTAAATTTTTTAATTAACAAATTTAAGTATACAAGTCGGATTTAATAGAAATGGTTTAAAAATATATATATATATATATATAATAATGTATTTAGTGGGGGGAGGGAATTATCCCGTGCCCACCCCCACTGTCGGCAGAGCCGACAATACCTACGTCGCAGGTACTGTGACGACAGGTACAGAGTACCTGCCGCCGCAGGCCCTGCGACCGTAGGCCTGCAGCAGACTTTTAAGCCGACGGGCTTTAAATGTATGTTTTAAAGTTTTGTTTATTTCATTTTTTTTTTATATATAATTTTTATTATTTATAAAAATTTTTAATTAATAAATGTTTAATATATTTTAATTAATAAATATTTTAATCTTTATTAATATTTAATAATTAAATAATAATACATTTAACAATGTATAGATTAAAATAAGTAATTAGAACAAGTAATTATTGATTAATTTAATTAAAATTAGTTTAATTAAAGTTAATTAATAATGAATATTATTTGATTAAATGGTAGATTTGGATTATTGACTTAATGGAAGTTATTTAGAAATGGGTTAATTGTAAGGGGTAGTTGTGAAAACTTAGTTACTTGAAATCGACGTTAAGCTAAAACATAAACCTTACCTTAACTCAATAATATACTTTCAAATCCAATCTCTGAGACTTTGATGTTTTCTTTGTGCTTTTAATGTTATGGGGTTGGTTTAGCGTTGACCAGTTTAGGTTGTTACCACAGGCTCGGGGTTGTGAATGTGATGTCATGATGATTTGGTTTCGATCTTTCTTAACCTGACCATGGTAATGTGATGAAGTGCTCTATGACATGATTGTATTTACTGTGTGCTATTGCTTTCCAGTTTCCTTGTGTGAAGCTGAGGTGTATGTATTTGAGATACCTAACTTAACCATTTTCGAGTCTCGATCAGTTATATTTGATAACCGTTTTTGAGTCTCGATCAATTATACTTGGATTGCTTTTCGGTCGCTTGAGAGGACTGAAGTGTTTGTTATGATTTTGATGATGTCATGTTTTGACTTGACCATTTTGGAGTCTTCGATCAATATTGTAATTTAGTATTGGGATACTTTCTGGTTTCTCATTGGAGAACCATTGGATTTTTTGATTTATCATTGATGCCTTCAGTTGCTGATAGAGAACTGTCGTGGTCATATGATTATTATTTGGTGCTTATTTGTTGCTCATGAAGAACTGATGTAATTTTGTGGCTTATCTTTTATGATGTCTTTTCAGTTGCTTGTATAGGACTGAGGTGGTTTTATTATGATTCTTTGATTTATGATTTCATGAGCGTAGGGTAGGCTATCTATGTGTAGTGTCGGGAAGTGGCTTGCAATGGGGATCGGGGCCCTAAGAGGCTGCTTGGAGTAACCCATTGTAAGTTGTTTTAATAAGTGAAAACATTTACACTAAATGAGGGAAAATGAACCTAATAAGATAATTGTATGTTCTCTCCCATGCCTTGAGTGCTAGTACAGACTAGGATGGGGTAGAGAGAATGCTTGGTTGCAACCTTGCATTCCATAGTATGCCTCGTTAGTACAAGAGGATACTAGTGGCCGCAGAGGTCAGTAGGGACTCGAGATTCCTAAGGGATTGCTCGGGTAACTTCTACGTGACTTTTGTGATGACACTTTCCTGCTTGCATATTAGGTTTCCTACGTGTCTTGTGGTACCTCTGGGTTTAGATGTCGATCTTTTTAGGAACCCTTGAGTTAGCATACTTTTAGGACTTCCCAAACTTAGAGAGTACTTGTGTTTTGTGTTTTGATACCTTGTTTGGGACTTGAGACTATCTCCTTAGCGCGGTGGGAGTGGACCATTTAGGTTCCACGCGGTCGGGTGGTAGTGCTTTTTACTCTTACCATTGAGATCCATTCCGTGGTCACCGTGACTGGAGTTTTCTTGGTTGGCATTTACCTTCACTATGTTCTTGGATTATTATGATGGATGGTTAGATTTTATGATAGATGTTTTATCATTATGGATGTATGGATGTATCATGTATGGTGAATAGTTTTATATATATCTTTACTATACTTTGTATCATGGATTCATGGAGGTTCATGCATTTCTATTTTTGCATATGTATATTCTTTTAAGCCTTTCATACCCTGTGACTTGTACAGTGGATGATTGAGCATTCTGAATTAATTTGCCAAGAGGCATTTAGAACAAATGTACAATATGGACATGGGACTTTTTGTTTATTCTTTCATATGCATGTGATAGTTGTTAGACTTAGAATTAATTAAATTTAAACGTGACTCAACGTCTTGGGATCCTTAAGAAATGTAACTTGCAAAGTATGGTTATTGATGATTACATGTTATTGCTTCCGCTACTATGTGTTTGATGTGTATGTTATACATTCTTACTTTAAAAAAAAAAAATGTTTAGCAAACTTAGTGACACTTTAGGTTAATTCTTTTGGATCCCTTGGCGGGGCGTTACATCTGGTATCAGAGCCCGAGTTTCTACATTGGGAGCTCTGGGTATATTGGAACGCCACTAGTGTTAACTAGTTGAACCAAAAATGAAAACTTTAAACTATCATGTGTATCTCTTTCAAACTGAAACTTGAAACTAGTTGAAATGAAACATTATGTAAACTATTAGTTACCTATTTTTCATACTTCAACACTTAGACTTCAAAACTGAAATTATACTTAAACTGAAATTACTATTTTCAAAACATGTATCTTTTATCTATACATCATAACTTGTATATTTTCCAATGAATTTGGGATGTTGATCCTTGTTTAGAATGTTTTAGGGAATCTATTTCAGTATTTGTTAAAATGAATGTCGGATCAATATGGTTTTCGGTTTACTATTAAACCAGAATCATATTGCTCTAACTGTGTTGCAGTGTTCTCAGTGGAGTCATATCCTCCTACAAGGGGAAAGGGTCCAATGGGATCCACACAGTGAGTCCTTAGCTTTTCTTTTGTTGTAGGCTTCCATGTGTAAGCCTAAGTCTAGGGGGGTTGGATGTAGTGCCCGCCCCTAAGTCACATTTCTGTTATCATTACCAAACTCTTTTAGGCCAATTCTATGTTTGATGATTAGTATTATTATGTTAGAGATTATCAGATGTTGTTTTACACTCATTTTATTATATGATGAGATTAATTGGTACTCTATATTTCATGCATGTATGATGATTATTCAATGTTTTCAGTTATTGATGATGATTAGTTAGATGGTTTATTATCACATGTGCCTTCTTATGGATACTTACCCCATACTGCATGTGTATGGTGTGCATGTTTGTTTTATTTATGTATGGTGTTTTTGATGTGGTTAAGGAAGGGAGTCATAGTCACCTGCTAGTCAGGATCTACACGATGCACCACTTCCTGCCATTGTCTGTTTAGATTAGAATATTGTGTTTGTACATGCGTGGATTTTATGCAGGATGCAGGTACCGGGTATCGACTTCCCTGAATTGCCAGGATGAGCGTACCCTATCGCATTGTCTCAATGATAAGAGAGGGGAGATAAAATCTTAAGTCCAAATCCTAAACCCTTTAGCCAATTGTCCTAATTGATAATTAGGACAAGTATCTAAGTTAAGTACCCTTCGAATGCATCAAAGGATGTAATTTTGTGATTATAACCCTTTTTTTTAATTTAGTATGTATTTTTCTATGTAGGGTTTTCGTATGTTTTTATATGAGTCCTTGATGTGTTTTCTATTAATTAAGTCTAATTAAAAAGATTAGAAAATATGCTGGTATAAGGTGGTGACAATCTGAATAAGATAATACAATCAACTTAAGTTCTAGGCAAGAGATACACTATGACACTATCACTACTCACAGGGCACTAGATTAACAACAACAAACCATATCTAGGTGAACTTATCTCAAAAGGAATGAATTTGGTGTTGATGTAAATTTTGACCTCTTCTTATGTATGCATCCCTCTCTCTAATGATACCCTACCTCTCCTCTTGGAAGGTCATGAAGTCTACTATATCCACTTGAAGTTAGTTAGACTAAATTATAATCATCTGAGTTGTTTATATATCAAAAATTAGGTGCACTTTCAAACTTTCTATCATACATACATTCATTGCATTGTAACTCAAAAAACCATTATTTATTTTGCCCACACAACCATATATTCATTCATAACAACATTGTTGTGCAAGATAAATGCAACAAAAATTGTAGGAAAGAAAGATAAGAATTGTCTCACAAGAAAGGGTTGTAACACAAAAGACAATTGTTCCCAAGAAAGGTATATATCTCTAACTCAGTTGCTATATTCTCAAGATAGTAGAAATTTGCGTATAGAATTAACCTTCGTGTAGAAATTTGCCTGCAGAGATTGAAATGTCAATCTTTGACACCTAGTTTTTTTATTAATAAGACTTCCTGAGAAGGAATTTGATGTAATGTGTGGCTTTTGAGTCTGAATTTTCCAAGGTTTCCATTAGTATTTTTTTTTAGACTAGTTGAGCCTATTCATCATCTGTAATTGTTTTCTTCCTAGCTCTCAGATTTGATGCCATTGGAGACTACCACACAAAAAAGGAAACAACTAAGAAAATGATAGAGACAAATGAAATGCCAATATTAATTGTGCTATATCAGTATAATAGTAGAGACTTGTCAGCCATAAATTCCAGGCATATTTATAAATTATAATGCCTAAAGAAGAATAGGATTTAGAAAATTTCCAATATTTATGTTTAATTTCTCTAGTCTATATATACTACAATTCTCTTTTGATTTTGTGGCACACATATTAACCTTTAGGCTTTTTGGGATGGAGCAGCTCGATGAGTTTTGTTCAACAACTCATAGCTCACTTAGTATCAAGGAAATCTTTGGAGTAACCGAGTAAGTTCTCTCATCTCCTTTATTTTGAGAATTCAATTAGTTGTTCTCTAATTACTTTTTTTAATCTTCATCTTTCCCTCTTCATTACCTAAGTGTCATATTTTAATCATCAATCTATATTGTTTTTCAATGAAGATTAATATTCTCTTAGGATCAAGACACTGCCTGAGCCATCTAACATGGACTTCCTTGAGAAGATGGTTGAATTATCATCTAATTCTAATTCTCATTTAGAATTAGAGGAGACTAATAAAGAAAATAAATAGTAAATAGTTCTCACTTTAGAAATATAAGAAAGCCCTTCTAGGTCATTCACTTACAAGATTTTGATTGGCATAAAATTAGAAGATGGTGTGGGAGATGTTATCTAGGGAATGGTTTGACATTAAGACAAGTTCCTTTCTAGTATGAAAACATCCAAAATAGGATAAGGAAAGCTATTTATCAACTGAAGTCTATCCCAACTTCCCATATTGTGGTTATTTATTTTAGTTGCTTTAGTATGAAAGAGAAGCAAGTGTACTATTAATTTTGTGCTTTAGCAAATATTCTGAATTCATCATTTTTGAGTTGAAATAAAAAAACATATGTGGAGTGTTTTCACCTGGTTTATTTTTATTTATTTGGGAGTATTCACAATTATCATTAATGTGTACTAGAGCAAATGAGAATCTTAATAAAAAATAATTTTAATACCTTTAACCATTGCTAGAATTTTCTTGTGCATTTCATGTACAATATTTTTCATGCTTAGGCTCATCATATAACTAGAGGACCATTGTAGTTGTAGTTCAGAGTTAAAGAGTAGGCTCAAATTAAAAGAATTTGAGCATTTGGAACAATAAAATACCAAGGAAATGTAAAAAATTCAAGTGTCTCAAGACTTATGGTCAATATAAATAAATCAGTTTGCCTACATCGAGCAGAAAAACCCCTCCAAATCTAACACTCAAAATGTATTTTAATTATGTAACAAATTACAGCTTGGGAGGGTTAAGTACTGGTTTTTATATATGAGATAGGAATGGAAAACCAACATGGGTAGCTTCCATACAATTTGAAAATTGAAATAACAATGAGGCAAAAGCTCAAACATCACTGTTAGAACTTCAAGGATACATAACATCTGAAACCTACAATATATTTATAGGAGATTCCATTTGGGAAGTCAAGAACATAATTGAGAAAGTTTAATAGAAACTAAAATTGCTAAACACATACACAATGCAACAATTTAGTGTTACTAAAATAAAATACTCTAAATTCTCATCACAATGTAAATTTTGAATTTCTCTGGTGGACTAGATTTTGGGATTCTATATTTGTATCTTAAAAGTTTCCATTTCATGCACCTGGTTGATATTCATCCAACAATGGACTTCCTCTAGCTCTAGGTCTAGGACTCAGTGTATGCTAGCTCATCTATGTAAAGCAAAAATGGGAAAAGCCTTAATACTCACAGGTGAATTTTTCAACATTACCTGATGCATGTGAATGAAGCCCCAATTTCACTGCTATCGCTCATACTTTTACTAATCTAATGTAACATAATATAATATACTTTTTTCTTTTTCTTTTGTATGACCCAAGTTGGTCAAAATTTTGACCAACATGAGGATGAAAAAAAAAATATGGAATCATAGCTTTGGTCAAAAAATTTGGTACAAAAACAAGTGCAAATGTACTAGCGTATGCATATAAAAAAGTAAATAAGATGCAAAACATTCCTAAACTTTTTAAGATTATATTTTAATGTGGAAATCCAATTTGGGTAAAAACCACTATGTGAATTGTCATCCAAATAAAAATATACTCTTATGAAGTGAGATCAACACACACACACACCCACACCTACACACATCATATCATCAATTTCCTTCTCTTGATTCAAACCTTTTGTCTTTTTTGTTCTGCTCATTGTACCCTTATGTTCTTATTTGGCTATCAACAACAACCTCATTCTTTTTCATCCCTTATATGGATGATTTTTCCTACTTAATCACATTAATTAGGGTTTCCTTGAATTTCTCTATTCATTGAATCTTCCAATAGGTAGAACATTTTATGCATCATACTAACTGTAATTCTCCCTAGAACTTGAACTTTTCTTGGATCTCAAACATTTCCTTAAATCATCTCCATTTGATCTTGCCTAGCCTTTCCTATTTAATGATTTCACTAAAAAACTATGTTGCTTCCTTGGAATCTTCTAGAATAATTCAAATTCTCACTCAATGTATCCCCAAAATTGATTTTATGAAAACTATTCAACTTTGCTAACTTGTGTTCTTCATTCACTGAATGAGCACGTATGCTCAATTAACACTTTCATTCAATTAATACTATTTTTCCCAGTGGTACTTATGTGCTCAAAACATTAGCAAAAATTTGGTTAACTTAACACATTCTTGGTACACTTTCACCAAACAATACCTTTGCTTACCGAACAACATTTCTAGCTTCATAACACACCAATTCCTTATCTTTTTCAGTTTACAACTTCAATTCTTTCGTACTAACCAATGTATATTACTTGTGAATCTTTCCAACATTTTATCAAATCATTAAACAATTAAACCAATATTACCTTGTCAAATATTTATTCATGTATTGCCCATTTAAGTTCACATACTTAACATCACTTTTTCATCTTCATCTTCTATCTTTTGCAACCATGTATTTAATTAACATCACTTATTCAAATGATTTGGAAACTTACACAAATTATTAATTCAATAGGCTTGACATCAATGACAACATAACAACTTATCCAACTCTCCTACATTCCTTGCAATGCTTGGTCATCTCCTCTTACAACATTATCAACATTTGTGTCAGTTTGCTAATAATATTAGTTGGATTAACAGACATGAATGTTAATCACATTTTATTTTTTGAAAAATAACAAGGGTTTGTTTTTCAAACACAAAACCTTTCTTATTGTCTCTATGCTTGATCTTTCATGCAAAAAAATAATGTTGCTTTGTATTTTTTATGATAAAAAACAAAACCTAAAAAACTAGTCGCAACCTTCAATTGTTCATTGTTGAGAATTGTAGTGCTCTAGTTTTAAATGAGGTATTCCTAATTTATGGTGGCATCTAAGAATTGGTCTCTATTATATTCTCATTTATTTTCATGTGGAGCATACTACCAAAAGTGTTGTGCTAGGAATATTTTTTAAAAGTTTTGCGCACTATGAAAAATGTTGGAAATTCACTACTAGAAATTGTAGGTTGTGTGATTGATTTTGATGTCATGCTAGAAACTCTTTCAAGGGATCTATATATTTTTACTCCAAAATATTCTTTGTATTATGTTGCCTATAACCATGGAAAATTTTATTTGTTGGATTTTGCTAGCTGACTTTCTATGTCATGATTTTTCAACTTTTCAAGAAATTGTGTATTTTTGTTAAGATGATTTCTTGGTAGCTTACAATTTTTTGAGGTAAAAGATGTTCAATTTGTTTTTATAAACATTAAGACTATTTGGAAACAAAATTTTCATTCTAAGACTCTTCCATTATCTTTGACAAGCCATTATGAACACATGAATTGACACATCCATCAAACTAAAAATTTACCTAACATGCATGGTACTAATCTACACATAATATGAAACATCCGATATCTGTATTGGAAGAGATAATTGGTATTCTTTCTTGTTGTTTGATCATAATACAGTCAACATCCTTCCCCAACTAGAATTTAGGATGAAATAAGTTAACTTGCTCACCACTATCCCTGAGGTCAAGTGTATAACCTTTATGTGCATTATTGAGATTAACTTCCATAAATACTTTAAAATTGATTTCACAAACAAATCCTTTCTGAATAGAATAAGGAAATAAATTCTTTAATCTATAATTTCATAGATTTGATAGCAATTGTAGGGATATGTATTGTTGAAGAATCTTGAATGTATATCTCTATAGATTTGTTAGTTATGATGAGCTCCCCTTCTAGTTGGGAAGGTTAAGGCAAAATGACAATTCTTTTAATTCCTATTTTTTATTTGTTTGGTTCCATATAATGGTTGATAATTAATACTAAACACATCCTCCTTATATATTTATGAATCTTCTTGATACTTGGATGTGTCGAGTAAGGTGCATGATGGGCCACAGATATGATCAATGTGTGAAGCTCATCCAATAGTGGTAGATAAATCCTCCATGTACAGTTCAAAAGGCCATTTAACTCATAGAAATTACCTAAAAATATGCCCTCTAAAGATCTGCATAAATATATCTCTAGGCTCACATACCAATACCAAGTATTCGTAGGATGTTCTTGAAGTATATAGCTCCTCAAATCTACACTAAGAGTCATTGCTAATGTCTCATGTTTCATACAACTCAAAGCGTCAGCTACCACATTATCCTTTCCCTAAATATACTTCACCTCAAAGTCATACTTGCATAGAAACTACATCGAATGCCTCTTCCTAGCATTTAGATTAGATTGAATGAATATATATTGAAAACTAGGATGATTGCTATGAAGCTCAAAATGATGCCCCAATAAGAAGTGTCTCCATCTCACTAGAGCATGAAAAAATGTGGCTAGCTCAAGATCATGTGTGGGATAGTTCAACTCATGATCCTTGAGCTTGCAAAAATCATAGGAAATCAAAGGTCTATCATGAATTAAGACTTCTCCAATCCCTTCTATGGAAGCATCAATACACACCATAAAATCACCTACTTGATCAGGTACTACTAGAATCAGTGCACTAGTCAAAAGCTCCTTGAGTTTCTAAAAGGCTTCCTCACATTTATCTATCCAAATTTACTTTTTCCCCTTTATCTAGAGGGAAGTGATGGGGTATGAAACTCTAGAAAATTTTTGAACAAATCTGCGATAATATCTGTTACCCATTTTGCATCTCGCCAAAATTTGAACTTTGAATGCAAACCCCACCCAATGGTCACCTTCTATTTTTTAATATTATTTAAAGTGCCTTGAAATATAAAAAAATTAAATATTTAAAACCTTATGGCATTTTCTTTTCTTTCCTAAATTTATTTCCATTGGCCTACAACTTTCCATGCCGTTAGATCTCTGGTGATCTACAGTGGGCACTTTCCCGCATTATCAAAGAAAGTGATCTTTAAACATTGTGGGGAAGCCCCTTAGCCACACGTGGAAGGTGGGTCCACGTTCTCTTGTGGGCCATAGGGTGGATAAGGTGGCTGGTGAATTGGTGATTGTATTGGTGCCCACTTTCCCGCATTCTGAGCTTCGTCAAACTTTCTAACAATGCAGGCAAGCACCTTGGCGACATGCATCCATGTGACATCACAAAAGGGAGTTACAGAGGTGCAAAAAGTGCATGTTATGAGCATCGTCAGATCTCCCAGGATCAATGGTTGGCACATGCTCACAAGATGAAGTCGCAAGGAAATTAAACATTGCGGGCATGCCACTTTGTGACACATGGTTGGTGTGATTTAATGAGCCCACTTTTCTCAGGGGTATTGATGGCTCGTCCTTAGTGGTAGTTTTCAAGCAAGTTAGAGTATGAAGAAGGTATCTCATTGGTCTATCTTACTAACTAGGTATGCAGTCCTGCAGACCTTTGATCATCGTAGATTCAAACAAAATCAAGGGTTGGCGCATGCCCACAATATGAAGATGCAAGGAATTTAAGTAATGCAGGAAAGTGCCTTGTTGCCACATGTCCTATTGGGGCTAGGCTAGTTTCATATGCTACAGGGTGATGCTAGTTGGATGCTAGGTCCAATCTTGAGTGTTTTGTGGGCCCAAAATTTTGAAGAACAGGCATAGTATATGGAGAATCTTCACGGTTGTTGATCCTTCAGTGATCAATGATCGGCGCTTTCCCATAATATGGAGATGCAAAGAATTTAAGCAATGTGAGAAAGTGACTGAACAACATGTGTCCTTATGAGCCCAAGGAGATATGTTGTGGCTAGGCATTGACAGTTAGAGGCTGGCAGTTATGTAACATCACAATCAAGGTTTTGAGGAGGTGGCGAAGTTAGTAAGAAAGGTATCGTCAACCGTGTGGGGACTTTGCAGAGTGGCAAAAAAGAAGAAGATCATTGGTCCACATGGCTCATCTTGGTGCCAAATTTAGGTTGACCTACTAATCTTGCTGATTCATGAGCTAGAAATTGGGGATATCAAGGTTTGTTGTGTGATCTGATCCTTGTGATCAATGCCAACCACTCTTGGATAAATGCTAAACTTAGTGAACGCAGGAAAACACTCCATCACCTCTGATTTGATCCATCTACTTCATCAGACAATTTAATGGCATCATTTCTATCTTCTCAAGGCCCTGTTCCAACCAAGATCATATATCATTGCATCTAGATCTATACTTGGACCAGATTTTCTTCAGATCTACATTATTATTCTCGATAGGACTTAATGGCGGTAGTTGTAGGGTAACTTTAGTTAGAAGATATCTCAGTTATGCCTGAGCTATCAAGGAAATTTTTGTAGATTTTGTTAAGGTCAACCCATCTCTGACTTCTCTGATACTACCCTGCAACTTCAGTGTAAATTCCCTTTGCCTCTGAACTATATGGCATTATGCCTTATCTCCTTCAGCCATTGATGTAAAGTGCAAGAACTGTTTGCCTCTCATTTGTGTATCATAAAGATCTACAATTCAAATGACTGTATCTCTTTTGGCCTATGAATGGTATATAAGTGAATCTTCTCTTTCCTTGTGTCATTCATTTGGGTTTTCTAATCTACATGTGATTGTTAGATTAAAGCAAGTCCGAATGTGTATATCTTTTGGTGTCATGATGTTTCAATAGTGCATGTATGGGCAGAGATTGGTTTGAACACTCTATTTTGGTGCATCACCCCCTTAGATTAGAATAGGTAGATTTTCTTTCATGCATTCCTTCTCCCTTTTCCTCTCCAAGAGTAGTTAGGTGCACCTCGATAGTAAAGGAAGCTGGCCTTCTTTGGAGACTCAACCTCACAGTTCAAGTCCCACAACTTGGAGGTTGTTTTCATGTTTCACAAAGTTGTCCTAAGGTAAAAACTTTGGGCGTGGGTGCAACCTTTTTTGACAAATTTTTTTGGCACACCTGATGGGACAATATTTAGAAGATTTCATGCCTACTAGTGTCAAAAGGAAGATTTCAAGATTAATAACCGAGGAGATAGTATTGGCTTTGGTGTTCAAGCCTTAAAGAAGTTCATTCTTCAAGTACTTGGTGACTCTGAGCTTCAAATACATCTGGTTCCAAACCAAAGCTGCAGTAATTCATGCCCAAAGCTGAAACAAGGGCATCTTCTAGAGGTAAGTTTTAGTACCAAGAGCTTTCATTTTCAAATCCTAGAAGAAGGAAGACTAGAGTATCTTTATCACCAATTAGGAGTGAAATAGTAACAAATACACCTACAAGATCTATCTCTACTCCTCTTGCTATTAGATCTCAAACTAGATTGCCATCAACACATATCAATAGATCACTTGTCTATATGGCACAACCTAGAGCCCACACTTTTGCCACCTTTAATGGTGGAAGTCCTCTTTTGCTGGCCCAAAGACATGACATACCAATAGCTGCACTCAAAAGTATACCAGAGTTTACAGGTGAAACTTCTATCTCTCCCTTAGAACACATTCAAGAGGTTGCAAATGTCTATAATATACATGGTATTACAGAAGATGATGTTGCAGTTAGACTTCTAGCCTCATCCTTGAAAGAAAAAGCACTACAATTGTATAGAGGTTTGACTCATGGTTCTATAACAGATTGGGATGGATTAGGAGCAGGATTATGTAAACACTTTGAGGAAAAAAGTGATCATTTTTCACTTTTAGAATAGTTGACTACTATAAAAAGAGCCCCCCATGAATGTATGACTGATTTTAACTATAGATTTCAAAAGACATGGGATAGAATACCTGCTTCAGTAAAACCTACCCCTGGTAATGCCTTCTTGCATTACCTTAGAGCTTTTAACAGTGACATTGCCACTACAATACAAACTATGGGAGGAGATACCTTGCCTAATGCTTATGACATAGAAATAAAGTTAGAAAACATCCTAATAAAAGGAGGCAAGCTAGCTCCAAGGCCTCCCATTCCCTTCTTTCCTGATGTTCCAAATCATCAACTAGAAATGGCTCCTCTTCTCACAACTTGCACATCACAATTCCCTGCTCTAGTCCCTCAAGCTTCCACATCTTCAAACATAATAGATGAAATCAAGTCAATGATGTAATCTAGGATGCTGAACATAGATAAAATATTACAAGGCCAAGAGAAGAAGCTGGAGGATAGTTTCTCTGTGATGCAAAAAATGAGCAATAAGGTGGTGACTTTAGAAAGATAGCAAGCTCAAGGTAGTAAGGCTCATCAATTGCAACATCAAACTATGAACAGTGGCAGGCCTTCAAATCATAATTATGGGAACAATTCTTTTGATCAGAATAGGCAAAATAGCCATGCTTCAACCTCAAATATAAACCAAAGTAGGGCTATAGTCGCTCAAAACAACATGGCCCAGGATTAGGATTTTTGTCCCTCCTACAACTACTCCTATGCTTGTTGCATGTGTCAAAAGGTTGAATCTTACTTGGCTTTGACCATCCAAGAGCCTACTGTAGACACCTAAAAACCTTTAGAAAATAAAGTATTTTTATTTTCTGAAAAAGTCCTAATGACATCATCATTAATTAATTAATTAATTAATTAATTAATTATTTAATTAATTTTTATGCCATTAAATCCCTTTATCTTAATTAAAAATATTTAATTAAGGAATCCCTCCAAAAAATGTTTAAATCTTATTTAAACATTATTTCCTTATTTATTAATTATTTAATTAATAAATTGACCAAAAAACCCAAAATAAATAAAAAATTTATTTTTTGCCCAAAACTTGGCCAATCTCCTTAAGACCACTAACCTCTTCCAAAATCTTCTAATCCTTCTTTAATTTTAATTAAAGGCTAATCCCATCATTTCCTACCCCTAATCCCAACTCAAAATATTTAATTAAGATTAAATATTAATCCTCATGTTTATTAAAAAAGTTTTAATAAATATCTCCTCAACCCAAACCCTTGAAATAAATAAAACTTTATTTATTTCCTAAAAATCTAATTTATCCTCATCATAAGAAGTTCTAGACTCTTCTAGAAAGTCTTCATCCTCATCCTAGGAAATTCTAGACTATTCTAGAAAGTCTTTATCCTCATCCAAAGTCTAGACTCTTCTAGAAGATGTCTTTAAACCTAATCCTAATCCCCTCCTAATCTTGTCACATTCCCTAAACATGGGTTAAGAATTACTAACCCAAGCCAAAGTTAACAAATATCTCCTCCTTCACCCACCCTCATTAAATGCCATCCACTTGCCTATCCCTAAGCTAATCCTAAACCATCCTAATCCATCCTCTAATCATTTGCACAAGCCTAAGCAAGCTTAAAACCCTCCTAATCAAGTCCAAGTCGAAATTTCTCTCATCTCCCTCAAAATATCTCAACCATAAAACTTTATGAAGCCCACTAGGCCATAAATGACTCTTCCAAGCCTTTTTATTGCTCTTACAAGTCATTATGAGGGTCTTTATGAAGATTTTATCCCTTGAGCCTCCTTTGTTGACTCATCCTTCCCCTTTCCTCCATCCTCTCACCATGTGACATGTGTCACTCCTTGATTGGTTGTAAGGAAGCACAATCCATGTGCTCTCCTCTCATGCAATCTAAGCCCTCCATGAACTTTTTCCCATCCTTGCATCTTAGCCCTCAATCCCTCAAGCCTCTTGCCTATAAATTGGATCCTTCCCCTTTGCAAAATAACAATCCATGAAGTAAAGTCATAATGCCATTTTGAGAAGCCATTTTACATCAAAACCATACACTCACACCCAAATTCCAACTCCATTTGAAGCCCTTTTTGAAGCATAAGCTTGAGCATACATCCTATTTATTTAGACAAAGCTACTCAACAAGAGAGCTTCTCATTGAGAGAGCCCATTAATGGCTCATATTCTCAATTGAGAGTTCATCTTAGTCTATCTTGAAGTTTATGAATTTTGTTTAGTTTGTAGAAGCTTTATTTAAATTTGGTTTCTATTAGCATACTAACATTGCTCATATACACCTACAGTAGGACAATCATACAATGAGGACCAATTTAAAGAGGCCTCATATATGCAAGGACAAGGTGATTTCTCCTTTATGAATCATCAAGTGGAGGAAAATTTTAATGTAAACCAAGAGTCCATTGCCCACAATACTAGGAGCAAAAGAAGAGCTATTGAAGATGCTACCCCTCCTCTTCCCAATTAGGCCTCAACTTCAAATGTAATATCTCATGACTGATCAACAAATGACCAATCAAATACCTGTCAGCAGCAGAGGCAAAATAATGGTAGAAAGAATGTAAGTGATCGTCAAGTTGTTCCACCTCAACCTCCTACAAATGCAACTCCCAAGGTTTCTACCAAAGCACCTACTATGCCATTCAGTGTGGTAGAAAAAATGAAGAAAAAAAATGTGAATATTTCCATGTGGGATGTTGTTGCTACTATACCCATACAAAAGAGATTGCTACAACAAGAATTGGAAAGCATTGAACCAAAGGATTAGCCACCCAACATGGAAAGTGCCACAATCCTAGTATAGCCATCAAGGGAGAAAAAAACAAGTAAAAAGGTTAGACCCCCTCCATTTTATGTTTCTTTAATCATAGGGGATCAACTAGTCCACAATTGCATGATTGATTCAGGGACTAGTAGTTCAGTGATACCTAGGTGTGTTGCTAATGCTTTGAGAATGAAATATGAACCCATTGCTAGGGATGTATTACAATTGGATGGTAGTACTGTCAAGACTGTAGGGATCCTTAGGAATGTGGAAATGGCCCTACATGCATTCCCTGGTTGTACTATAACTCAAGATATAGCTGTTGCTAAAGTCAAGCCACATTTTGCTATCTGTTTATCAAGAGATTTCACTGCCCAAATAGGTGGTTACATATCTTCTAATTGGTCATATATGTTTTTTAGGACAAGATATGGGGCCAAATATTTGATCAGAGCAAAGCCTCTAGCCCTCCATCATAACAAACCCTACACCCCTAATCTCATCAACATGAATTGCACTATCCTAGAACTGGATGAGAATGATAGAGTGAATGAGCCTACTACTTCCCTAGTAGAGATACCTAATTTTCTCTTAGATGAATGGGATAATGTATATCAATTTGATCCTATGTTAGAAACCCTTGAAACAGGCCTTAGTACATATTGTATATTAGAGAAAAATACTCTAGTCCCCAATCTTGTGGAGACTAAAGAAGACATGAGTGGGATATGGAGTATGTACTTTGATGGATCAAGGAATAAGAATGGATCAAGGGCTAGCATGATGTTGGTTTCTCCTACACAAGTAAGGTATTACTTCTCTTTCAGGCTCCATTTTAGTTGCACTAACAATGTGGCTAAGTATGAATCCTTGATTCAAGGTCTCCTGCTTGCTCAAAAAAGAGGAATTCAAGCCTTAAGTGTATATGGAGATAGTGATTTGGTGGTTAATCAAGTGAGAAATTAGAATATCACCAAGAATGGTTTGCTCAAGTCTTATAAACATAGGGTATGGGATTTTCTTGAAGGTTTCAATGCATTTAATATTCAAAGCATCCCTAGAAAAGAAAATAGACATGTTGATAGACTTGCAACAATAGGTGCATCTCATGATGTGCTAGGGAATCTTGAGGAGAAGAAGAAGCAACAAATCAGGATGGTAGTAAGGCCTATCATCCCTGACAACAACATCCATTGGTAAGTGTTTGAATCTGATGAACAAATTGTAAGCTTCTTGCAGAATGAACTAGAATATTTAGATAGAAACCAGTCAAGACTGTAGAATTAGTATGGTGATCAAATCATTAACCTTAGTTCCAAAAAGCTGCCTACGGGTCTTGTTACTTTAGAGAGTGTTTTTAATCCTAATGACCAAGCAAGAGGCAGAATCATGAACTTAGTTGTTGATGAAGATGATCACACCCCAATCATGGTTGCTGATGGAAAATCCTTAAACATGGGGAAGGTATATTCTGAGAATGAGAAAGAAAGTTTTATTCATCTATTTTAAGAATTTAATGATATATTTTCCTAAACGTATGATGATTTAAAGGGTTTTGACCCAATTTTATTTCAGCATACCATAGATTTAATTGATAATGTCAAACTAGTAAGACAAAAATAGAGGCCAATGAATCCCAAAATTGAACCCTTAATGAGAAAAGAGCTATCCAAATTGATTGAGGCCAATATAATTTTCCCCATCAAGCACTCATCATGGATAGAAAACCTTGTCCATATTAGGAAGAAGAATGGAGAAATTAGATTATGTGTGGACTTTAGGGACCTTAACCTTGTCCATATTAGGAAGAAGAGGTTTTCATTTCTCAATGGATTTTCTAGCTACAATCAAGTACTAGTCAAAGAGTCTGATAGATATAAGACTGCATTTACCACCAAGTGGGGTATCTATGCTTATTGTAAGATGCCATTTGGGCTAACCAATGTAGGTGCTACATTTCAGAAGGCAATGGAGATGGCCTTCAAAAATGTGATTGAAAAGTTTGTATTAGTTTACCTTGATGATATCACAATGTATTCAAAGAGTGTAGAAGATCACGTTGATCATTTAAGATAGGTATTTTCAAGGTGTAGAGAGTTTGGGGTATCCCTTAACCCGAGCAAGTGTATCTTTGCTACCAATTAAAGAAAATTATTAGGACACATTGTATCTGAGGATGGTTTAACCATCGATCCAAAAAGAACAAAAGCAATACTCGCTCTCCCTCTTCCTAAACATAAGAAAGGGTTGCAAAGTTTCCTTGGTAGGATAAATTTTGTGAGAAGATTTATCCTTAATCTTGTTACCATGGTAAAACCCCTTACGACTATGCTCAAGAAAAGTATGGTTTTTGCATGGACCAAGGAAGGGAAGGAAAGTTTTGAAGGGATCAAGGTAGCCATAGCCTCAACCCCTACTCTCATTAATCCAAAATTTGAAAAGGATTTCATCCTTTATACCCTAGGTGGCAAGTCAAGCATTTCTGCTATCTTGACTCAAACAAATGATAAAGATGAAGAGCAGCCCATAGCCTTCTTTAGTGAAGAGATTAAAGAGTATGAAGACAAATATAGCTATATAGAGAAGCAAGCCCTTGTAGTCATCAGAGCTTTTAAGAAATTTAGACACCTCCTGTCTCATAATAAAATTCATCTGTTAGTACACCATGCCAGTGTGAAAGATTTCCTTTTGAGCAAAGATATTAGTGAGAAGAGAGCCGGCTGGATTACTAAAGTAATTGAATATGATGTTGACATCCAGATCACCAAGCTGGTAAGAGGGAAAGGGTTATGTAAATAGATGATATCACCTCAAGAATCAGATGAGGAAGTCACTATGATACTAACAAAGCAACAAGCAGTAGGAAATGATGGCCCAAGGAACTGGATGGATGATATGGAGAATTTCTTATTAGGAAATGGATATCCTCAAGGGTTAGATAGAACTAAAAGAAGGTAGTATAGATTGCAGTCAATCCCTTATGTTATAGTTGATGATATCCTTTTCAAGAGAGATTTTAATGGAGCCCTATTAAGATGCATTGACATAGACCAAGATGAAAGAATGATCAAAGAGCTTTATGATGGTCCTAATGGTGGTCACTTCTCAGCAAGAACAATTGCAATGAAGGTCATGAGGGATGGTTACTACTGGCCATCCCTATTCCATGATTATCATAGGTATGTGAGGAAGTGTGAAAAATGTGCCTTCTTCTCTCGCAAGAAGAAGCTTGCAGATCTTCCTCTTCATCCCATTTAGGTAGACTAGCCTTTTGCACAACTGGGATTTGATTTCATAGGCCCTATCAATCCTCCTTCTAGTTCTGGTCACAAATGGATTTTAGCTACTATAGACTACTTCACTAGATGGACAGAGGTAGTTGCATTGAAGGACACCACAAAATCTTTAGTTGTTGAGTTCCTTGATAAAATTGTAACTAGGTTTAGTGCTCCTTCAACCATTATTTTAGATAATGAAAAATCTTTTGTGGGAGCTCAGATTTGTGCATGGGAAGTTGATCATAATATCTACTTGAGCACATCCTCAAACTACTATCCCCAGGGAAATGGTTTGGCTAAGTCCTCCAACAAAAACTTGATTAGGATTATGAAAAGAACTATAGAGGATAACCAGAGGTGCTAGCATAAAAAATTGAGGACTACATTGTGGGCTGACAGAATAACACCTAAGAGGTGAATAGGGAATTCACCATTTATGTTGGTATATGTCAGAGAAGCAAGGCTTCCAATTTCATTAGAATTTCCATCCCTAGAGCTAGCTCATTAGTTGGAATTAATTGAAGATGATGCCATGACAGTAAGAATGGTAGAGCTAGAAGAGAAAAGAAGTTAGGCCATGCAGACCCTAGAAACACATCAGCAATAGGTGAAAATGAGCTTTGACAAGAAGGCTAGGGTCAAAGCCTTTAGAGAGGGTGATTTAGTTTTTGAAATGGGATATAGACAGGGAAAAACCAAGAAGACATTCAAAATTTGATGCACTATGGAGCGGTCCCTATTTGATTGTCAGTTGCAAGTAGGCCAATGATATTCAATTAAGCAGGCCTGGTGGTGAAATCTTGCCTATCCAAGTCAATGGGATCTATCTCAAACCATGTATTTGATAGGGCTTAAATTTTCCTATACATATTAGAGTAGTTTCCTTTCTGTTATTTTCAGCTTTCCAAGAAGTGCACGAGCATGTGTGTTTTGCTAAGGTTGTAGAGACAAAGTTTTAATGTTTTGCTACTGCAAAGGTAGGTTAGGGTTTCATGATACACTAATCCACATTGTTTTGACTCAGTAGCCCAATAGAGGCATAAGGTCACTAGTCATATGCATAGTTGGCTTGCATCCCCTCTGAGTCACCAAAAATGTTACCCATTTTGCCTCCCGCTAAAATTTGAACTTTGAATGCAAACCCCACCCAACGGTCACCTTCTATTTTTTAATATTATTTAAAGTGCCCTGGAATACAAAAAATTGAATATTTAAAACCTTATGGAATTTTTTTTTCTTCCCTAAATTTATTTCCATCGACCTGCAACTTTTTGCACTGTTAGATCTCTGGTGATCAATAGTGGGTGCTTTCCTACATTATCAAAGCAAGCAATATTTAAAAATTGCAGGGAAGCCCCTTAGTG
Source organism: Cupressus sempervirens (assembly GCA_028749045.1). Lineage (NCBI taxonomy): Eukaryota > Viridiplantae > Streptophyta > Pinopsida > Cupressales > Cupressaceae > Cupressus > Cupressus sempervirens. The sequence goes on along the minus strand of CM053786.1, from coordinate 130,645,517 downwards.
ATGCATGGTAGGTGGGTCCATGTTCTCTTGTGGGCCACAGGGTGGATAAGGTGGCTAGTGAATTGGCAATTCTATTGGTGCCCACTTTCCTACATTCTAAGCTTTGTCAGACTTTCCAACAATGCGAGAAAGCACCCTGCCAACATGCGTCCATGTGACATCACAAAATGTAGTTATAGAGGTGCAAAAAGCACATGTTACAAGCACTATCAGATCTCCCAGGATCGATGGTTGGCGCATGCTCACAAGATGAAGTTGCAAGGAAATTAAACATTGTGGGCATGCCCCTTTGTGACACATGGTTGGTGTGATGTCATGGGCCCACTTTTATAAGGGGTATTGATGGTTCATCCTCGATGGCAATTGTTAGGCAAGTCAGAGTACAAAGAAGGTATCTCATTGGTCTGTCTTGCTAACTAGATATGCAGTCCTCCAGAGCTTTGATCGCTGTAGATTCAAATGTAATCAAGGGTTGGCGCATGCCGACAATATGAAGATGCAAGGACTTTAAGTAATGCGGGCAAGCACCTTGTTGCCATGTGTCCTTGTGGGGCTAGGCTAGTTTCATATGCTATAGGGTGATGCCAGTTGGATGCCAGGTCTAATGCTGAGTGTTTCATGGGCCCAAAATTTTGAAGAATAGGTGCAGTATATGGATAATCTTCATGGTCATTGATCCTTCAGTGATCAACTCTCGGTACTTTCCTGCAGTATAGAGATGCAAAGAATTTAAGCAATGTGAGAAAGTGACTAAACAACACATGCCCTTGTGGGCCTGGGGGGATATGTTGTGGCTAGGCATTGACAGTTAGAGGCTAGTAGTTATGTAACATTGCAGTTAGGGTTTTGAGGAGGTGGCACAGTTAGTAAGAAAGGTGTGGTCAACTACATGGGGACTTTACAGAGTGGCAAAACAAAAGAAGATCATTAGTCCATGTGGCTCATCCTAGTGCTAGAGTTAGGTTGACCTACTGATCTTACTAATTTATGAGCTAGGAATAGGAGATATCAAGGTTTGTTGCCCGATCTGATCCTTGTAATCAATGCCAACTATTCTTGGATAAATGCTAAACTTAGTGAATGCGAGAAAAAACTCCATCACCTCTGATCCAATCCATCTACTTGGTCAGAAAATTTAATGTTATCATTTCTATCTTCTCAAGGCCTTGTTCCAACCAAGATCATCTATCATTGCATCTAGATCTGTAGTCAGATCGGATTTTCTTCATATCTGCATGATTATTCTTAGTAGGACTTAATGGAAGTAGTTGTAGGGTAACTTCAGTTAGAGGATATCTCAATTATGCCTGAGCTATAAAGGCAATTTTCATAGATTTTGTTAAGGTCGACCCTTCTCTGACTTCTCTAATTTTGGCCTAAAACTTCAGTGTAAATTCCATTTGCCTCTGAACTGTATGGCATTATGCCTTATCTCCTTCATCCATTGATGTAAAGTGCAAGAACTATTTGCCTCTCATTGGTGTATCGTAAAGATCTACAATTTGCATGACTTTATCTCTTTTGGCCTATGAATGGTATATAAGTTAATCTTCTCTTTCCTTGTGTCATTCATTTGGGTTTTCTGATCTGCATGTGATTGTTAGATTAAAGCAAGTCTAAATGTGTATATCTTTTGGTGTCATGATGGTTCAATAGTGCATTTATGGGTAGAGATTGGTTTGAACACTCTATTTTGGTGCATCACCCCCTTAGATTAGAATAGGTAGATTTGATTTCATGCATTCCTTCTCCCTTTTCCTCTCCAAGAGTAGTTAGGTGCACCTCGATAGTAAAGAAAGCTAACCTTCTCTTGAGACTTAACCTCATAGTTCAAGTCCCACAGCTTGGAGGTTGTTTCCATGTTTCACAAAGTTGTCCTTAGGTAAAAACTTTGGATGTGGGTGCAAACTTTTATGACAAAAATATCCAACCAAACCCATAAAGCTATGAATCTCAAACACAGTAATGAGTGCATGCCAATCTACCATTGCCTAGATCTTCACATCATCCACTGAGATACCATCTCCTAAAATGATATGTCCTAAGTACTATACCTTAGACTAAAAGAAGTCAAATTAGTGCCAAAACACTTAGTCATCATGAGAAGACATTAGTTACCAAGCTACTAGACAGAAGTGTGTTAATGAAGCTCATGTATAAACTGAGAAAGTAGCAAGAAGTGTCAACTAAGCTAATAGTATCCACCAAGTTCTAATGTCAACCAAGTTGAAAATATCTACCAAGCTCTAGTATAAACTGAGTCAGTTTAGCATTCTTGTTTCAAAATGAGAAACAAGTATGTAGATCAATGTGAGCCAAGCCAGTTGAGTTTGTTGTCTGATCAGTACGAATTGAGAATCCAATATCAACCAAGTGCCAAAGTTAATTGAATTGGCAGTCTTGTTTGAGTGTTTGTAGTATCACCCAAGTGAGCTATTGGACTCAAATCTTAGCATTGAGCTGACTTGGTAATTTTTTTTGAAACTATTGTATTATTGTTTTAGCTAACCTAATGTAGAGTTGCTATTTGGTTCAATATAGATGGAAGATACTTTGTTTCATCCAAACAAACAAGTATTGAGTTACATGTTTCTTATTATAAGAGAATATGGATAATGGAAGAGAAGATTTATTAGGAGGCTATCAAATAGATAAAGGAAAGGCAATGACTCATCTCTTACAGTTAGCTAATCAGTTCACATCAAAGGATCTTATTCAAAAAGCCAATTTTCACAACAAAGATCAATCTACTAATTCATCCTAATAGGTGCATTACTCAAATCCTCTAACAAGGTGGACCTAACAATCCTTGCAAAAACTCCTAACATAGTACGTATCTAATTGTATTGCATAAATCCTTTCACAAGATGGACCTGATAGTTCTACATGCTCTTAACTAAGTAGATCACCACACATGATCAATTGTAAGCCCTAATAGGCCAACTTTATTGCAGTTGTAGTGAAGCACTATGGGTGTCATCCCCACCCCAGTTTTACCTTCTATTTGGAGGGTTTATGGGTTACAAAATACTATGTTAAAGTGTTATGGTGTTGTTACTTTATTGCTTTATATTCCATGCATGAAAGTAGATTAGATAATATAATAAAGTGAGATTTTAAGTGGTTCCAAATTCACCTCCCACTCATTTGGTCATCATTACATTTTGAACAATTGGTATTAGAGAAAGGTTATCTTATTAGAAATTTAACATCTTGAGACAAAAGATCAAAGACAATGTATGTGTACAAGCTAGAGAAAGCCATTGAAAATGAAAATATAGATCTACATGTGGCCATGGAAAAAATCAAGAAACTAAAAAATAACTGCCTCAAACCCTGAAAAGAAGAGAAGAATTGGCAGTATAGATGAATGAAAATCTATGTATAGAAGAAAGAATTGAATATATTTGTAGATAAAGAAGTTCAAATGAAGCAAATGAAACTATAGAAGATCTACTTGGAAGGAACCTCATTCTACAAGAAGAAGTTAAAAAATTGAAAAGAGAAAAAAAGATTCAGTCAATCATGATATGTGAAGTTTTGGAACAAAAGAACAAAGCTTAAAATGGTCATTATTACATTTCCAACAATTGATATTAGCAAAAGGTTATTTTATTAGAAATTTAATGTCTTGAGACAAAATATCAAAGACAATGTAAGTGTACAAGCTAGAGAAAGCCATTGAAAATGAAAATATGGATCTACATGTGGCCATGGAAAAAATCAAGAAACTGAAGAATCAATTGCCTAAAACTCTTAAAAGAAGAAAAGAATTGGCAGTATGGATGAATGACAATCTGTACATAGAAGAAAAAATTGATGATATTTGAAGAGAAAGAAGTTTAGATGAAGCAGATGAAACTGTAGAAGATCTACTTGGAAGAAACCTCATTCTACAAGAAGTTAAAATTTTGAAAAGAGAAAAAAAGATTCAGTCAATCATGATATGTGAAGGTATGAAACAAAAGAACAAAGATTAAAATGACAAAGAGATTGTAGATGAAGACAAAAGATTACTCAACATCAAACTAGAAGAAAAGGATAATGAAATCTACTAGCTATCACTATATCATGTAGATATGATAAATCAATTGAATAGTGCAAATCAAGAAGTCATCAATCCAAGGACATAAAATGATAGATTCATAAAAGATCTTATAGTAGAAAAATAAATTAATGAAAGAATGATGAAATCTCAAGAAAGCATGGATCAGTTGGTTGAGAAATCTCAAAAAGGACACAAAGGGAAAGAAGGATTGGGCTACACTAATAAAGAAGAATCATCACAACAAGGAGCTAAAAACAACAAAATACCTACATGTAGTCATAGTGGAAAGATAGGGCATTCATGAAATAGATTTTGGAGCAATGGAAAGTTAAATTTTAATGGTAAATGTTATAGTTATAACAATGCACAGAGAAAACTAAGTTTGAAGGAAAGTCCTTCACATGTAACAAACAAGGTCATAAATTTTCAGAGTGAAAAACCAAGAAATTTAATCCTACTAAACATCTTGCTAAAGCTATCTTTGGTTGGGATTAAAACACTTGGTATAGATGTTGTCTATGTCGAGAATATGGACATATTGGAGCTAATTGTGTGAGGAATCACTTCAAAAAAAGGAATCCTATCAAAAAATGTTATGTATGCAAAGAAATTGGTCATCAAGATCAAGACTCAAATGAAGCATCAATAGTGAAGAAATCTCAAGAGAGCTCAAGAAAAAATAGTGCATTTATTGACACCCAAGGAAATGAGTTGGGTGATCTAATCACCTTTGAGTAAGCATACAAGGAGACCACTCGAGTTATAAAAAAAATCATATTATACATTAGTTCCTATAATGCCAACAAGAAAGTCCAAATCAGCATAACATATGCACTAGGAAAAATTGAAGAATCATGTCAAGTCTTAGTTATAACCAAGATATTAGTCCTTACCAAGTTACTCTTTAGGTCTAATTGAGCAAGGTTAGACTCAACTTGGTGAAGTCAGCTAGTCTTAACCAAGCTTCATGGTGCAATCAATTTTGAAGACTAGACTGAGCCTTCTTTGCCTACCTAAGTATAGAGATGAGGCCCTAAAAATGAAAATTTGGTAAAAGGAGAGATCAAAGTTTTATTTCTTCATTCAAAATTCAAAGATCTAACAAATTATAGTATTCTTTGATCCCCAACAGATTTCTTCATCAACTAAGCATTATGGAAGCTTCATCAAGTACAAAGGTTAAGAAGGGTTCTAAAATGTTGGTAAAAAATGCAAACTACAAAGCACCCAAGTTCAAACTATATCCCACAATTGATGAAGAGAAGAATCTACAAGGAACACACTCAACCATTCATCCTAGGGTACTCCTCATTCATGATGTAAGGTCATGTTATCATTATTCAATTCAAGAATTGGGTAATTTTGAGCTAGATCAGGCATATGATATGTTGTGTGAGAATGAAGTACTAAAACCAAAATAAAAGCATCTAAAAGTTAAGGGTTTGACCAACATCATTCATATGCTGAGGAAATTTCAAATAAAGTGCATTATGTTTGTATTGATCTAAGTCCATGACATGACCTTTTGGCTTGAGAAACTAGTTCCAATCACCAAGAAGATGATCCATTGAATCACCAATTATCCAATGATGGAGAAGTCCAAAGCAACCAAAACCCTAGGATGTACAGAACTAGCTAAGCTAACCATAGTTTAATGGGATGACATAGTAATAAAGTTGAATAACATGACTGACATGGAAATAAAGTTTGGCATTCATGTCATAGCTCACATGATTTATAGTTCAAACTGACCCAATAATATGCCTTGTTAAATAGTTGACCTAACATATATAGTTGTGAAGAAGAACATGTTATTTTACCTCATCAAGCTTCAATGCATTTAGTTGAGCAAAAAAATGGAGAGAATATGAGCCTCTGAGAATCATGTAAGTTTGGTTCACTCTTGGTCTATTTATTCTTTTATGTGTAAAAATTATTTCCACCAAAAGGAGTTGTTGTATTGAAGGACACCCCCATGCTATATCATATCAATGATTTCATAGATGAAATGGGTGAAAATTTTGAAGGCATCATGGATGCATATTTTGATAATTTCAAGGCAAAAATTAAAAATAGGTTTGGGATCCCTAAATAACTCGTAGATTATTATGAGAGACATTTGTTTCCTAGTTGACTGTGACAAAGTCCATATTCGGGTAGTCAGACCTAAGATTGCATGGGTAAAGCCATTGGGCTATGAAGTTAACATTGATGAAACAAGGAACATAATTGAAGCCCATTTCAATGAACTAGTAGATCCCAAGGCTGCAGATTTTGCAACTTATGAGGAAGTAGAAACCAGAATCTCACTTGAGATTCATATTCCTCAAATCTTGAAGAGAGGAAAGAAAAGGTTAAAAAACCTTGAGAAAAAGTTTGCCAAATATGTTTCCACTCTCATGCTTACTAATGTAAAAGGTGATGATGTAGAAGAGGAAGGTGATCAATAAGAAGAAGATGAAAATGAATGTCCAAAGAAGAAGACAAAGACACCATCAAAGAAATCAACACGATCATCTACTCGTGTGATAATTTCCATCAAACCTAGGAAGCCAAGAAGGAAATTTAGGCTTGAGGATGAGGATTATTATGAGGATAAAGACAACACTCCAATCATCTCTCTAAAGAATCCACCACCTACTATTGAGAAACAAATGCAAATAATAAGGGAAGGAAGTGGAATGACATGATTCAAATTCTTTAAATATGACTCCACAAATAAAGAGGAGCAAAAATATATTAAAGAGGCATTAGTTGAGAATATGGCTAGATGGAAGTATGAACCCTTTGAACTCAAAGGGCATGCTCCTAAAACCTTACTAAGATCTATTCTTGCCATTGGGAAAATGCAGTGAAGATAAAGAAGGAAATTAGAGAGCAAAATCTAAGGAAGCTTATTCCAAACTTCACTAAGAAGGAAACAAAGGAGGCAATGTCAAAATATGAAAATAATTAGACTCCTAGATTCAAAGAATTTCAGATTTTGTCAAACAAAATTGAGGATGTTGTACAATCCACATCTAATGTGTTGAAAACCATTTTTGACTATTAAAGAGTCTAATCTTGAGAGAATTTCATCAAAGGTCATAACATCTCTCCCATCAAATTATCCTATATTAGCACCTGAGCTACAACCTACCAAGTTGAACCTAGCTCAAACAAGAAGTAAATATTATTACATCTTTACCAAGTTATCTTCTAGTAATTGAGAAACAAGCTTCTAGGGTATCAACTAAGCATTAGCCAAGGAAGGATTCAATTGAAAAAGGAAAGGAAGTCATACCTTCATCAAGGGAAAAGGTCAAAGGTGAGGGAAAGATTGTTGGTGATATTGGTCTAGATGAACAGATTTTGATTCTAAATTGGGACCAACCTAATCTTTATGTCAAACAAATGGACATATTGGGAGAACTATGGAACAAAACAACCAAGCAATAGATGCTAAAGGCATAAAGGGATAGAAAAAAAGTCCTTGAAGACATCAAAGAAATATTTTTGGATGCACTATCTATAGATGTAAATGAAATAGTTCCTCTCATTGAACAACTAGTTTAAATTGTACATAAGTTTAGTGAAGATGCAATGCCTACTCCTACTTGACCTTGGTTGGAATTACAAGGGGAAAGAGTAAACTTTTGGTGGGGGGGCGTGAATCAATAGTTTAAATTTGAACCCATAAAACTTTCAACAATTCATTCATTACATGCATAAGTAAGATGAAATAACATGTAAATTGTATGCATCTAAATCATATAACCATGTAAGCATTCACACCCATAAAACTACATATGATTACCTAGAAACCCTCCAAGTGAGAAGGTAAAACTAGGGTGGGGATGACACCCACAAATCTTCACAACTGCAGTATTAAAATGTATCTAATGAAGGTTATAATGATTTGACCATGAAACATGATCTACCCTATGAAAGGTATGCCCTATTAAAGGCTTAAAAAGACTTGTTGAGCTATTGTTATGCACGATGCTAAATGGCAGGAATTCTTATGAACTCCTCTCTTGAAAAGCTAATCTTGTGAATCAACTCAATGGTTTTAGGTGATCTTGTGACCTACTAAAATCCAAACAAGGAGGCCTTTTCTGGTTCATTTTGATTTCAAATGAGGTATATAACCTATTCACTACTTGAAAATAAACACACAAAAGAACTACGTTTTTGTATTTTATGTTTTTCAATGAATGCAATCTAACAATGCAACTATCATGAATTCCTATTCTAACAAGGGGGTTAATAAAGAAAGTAACAAAACTTTAAAGTAAATAACAAGAAAATAAAATCCTAATGGACATAAGCTACGAAAAAAAACACATCTGTGAGTTAAGCTTTCAAAGAAATTAGTGCGTAACAAATGAAAGAAGGGGCAGTGCTTCCTTGATTCAACTGATGCAATCATTGGTGAGAAACTTAGTAATTGTATGATATTTCACTCTTCATCAAATCACAAGGCCACCGAAAGTGCACTCCTGCAAGACAAAAAGTTAGGCAGGTAAAATTTGATGATTTCTTCTTGAGCTAGATGCGTTAGTAGAATTCATAAAATTGTACCAAACACTAGAATTAATAAATCACACAACCAGAAAAAAGAAATAAACTTTTGGATCAATCACAATTCATGAACATACATCCAAAAAAAAATGACACATTTAGGCAAGAATCACTACACTCCAAATGTGAGCACCAAAAGCATAATATTATTGCAAAATAACAGTAGCCCTAATTACATATTATAATGGAGTATTTATAAGAAATGGTCTCCTCATTTTTTGTTAAGAGTGAGAGATATCTTCATGCAATAATATGTTTTTAATTTAATAAAAAAAAAAAATAATTATATACAAACTAACAATCTAACTGGTGGTTAATAGGAGTCCATCCATTTTATATTCTTTAACTGGATGAATGAGCCTTTACATGTCCAAAAAAAAAAATTTATGAGAGGAGAAGGAATAAAAAAGCTTTCAACTGAAGTAGAATGTCTAGAAGTGCCAAAAATGGAAGTTGATCCTTCACTGGGCGTTTGTCAAAGTTAAACTACTGTCAAAATGCATTTTTGATGCATGTAAAGCTCTATTTTTGGAACTGGCAGTTAACTATCAATGCACCATTGGAAAGGTGCACTTGCGGACTTGCACACCTCAAAAGGGTCCAAAATCTGAAAATGTTATTGACTGTCAAAATTGAAATATTGGCTTTTGGGTTTTGTTCCCTTTCATCCCAAAGCTATGTCTAGATGTTTTCCCTTGAATTTCTCTATAATCTCAATAATCTTGGCTACATCTAGTAAATCTAAAGCCTCATATTTTTCTTTAACATTCTGTCTATAGTTGTCTACCTCAATTTGAGTCCTAGAGAAATCCTCGAGTTTGGTATCCAACTCTAATAAGACTTCCTCTGTTCTAAAAGCCTATTGGATGCCCTCATCATTAGAAGCTTCCTCAAAAATCATCCTAAATCTTTCCACTACTACCTTTATGGGTATTAACATCTCCCATTCCTTATCCTCAAAAATATCTAAGCACATATCACTATAATGCCTCTCTGCCTTTTATGGCTTGTAAAACCTATAAATCCTTACTCCATGCATGTACTTCATCCATTATAGTGAAATCCTGCTTCAAAATCACTACCATATTATTTTCATTCTCCTACATAGTGTGTAGTAACTTTAGATTCCCTTAGATGATTAAGACACCCTTTTCTTCAAAATTTTTGTGCCGCTATTGATAGGCTTTAAAAAATGGGTCCAGATGCACACCCACCCTTCTCTAAGTATAGTGTTTAGAGTCTCCTCTGGGTGATCGAGATCTAGGGGACCAACAACTTTAGCTAAATATCCTCTTAGGATTTCATTTTGCCTTCGAAGTGTTCTACACTCAACCCCTTCCTATTCCATGCTCTTGAGAAAACTTCCTCTATCCCCATGGTAACCATCAATCTAGTTGTACCCAATGTGGGCTTCCCAAGCATGACCTCTTTGAACTAATAGCCTTGTGGGCCTAGGTTTTTTGCATCTACATCAAAAGGAGGGATAGCAACTTGAGTAAATAAATCTTGGTCTTGAGTTCTGTTGATAAATGCCAATGTTCTTGCTTCCTGTGAGGGGGGCTTGGGTTTATTTAGGACCTCAACCAATTCAATGATATCTTCTTCATTGGCATGGAATTATGGTTTCTTGTTTCTCATTATTTTGTTCCTCAGCCACCTTAGAACCTATACAACTAAAGGCCCACATCTTGAGGATGAAGGAGTATGTTCAACTACCTCTTTTCCCTTATCACTCCTCCCTGGAGGTCTTTCTTTTTGTGAGGGCTCTCCATCTGTGGTCTCCATTTTTGTGGAGCCTATAGTTTGCACCTCAATTTCTTGAGAGGTTGGTTGAGAATATTCTTCCATTTGTCCCTCTTTTGACACTTCATCAGTTGCCATTTTTTGTGGATCCTCCTCTTGTAAAGTATACTTTTGAACCTATTCTTCTTCAAAACTTGGAGGCAGAGGAGTAACAAAGCCTTTATCCACCACCATGACTTGTGGTGGGGATGGGGGACTAAGATTAGGAACCTGTGATTCTAGTGGAACCTACATGGACTCCTCCTATTAGGGTTCACCTGTAGGGGTATCCCTAATCTTATCCCTAACCAACTCTATTCCTATGGGCATGAAGTCAAAATATGACATTTTTAAATCATCATCGCCCTCTACATCCTACTCATCCACCCATTAATCTACTTGATCTTTTGAAGAAGAAAATTCCAAAGGCTCCTCTGGGGTAGATGGTGGTGTTACCATGGAACTTCTCCTCTTTTCTTATTCTGTGGCTCTAGCTAACTAGGTTCTTCTCTGTATGGGCACATCTTCCTCCTCATCTTCCTCTTCTTCTTCTGCTCCTTTGGGAATAAGTTCTAGGAAAAATGGGAAAGGAACCATTCTTTTAATTAACCTATTCCTTTTCTTCATACAGACCCTGATATTTTTCTATTTCTTGGAGGTAGAAGGGGATGTTGGTTCTATTTGCAAAGGAGAGACTTGTTGCATTTCAACCTCAAACTAGCTAGATGCAACTGGTGGCAATTGAGGATCTACTTAGACTTGAGTAGCTCCATTAGCTTATGAACCTTGCACATTTTCTTCCTACTACTAAGGAGGTTCCTATACTTCACCCTCTTCTATTTCAGCCCTTTAAGGAGAACTCCTCTTTATTTTTCCTTTTCCTTTCCTCTTTGAAGGGTGATAGTATCCAACTGGGTGGTCAAGTTGGTATACTATTTTTGGCCTTATTAGTGACTAGGCTGCAAGGGTAGGAATAGTAACCTTCTTTCCTCTACCTTTTTCAAGGCAGGCTTGTGCATGAAAAATCACTTTGTTAGGTATTGGATCAAGTTGAAATGGTTTCTTGATCCATTCCTTCATCATCTTAATGACATGCCTTGCCCTATGATTTATATCATCTCTCCTCCCTATCCACCTTAGCATTCATTATGGGCCTTTCCCTAATTTTATTTGTGTTAAATAGAGGGTCCAATAGCTCCCTTAAGTCTTTCTTCAATATCTCCTCATGAATTTGAACCTTTAATGCCTTTTCAGCCAAATACAAAGTCATCCTATAATAGTCCCTGATACGAACATCGTAGTCATTTGTTGCATTCATCCAATGGTCCTCAATGGCCTCTTCATGTTGAAATTCCCTACCTACTAGACTTTGCACTTTCTTAGCATTATTGAAGCATGCCCTTAGAGAATTGTATTCCTCTAGGGGATATTGATCCCATTCCCATTCAAAAGATAGAATATCTTGCTTCTGCTTAAGTTGTTATGGTCCTATGACCATGGGCATGTCCAACACGGTCTATGTTGTTTCCTTACTTTATCATATGAAGACTCAATTTGTCATGCAATATCCAATAGGACAAGTCTATAATTAGGATATCTAGGGAACTTCTTTGGATTAACAGTGGCACTAGCTAACCTTAGATATGTGAATGTTTTAAATTGAATGTAATAGGCCCCGAGAGCTGTTATCTATACTACTACATCATTAGATAATCTTTTCACATAGTCTCCCTCTACAAATCAGATGATAGCAAATATGAACACATCATTCAAGATTCTATATTATTTGCTCTATCCTAAGAGCTTCTTCTTCACCAATTGAGGGTAGATGATATAAGGCCAAGCATTGGGATCTTGCATGCTACCCTTTTTGTACATCTAAGATAGTTTGTTACCCTAGTAGCTACTAGGTACACTATATATGAATTCATGTAGAACTTCTTGTCCTTTAATGCCTCCAATTTTTCACACAAGTTTTCACTCAATGTGGTGGACCAATCAAGTGGCATCCTTGCCAGCTTGATAGTCTCAATGAAATTTACCATGAAAATGTTCAAGGGTCTAGCCACTGGCAGACCCATCACCCTACTCAGAAGTATGATTGAGTATCTAATATCATCCTTCATATATCCTCTCATCATATCCACCTTCTAAGTTACCTTGACTAGAGGAGTCTTCTCAATGAGATAAGAGGATTGAAAGATATCTATAGCCTCTTTTAGGTGTTCCCTATACCACCTTTCTATTGCCTCATATGTGAATTTGATGAATTGATCGGCCCTAGGGAGATGAAATACCCTTTTAATATTGTCAAGTTGGAGGACAAGGACAACTTCTTTGGTCATGCTCTTCACTACCCTTTTGTTAGCAGGAAAATGTTATGCAAGTGTCATTATGAGTTTCAAGGATTGCCCTAATGTTGGGTGCAAAGCTGAATTCACTAACCCTAATCAGATTAAAGCATAAGTCATAGTCAATATCTCTGTGGGTTTGTTGCAAATTCTTAGAAACTCCCCCAAGTCAGTGTGTATGAAATCAGTATCTGTTATCTTTGCATAATCACCCAGAATCTTGATTTTGATGAGACACCTTGGAACTTGAACACCATAGGCTTTGATGCCATTTTCTCACCAGATGAAGATGCCATTATATCTATGTGGCAAAATAAAAAAGTCCATTAGTTCAAAATCAAGAATGATAACATTATGATAGTGCTTAGTATTATACAAAAAAAAATTAAGTATGCAAAAAACATCTATTTAACCTCCTTTTCCTCAAATAAACTTAAAATATAAGGTGCACACCAAAGTAGGTGTGCAAGTAAGCACCTTACCTTCTTTGGGGTTTTGAATTGTTAATGGGTGCACAAATGCACACCCCCTTTATTATATATATTTTTTGTGTTATAAATGTTTTTTGGGGGGTATGTAGTAGCGCACCAAGTTGGGTGCACTACTTTGCACCCTTTAATTTATTGCATGTCTTTTGGTGTGTGGGGTGTACACCTATGCACCAAGTTGGGTGTGCAAGTGTACACACACCATTTGCATTTGGAGGTTTTTGCATATGGGGGTGCATAGGAGCACACCAAGCTGGATGCACTACTGCACACCCCTTTGGGTCTTTGTGTATGTAGAGGGGGGATGTGCAGGAGTGCACCAAGTCAAGTGCACTACTACCTACCCCTTTTGAGTCTGAAGTTTCTCATGTAGCTTAGAGAGGGTGAAATACCACACCTCAGTGTATGCAAAGTTGTAGAGGTGTGACTAGTAAGGCGAAGCTAGAGAAGAATTAAATTGTTGTGTGGGAGCTTAGGAAACGTAGGGGAGATAAAAAAAACAAAGTGAGGAGGTGGGAGGGGGTCTATGGTTTAAATAACCCCACCCCCCTTTGGTGGTGTGCAAGTGTGAACACAGGTGTACATTTGTGCATCACTAAAGGGTGATGTGCTATTGCACACTAGATTAGGTGTGCGAGTTTTTTTTTTGACCTTTGACTTTGGACTTTTGAACTTTTGGAATTTTTTAACTAGGACATAAGATGTGAACCAAGGGATAGGTAGGAACTCAAAATTGGCTCAAATCCTAGACAAAAATGCAAAATAAAGTAAGGGTGTCCCCATTTTGATTGGGAAATGGGGCATGCATTGTGGAACCACAACAAATAGCCCTGACAAAAGGAAGAAATGTTGAAGGCATTTCTTCATTAGCAAGCATTCTTTCAACATGTGTTAAACACCAACTAAAACCTGAATATTCCAGACAAATTTTGAGTGATTCATGTATTCGTTCCCTTTCAACATCTCAAGATGCAATCTATCAAAATTTTCTAACAATAGGGAAACAATCTTACACCTCTCCTAGCTCATTCATTAAGAATCTTCACGAAGGTTATTTATCAATTGATTGCTTGACTAGATGAGAGAATCAATTTGAGGGCTCTTAGTAGGCTATCACTTTCTTTTAATTTTCTAGTAGATTTTGAATAATTGTTGCATGTAGTTCATAATGTCACTATTTGATGAAGCAATGTTTTAGTACAAGATAGTTCATTTTGAAAATGTATCTTTTTCCATTTTACATCTTTTAGAATCCTTCAATCTTAACACCATTCTTTTCTTTTCTTTTTTTAAATATTTTTTTTTTCTATATCTTGACTACGCTTAGACAGTGTAGCTAGGACATCAGTGTCATTTCGTGGATTTGATCTTTTGTAAACATCCCTTGCATTCCTCTTTTAGAACCTTTTAGCAACTCTCATGCCAAACAATGATCTTAGTAATCCTTCACAAAGACCCCTCTTGTTTGAACCAATTGGGGTTTGGATCATCCCATGCTTTCTTCAACCTTAATTCAACAACACTTAAGATAATCAATTTTTAAGTTTGCAAAGTGTCGAGAATTTGTTGGTCTAGAATCCTGAATTTGAGACTAAAGATTTTCCTTATTTTGCAAGGAACATCTTTTTCTTAGTTGGTATAAGACACACAATCATCCAAATGTTTTGACAAAGAAATTCCTCTTCCTAAAATTGGAACCAAAGAGTAGTTAGTAAAATATCTTGAGATAAAATCTCAAGTGCACCTTACCCTCTCAAATATATATATATATATATATATATATATATATATATATATATATATATATATATATATATATATATATATATATATATATATATATATATATATATATTGGGGGTTCTGTTAGGTTTCAAAATAATGTTTTAGAAATTTCCCATTTACTAGCAAGGGAAGAAATTACCCCTGTAAGGAATTGAGCCTAAAAGCATTTTCTCTGAGAATTTCTACGATTTGATAAGGACCAATCCACAAGCATTGAAACTTGGTATGGCTACCCAGTTTTTCTTTTGCCTTATCCTAGAGTAGAACAAGATCAAAAATCCAAAAGGAATTTATCATGGCTCTCTTGTTGAACCACCTCTTTACAATGGCTTGATGTTTAGCCATGTGATTGAATGAAACTATCTGTTTCTCATCCATCTCTAAAAGATTCATCAATCTAATTTGTACTTTGTCAGCATCTTTAGCATACTTGCTCATGAAATTTAGAATAGGAATTTTGAGGTTAAGTAGGAACACTGGCTCTTGTCTATAGACAAGAAAGTATGGAGAAGTCCCCAAAGAATTTTTGAACCTTACTCAATCTGTCCATAGGGAATATTTGACGTGTGTATGCTGATCTTTAGGATTCTCCTTCAATAATCATCTTATTACTGTGATCAAGTTCTTATTCGTAGATTTAGCTACCCCATTTCCTTATGGGTAGTAATTTGAATAGAACTTGGTAATGACCTAATTTTCAAATGCCCATTAAGTCAAGAATATTGATGCAAAAGAAAATCCATTATCACACACAAGGGCAAATGGCATTCCAAATCTAGTAACAATGTGTTCTTTCAAGAATTCTGTTACCACCTTAGTAGTGCAATTTCTAAATGTTTTTTCTTTTGTCCACCGTGTATAGTAATCCATAGCTATGAGGATAAATGTGTGCCTAGTTGATGATGGTGGATTGACTAGATCAATGAAATCCAACCCTCACTTTGCGAAGGGGTGCAGCTTGTACATTGGTTGTAATGGCATTGTCGGGTACCTTTCTCTAGTGGCACTAGTTTGGCAGATATGGAACGAACATACATGCTTGAAAGTATCTTTGAATATCGTGGGCCAAAAGTAACCTGATATTAAAATAATATGAGTAGTTGCTTTTGCTAAACCATGTCTTGTACCATACTTTTCATGAAAATATTCTAGAACTTCCTTTTCTTCCTCACGCCCTAAAGACTTTAGATAGATCCCTTCATAGTTCCTTTTCTACAACTTTCTTTCATGTAACATGTAGGACTCACACATCATTTTGTGTCCCCTACATTATGAACTATTCATCCAACTAGGGCATTGATTTTGTAGAAGATAATAAACAATATCCTGATACTAAATGTCCATCACCACACCTTGACCAATATCAACCTAGGATACAATCATTTTATTGTGATCATCCTCATTTGTTTCATCATCAAACTTGAATCCATTTTCATTTTCATCATGGTTATCAACTATGATCTTTGATAACCCTTGACCTCTAACTAATCTCATAGGTTGAATTTCCAATTCAAATTCTTGAGGTATGGCCATCCATTTTCCTTGCCTTTCATCGAGCTCATTTTGCATCAAAAGCATCTTTACTACTGGATTAGGTACAATTGCATACACCTTATTTCTTAATATGTAATTATGGAACTTATTTACCACCTTAATTAGTGCAAAAGATTGTTTATCAAGTTTGGAATAATTCATTTCAACATTCTTCAGAAGGCAACTCATAAAAGCAATCTATCTTTCATCCTCATTTTTCTTTTTCTACGTCAGGATCCCAACATAAGTATGTTTTAAAGCAAAGGAATATATCTTGAAGAGTAGTTGATAATTAGGAATTACTAGTACCGAGGTCATGGAAATGGCCACTTTGATATCTTCAAATGATTTCTTAATCTCTGGGCCCCATTTTGTTTTAGCCCCCTTTTTAAGTATGTCATTAAGGAGATGATCTATCTTTGCAAATCTTCTTATGAATTTCCACATAAAATTTATCTTCTTGAAGAAAGACTTGAGTCTTTTTTATTGTGAGGAGGTAATAATTTGAGAATAGCTTCTACTCTATCAGGGTCAATGGAGATTCTGGCTTCAAAAATGACATGCCCTAGGAGCTTTCCTTTAGTAACGTCAAATGAATATTTCTTGAGATTGAGAGATATGCTATATATAAGACATCGGTTGAATACCTATCTTAGATCAACAAGGTGAGTACTTCAATCTATTGAAAATAAAATCAAGTCATCCATGTAGGTGACTATACATTTATTGATCAATCCTTTGAAAGCTTCATCCATTGCCTGTTGAAACATAGCTCCTACCTTAATCAGTTCAAAAGGCATTCTTTTGTAGGCAAAAGTTCCCCATTTAGTTGTAAAGGTTATCTTTAGTTGATCTTCTTCATCGACCATCACTTGATTATATCCTAAATATCCATCCAAGAATGACATCATCTTTGAACCATTTATGATCAGTAACACCTCATCTAATGAGGGTAATGGATAATTATCCTTTTGTGATGCTAGGTTCAAGTTACAAAAATTGACAAAAAGACAAATCTCTCGAATCTTTTTTCTTACGGGAACCAAATTAGCCACCCATGTAAAATGGCAAATGGGAAATATGATCTTGGCATCAAGTAGCTTCTTTACTTCTTTCATTATTAGTGGTCCAATGATAGGATCTATAGGCCTTTTTCTCTATTAGAATGGTTTAACACCAGGTTTCAGTAGGATGTTATGTGTGAGAATCTTAGGATCATATGTTTTTAGTTCTTTATAGCTCCAAGCAATACCATCCTTATACTCAGTAAGTAATTTGAGCATGTCCTCCCTTTCTTGTGGATTGCACATTTTTTTTGTCTATACCATTCTTGGTTCTTCATTAGTACCCAAGTTGTATTAGTCACATTTTTTGATCCCCTTTTCTTGAGTCATCCTTTTGTTGAGTGTTGATTCATCATGAAAAAGAATATGTTCTAATTTAACCATACCTTTTGGGATAGTATTGGTTTTCAAATTAAGAATCTCATCTTCATCTCCCTTACGTTTGTCATCTGGTGTATCATCAATCTCTTACTCCTCAAAATGGCCACTACACATGATAAATTCAAGTATATGTTGATCATCTCGAAAGACATAAAAGTTTGTAATATTGTTAGGAATAGACAAAGCAGCAACCGATTTTACTGAAAATATTTTCAATTTTGTTCATTTGACTAGTTGTAATGCACTTTTTGAAATTGTGAGAGCATCAGCTACCATGTTTTTCCCTCTTCGAATGGATTGTATGTTTAAAGCTTTAAATTCATCCAATAAATCCTACACTCTTTTCCTATAAGAAAATAACCTCTTATCATTGCAAGAGTATATTGATTTTACTTGTCATATGAATAATTGAGAATCCCCTTCAATTATGAGATCTATGACTCCTTTCTCTAGTGCAAAGAGAAGTCCTCAAATTAATGCTTCGTGTTCTACATCATTGTTAGTACATCTAAACTGTAATCGATATGTTGCATAGAAAGAGTTACCTTTTGGGTTGATCAATTCAATACTTGCATTGGCTCCCAATTTGCACCTAGAGCCATCAAAGTAGACTGTCCAAATTGGATCTTCCTTGGGTTTTCTAACTTTATGCTTGTTTGTCCTTAACTTCTATTTTACTTGAGCATTGAATGATTGTTTCTTAGGAATCCATTATAATTTTCCTCATGGTGGACTTGATGATTCCCCTTTCTGACTTGTGGATAGAGGAAGCATGTGTTTTTATCACTTATCTTGAATTTCCTCTATTATCTCTTTGATTTCCTCAACCTTAGGTTTAGGATAGACAACTACTAAAGTCCAACCTTGACCTTTCACATATCATCTTCTTCTCTAAACTTTAATCATTCCTAGGGAAGGAGAAGACAAACCTCCACCATCTGAAGAGGTTTCTACGACATGTTTAGATCTTCGATTTCCTCTTCAATCTTCTCCACAAATTTGGATGATTTTATGGAACTTTTCCTTTCTATGAGTTCATCTCCTAGGATCTTATTATCCTTTCTTCCCATCATGTGTGTTAATACCTTCTCAATTGCTTCTTGACACGATGAGCATTCAAATTTTGAGTGACTAACTTTATGAAATTGGAAAAATCCTAGGAGGAGGAGGATATTAGGATCAACTTCTTTTCCTAAACACTGTAAGTTAGCCACCATATTATCTATAAATTTTGTTGCAATTTCATCCTTTGGGATTGGAACCTTGGGTTCTTTATTTTGATCCTAGGGTGCTGCGATTGGAATTGTGTCAAATACCTTCACCTTGTATGAACCTAGATCCAATTGTAAGAATGCTATCTCATTCGAGGGATTATACTCTATAATCATCTTTTTCAGTGTGGGTTTTGCATCTATTTTGTTCTGATTGTTTAATCCTTTCCATGGCAACCATAATTGAGTGAAATCCATAGAAAATCATCCTTAAACATTTCGTCCATTCTCTGCTCAGGAGTAACCCATATGTTTTAGGGATATCAACCACATGTATATCAATAACGTCTTGAATTTTTGGTTTGACTTTTAACTATATCTGCACATCTTTTAATACACCTATGACTTTCACCTCTATTTTGTCCAACTGTATCACTATTTGGTTGGTAGGTTGAGGGCTAACCCCTAAGTTTTGTACTATAGATGATGGCATGGCATTACATGAAGCTCCTAAATCAATAAGGCAATTGTAAAGGTTCTTCTTGTATATTTTGATGCTGAGAAAAAATAGGGGCACCTCCACCTTGTCTTTAAACATAGTGGGCAATGCCTCCATAGCATTAACTTGTTGTGACACCATCTTTTGAGGAATGATATTCATATTATGGGAAACCTTTGTATGATCTAGAGTCTTCATAAGGGCTTCTCACTACTGTGGACAATTTTGTAACATGTCAGACATGGACATATTGGCCTTAGTTCTTTTCAAGTCCTCTATTGCACTATACTTTTCATTAGACCAAGCAGGATTTTTCAATATTGTTGGTACATTCACTTGATTTTGATTTTTTTGTCCTCCATATGGTGGTCCTATTGGTGTTGGATTGTTACTTGTTCTTGGATCGGGTGGAGTTGGTTGTAAAGTTGGAGGAATTCCATCTATTAAGGGTTCCTTTCTACTTTTGAGATTGTATGTTTTTTTATTATCATTGTGAAAGGAAAACATCTTGTCATATTGAAGGTTTGGTTCTTGGCTAAATAGGAATGAAAATTACTCACTGGTTGATTGTTCTACATGTACATTTTTCATAGAATCATAGGATTCCAACAACATAGCATTAAATTGTATAGGAAGAGCATTGTCATTTACTTGTACGCTTTGATTCATCTCTTGATTGCCATTATAGTATGAACCATCATTGTTAGCTGTATTTTGACTATCGTCATATTGATTAATATATACATACTGAATGTTGTTGTTGTTAGTAGGAATGCTTCCATTTTTTGGACAGGTGTTCCATTGTCAATTTTTCCTTTGGAAGCCATTATTATGGTCAAGAGGGTTGATGTTGTTCCCTCTATTATTGTTTCTTGCATTGTTGTTGTTATTGTTCCTGTTAAAGTTCCTTTATTATTCTAACCAAAATTGTTGTTGTAGGGACCAACATTGTTTCTTTGAAAATTGTTATTCTATCCTTGTGCCAATCTTAGATGAATCAACTCATTCTTCATTTGTGACATAGTCTTTTTCATTTGATCAAATTCTGAAATGAAGTTATTGTCTACTTCTATGGGAACTCTTGCCTTCTATTTAAAGAAAGCGGTTTTGGAGGCTCATACCCTAGATATCTAAGCACTGGGTTTTGTGGAGTGGGTGCCTGTTGTAATGGAACTAGATTCATAGGTATGAATTGGCTAGGCACCAGGGACTCTCCAATGGGGTATGTTGGTATCATAGTGACAGCTTGCATTGGAAGCATCATTCCTCCTCCATTAGGATTGGCTTGTTTAGTGAACATGATTTCTTCTGTAAAGACTTTTTCTAATGTATCGATATTTTTTGGAGGAAGTCTTCTTAGAAATATAGCCATGAGAGGATCCATAACATTTAGATAAATCTAAATGGTATAGTGTATGACATCCCCAACTTGTGATATGCCATGTGAAAGTAGTGGTTGAAGCATGAAACTATCTCAGCTGGGTCCCTTTTAATTGATATGAATTATTGATGTATCAAAGCCAAGTTGATGAAAGTTTTGAATTGTTCTAGGAATAATTTTTTGGAAGTATCCCAATCTCTAATACATCCTAGTGGAAAATTGACATACTAATTAATGGTAACTTACCCCAAAGAATTGGGGAATAAATGAAGAACCACATCCTCATTGGCAATCTACTTTCGGTTGTAAATTTCTTTAAATACTTTGAGGCGATCTTTGGAAATTCATATTTCTCCGTAAATGAACCTTGGGAAAAACTTCTTGGGATTTTTGGGGAGGTCATGGAGTGCACCTCTCAAGTTTATTGATGAGTCTAAAATATTTACAAAGAAGGCCATCGGAGGATTTGGTGGACCTAAAGGTGGTTGGAATGGTGGTGGAACTATTGGAATATGTGGGGGTCCACTTAGTGGTTGAAGTCATGGCAAGGTAGAAGAAGATGATGAAATGTTGAATGGAAGTAGTTGGATTTGAGATATCCCTTTGTTACTACATGGTTTGTGAAAGGGGGTAAGCTCAAGAAACTCATGTGCGCTTGGTGAAGATCTCAATACTTTCTGAAATGAGGATTCTAGATCAAAACCCTCCAATTTGCATCAACTCTAGAAAAACACACCTTTGCAGAAGTACACTTTCTAACAAATTAGGCACACCGCTTGTGCACATGAATTTCTTGAAAACTCAAAAAAAAATCTAAACTTGTGGAAAGTGCAAATTTTTGCAAAAATATAGAATTTTAAAACTTTGGCAAAATTTTCCTCTTTTTTGAGAATCAAAAGTGCAACCCTCCTTTTAGTGCCACTTATGTTGAGTTGTTGTTATGCATGATGCTAAATGCCAAGAATTCTTGCAAACTCCTCTCTTGAAAAGTTGATCTTGTGAATCAACTCCAAGGTTCTAGGTGATCTTGTAACCTACTAAATCCACTTAGTTGAAGATAAATGTTTTCGTTCATGAAGAGGCCTTTGGTGGTTCATTTTGATTTTGGATGAGGTATAGAATCTGTTCGCTGCTTCAAAATAAACACACAAAAGAACTATGTTTTTGTATTATATATTTTTTAATGAATGCAATCTAACAATGCAACTAGCATGAATTCCTATTCTAACAAAAGGGTTAATAAAGAAAATAAAAAAACTTTAAACTAAATAACATGAAAATAAAATCCTAATAGACATAAGCTATGGAAAACAATAGGTCTGTGAGTTAAGCTTTCAAAGAAATCAGTGGATAACCAATGAAAAAAGGGGCAACACTTCCTTGATTCCACTAATACAATCATTGATGAGAAACTTAGTAATTGTATGATATTTTACTCTTCATCAAATTGCAAGCCCCCGAAAAGTGCACTCATTTGAGAAGAAAAATGTTATGTAGGTACAATTTGATGATTTCTTCTTGAGCTAGATACATCAGAGAAATTCATAATATCGTAGCAAACACCAAAATTAATAAATCATACAACTAGAAACAAAGCAATAAACTTTTTGTTTGATCACAAATCATGAACATACATCTAGAAAATAATGACACATTTAGGTAAGAATCACTACACTCCAAATGTGAGCACCAAAAGTATAATATTGTTGCAAAATAATGGTGGCCCCAATTACATATTACAATGGAGTATTTATAAGAAATCATCTCCACAATTTGTGTTAAGAGTGAGAGATATCTTCATGCAATAATGTGCTTTTAATTTAATAAAACAAACTAATTATATACAAACTAACAATCTAACTAGTGCTTAATAGAACTCCATCTATTTTATATCCATTAATTGGATGCATGACCATTTACATGTCAAAAAAAAAGAATTTATGAGAGGGGAAAGAATAAGAAAGCTTTCAATTGAAGTAGAAGTGTCTGGAACTGCCAATAATGGAAGTTGATCCTTCACTGGGTGTCTGTTGGAGTTAAACTACCCTCAAAATGCATTTTTGATGGATAGAAAACTCTATTTTTTGAAATGGTAGTTAACTATTGGTGCACCATTGGAAAAGTGTACCTATGGACCTATGGGCCTACACACCTCAAAAGGGTCCAAAATATCAAATTTTACTAAGTGTCAAAATTGAAATTCTGGCTTCTAGGTTTTGTTCCCCTTCATCCCAAAGCTATGTCTAGATGTTTGCCCTTGAATTTCTCTATAGTCTCAGTGATCTTGGCCACATCTATTAAATATAATGCCTTATATTTTTCTTTAACCTTTTATCTATAGTTGTCTAACTGAATTTGAGTCTCAGCAAAATCCTCGAGTTTGGTACCCAACTCTAATAAGGCTTTTTCTATTCTAAAAGCCTGTCAGATGTCCTCATCATTAGAAGATTCCTCAAAAATATTCCTAAATCTCTCCACTACTACCTCTATTGGCATTAACTTCTCCCATTCCTCATCCTCAAAAATCTCTAAGCACACATCACTATAATGCCTCTCTGCCTCCAAAATTCATTCTTGGGTTTGGTCCTTGAGCCGATGGATCTTCGCATGTAATGTTTCCATTACTTTATTACTATTTTCAATCTTCTCAATCCAATCATAAATTAAATCCAATTCCTCCACTGTATATACATCTATAAAAATCCTATATCTTTACCCTTTTATGGCTTGTAAAACCTATAAATCCTTACTCTGTGCATGTACTTCATCCATTATACTAAAATCCTACTTCAAAATTGCTACCATATTATTTACATTCTCCTATGTGGTGTGTAGTAACTTTAGATTCCCTTGGATGATTAAGACACCCTTTTGTTCAAAACTTTCCCACTGCTATTGATAGGCTTTCAAAAATGGGTCCAAATGCACACACCCCCGTTCTCTGAGTATAGTGTATAGAGTCTCCTCGGGGTGACTGGGATCTATGGGACCAATAAGTTTTGCTGAATATCCTCTTAGGATTTTATTTTTCCTTCAACGTGTTCTATGTTTGGCCCCTTTCTATTCCATGCTCTTGAAAACTTCCTTTATCCCCATGGTAACCATCAATTTGGCTGTATCCAATGTGGGCTTCCCAAGCATGACCTCTTTGATTTAATAATCATGTGGGCCTAGGCTTTCTACATCTACATTAGAAGGAGGGATAGCCACTTGAGCAAACAAATCTTGATCCTAAGTGTTGTTGATAAATGCCAATGCTCTCACTTCTTGTGAAGGGACTCAGGTTTATTCAAGACATTAGCCAATTCAATGATATCTTCTTCATCGATAAGGAATTGTGGTTTCTTGTTTTTCTTTATTTCCTTCCTCAACCACCTTGGAACCCATTCAACTCAAGGTTCATCTCTTGAAAATGAAGGAATATGTTCAACTACCTCCTTTCCCTTATCACTCCTCCCTAGAGTTCTTTCTCTTTGCAAGGGCTCTCCCTCTATGGTCTCTATTTTCATGGAACCTATAGTTTGCACCTCAATGTCTTAAGAGGTTGGTTGAGAACATTCTTCCATTTTTCCCTCTTTCAACACTTCATTAGTTGTCATTTCCTATGTTTCCTCCTCTTGTAAAGGCTCCTTTTGAACCTATTCTTCTTTGAAACTTGGAGGCAAAGGAGTAATAGAGCCTTTATCTAGCATTGTGACTTGTGGTGTGGATGGGGGAGTAAGATTAGGACACTATGATTCTAGTGGCATCTACATCTAGTCCTCCTATTAGGGTTCACCTATAGGGGTATCCCTGATCTTATCCCCAACCAACTCTGTTCCCACAGGCATGAAGTCAAAATTTGACATTTTAAACACATCATCACCCTTTAGATCCTACTCATCCACCCATTGTTGTACTTCATCTTCTAAAGAAGAAACTTCCAAAGGTTCCTCTGGGGTAGATGGCAGTGTTACCATTGAACTTCTCTTCTTTTCTTGTTCTATGGCTCTATCTAGTCATGTTATTCTCTATAGGGGCACATCTTCCTCCTCATCTTCCTCTTCTTCTTCTCTTCCTTCGGGAATAGGTTCCAGGACAGATGGGAAAGGAACCATTCTTTTAATTACCCTTTTCCTTTTCTTCATACAAATTTTGATATTTTTCTATTTCTTGGAGGTAGAAGGGGATGTTAGTTCTGTTTGTGGAGGAGGAGAGACTTGTTGGATTTCACCCTCAGTCTAGCTAGGTGCAATTTGTGGCAATTGAGGATCTACCTGGACTTGAGTACCTCCAGTATCTTCTAACCCTTTCACATTTTCTTCCTACTACTAAGGAGGTGCCTATACTTCACCCTCTTCTGTTTCTACCCTTTAAGGAGAACTCCTCTTTCTTTTTCTTTTTCCTTTCCTCTCCAAATGGTGATAGTATCCAACTAGGTGGTCAAGTTGGTATACTATTTTTGGCCTTATTGGTGATTGGGTTGCAAAAGTAGGAATAGTAACCTTCTTTCCTCTACCTTTGTTAGGGTGGGATTGTGTGTGAAAAATCACTATGTTAGGGTTTTGGATCAAGTTGAATTGGTTTCTTGATCTAATCCTTCATCATCTTAATGACATGCCTTGCCCTATGATTTATATCATCACTCTCCTCCCTATCCACCTCAATGTTCATTATGGGCCTTTCCCCAATTTTATCTGTGTTAAACAGAGGGTCCAATAGCTCCCCCGAGTCTTGCTTCAATATCTCCTCAAGAATCTAGATTTTTAAAGCCTTTTGAACCAAATAAAAAGTCATCCTACAATAGTCTCTAATATGGACATCGTAGTCATTTGTTACATTCATCCAATGATCCTTAGTTGCCTCTTCATGCTAGAATTCCCTGCCTTCTAGACTTTGGACTTTCCCAATATTATCGAAGCATGGCCTTGGAGAATTGTATTCCTCTAGGGGATACTGATACCATTCCCATTCAAAAGATAAAATATCTTACTTCAACTTAACTTGGTATGGTCATATGACCAAGGGCCATGTCCAACATGGTCTATACTATTTCCTTACTCTGTCATATGCAGACTCAATTTATTGTGCAATCTCCAATAGGACAAGTCTATCACTAGGATATCTAGGGAGATTCTTTTTATTAATAGTGGCAATAGCTACCCTTAGATATGTGAATGTTTTGAACTAAATGTAATACACCCTAAGAGCTATTATTTGTGCTACTCCATCATTAGATAATCTTTTCGCATAGTCTCCCTCTATGAATCAGATGATAGAAAATATGAACACATTATTGATGATTATATATTCTTTGCTCTATCCCTAGAGCTTCTTCTTCACCAATTGAGGGTAGATGATATAAGGCCAGACATTAGGATCCTACATGTTGCCCCTTTTGTACAATTTAGGATAGTTTATTGCCCTAGCAGCTAGCAGGTACACCATATATGAAGTCATGTAGAACTTCTTCTTGTCCTTGACCACCTCCAATTTTTCACACAATTTTTCACTCAATGTGGTGGCCCAATCAAGTGGCATCCTTGCCATCTTGATAGTCTCAATGAAATTTACCATGAAAACATTCTAGTGTCTAGCCACTAGTAGACCCATCACCCTACTCAGAAGTATGATTGAGTATTTGATATCATCCTTCATATATCCTCTCGTCATATCCACCTTCTTAGATACCTTTCCTAGAGGAGTATTCTCAATGAGATAAGATAATTGAATGATATCTATAACCTCTTTTAGGTTTTCCCTATACCACCTTTCTGTTGCCTCATATGTGAGTTTGATGAATTAATTGGCCCTAGGGAGATGAAATACCCTTCTAATATTTTTAGGTTGGAGGTCAAGGAAAAATTCTCTGATCACACTCTACGCTTTCCTTAGGAACAATATATTATGCAAGTGTCATTATGAGTTTTAAGGATTCCTCTAATGTTGGGTGTGAAGCTACGTTCACCAACCTTGATCAGATTAAAGAAAAAATCATAGCCGATCTCTCTATGGGTTTGTTGCAAATTCTTAGAAACTTCCCCAAATTGGTTTGTCTCAAATCAGCATCCTTTATCTCTACATAATCATCATGTGATCTTGATTTTGATGGCACACTCATGAGCTTGAACACCACAGGCTTTGGTGCCATTTTCTCACCAGATGAAGATGCCATTATATCTATGTGGCAAAAGAAAGATGTCCATTAGTTCAAAATCAAGAATGATAATGTTATCATAGTTCTTAGTATTATCTTGAAAAAAATGTGCAAAAAACATCTAATTAAGCTCATTTTCCTCACACAAACTTAAAATATAAGGTGTGCACTTGCATACCAAGTCAGGTGCGCATGTGCAAACCTTACCTTCTTTAGTGTTTTAAATTGTTAATGGGTGTGCACTTGAGCACCAAATTAGGTGTAAAAATGTGCATCCCCTTTATTATATTTTTTTTTGTGTTAGAAATATTTTTGGGGGGATGCATAGTAGTACATCAAGTTGGGTGCACTACTACGCACCCCTTAATTTTTTGTAAGTCATTTGGTGTGTTGGGTGTGCACCTATGCAACAAGTTGGGTGCACAAGCGTGCACCCACCATGTGTATTTTGAGGCTTTTGCATATGGGGGTTCACAAGAGTGCACCAAGCTAGGTGCACTACTATGCACCCCTTTGGGTCTTTGTATATATGGAGGGGGGTTGTGTAGAAGAACACCAAGTTAGATGCACAATGAGTTTGAAGTTTCTCATGCAATTTAGAGAGGGAGAAACACTACACCCCAGTGTACATAGATTTGCAAAGGTGTGACTAGTAATGCAGAGCTGGAGAAGAAACAAACTGTGGTGCAGGAGCTTAGAAAATGTGGGGGAGATAAAAGAAACAAAGTGAGGAGGTGGGAGAGGGTGTGGGGTGTAAATAACCCCACCTCTCCTTTGTTGGTGTACAAGTGCAAACGTATGCATCTATGTAGGTGTGCATTTGCACATCACCAAAGAGTGATGCACTACTACGCACTTTGGACTTTTGAACTTTTGTACTTTCTCGACTAGGACCTAAGATGTGAACTAAGGGATAGGCAAGACCTCAAAATTGGCCTAAATCCCAAACAAAAGCATAAAATAAAGTAAGGGGGTCCCCATTTCAATTGGGAAATGGGGCATGCATTTTGGAACCAAAACAAGATTATTAAGTCTCACCTTGTTAGATTATTTTGACACCCTTTTAGAAGTGTACCTTGTTAGAGGACTTCAACTTAAAAATAAGCACCCTATTAAAGGATTTCATACAACCTATTAGGACTACTCTACTTAAGAGATTTTACTAAAATCACCTGTTAAAATGTCTCAACATAGATCCTATGATTAGCACTTGCTTTCTAGATAATAAATCACCTCTAAACAATGTCTAATTGATCCTTCTCAATCAAATGTCTCAATGTTGTATCCTTTTATCTATCCTCTGTTCTTCTCTAACTAATTCTATAATTTACTCTTTCTTCTAAGTCACCATGAATGCTCTGCAAATTATCTTGTTTGCTCCTTCAACTCTCCATACCATTCACTCCTCTATCCTTTTTTCATAAAGAGTTTAGGGCTTCATCATCCTTAAGAAGAATTTGGTGGCTTAGGGTTACTAGTATGAATTTATGGCTGAGATTCATCCATTTTTCCACTTAATCCTTCTTATTTTCTAATTGGCTGCATGGAATTGCATAGGGAATCCAAATATAGGTTCATCCTTATCTCCAAAATATTGAAATCTATCTTTACATCAGCTCATAAATGGTTTACATTGTTATTTGTTCCATTACAAACAAATATGTCAAAACTATGTCACTCGATATATGAAGTCTTTGATGCTCGACATGCATTGTTCTATATACTATGACTCAACACCTGCATTACTTAGCATCCATTATTTACTCAACTCTTGAATCACTCAAAATGGTCTATCTACTTGACATCTAAGTGACTCAACACATGACTGACTCGACACTCATTGCAACTCGATATGGTCTAATATTTACATGTTGTGCTTGACATGTATTACTAGTTCAACATGAACTAAGTAAATGGCTTAAGTGTTTTGACACTCAATTGTCAGAACCAATTTGAGATCAGCAATCTCTCCCTTTGACATGCGTGTCAAAAACATTTAAATCTACAATATTATCCTTTATTTATTGGGCATAACATATCCATGAATCAACTTATATACAAAACTTCAAAATTTCAAAATTTTGCACTAACTTGTATACCTCAAAATTTGATAACTCCCCCTAAGTTAATAGATCTATCTTGTATCCAAAATCTATGCTCCTCTCTGGGTAAATGTGTCTCTGCTAATACTCTTTGACTTCAACATGTTGTATTGTTGATACTCTTTCATCTGATATGCTCTCTCTTAGCTGATATTTGTATCTATTTGTTGCTTTCTCTCAAAATATGCATATCACCCCAATGATATATCTCTTCTACTATGCTCCCCCTTTCTTAGTTGTTTCTCTTTTCTTCATACTCCCCCATATCATATCTCCCTTATACTTTCTAGCTTCATTCATATTCTCTATCTCCCCCTTTATCTTCGTCTCCCCCTTTTTAACACTTATGTCAAATGGCTATACACCTATGGTGTGTTTGTCCAAAAATGATTTATGGACATCCATTGTTATCTTGAGTGTTGCAACCCAGTTATCGCATGCAATATCCAATGACTTAATTTGTATTGCAAGCTTGGTAGTGATGTGTACTAGACCATCTAAAGTAGAAAGATTGGGGTCTTTATTCATTAACGTCTCAACATAGCCTAGTTCCTTGTGCAATATCTCCATATGTGGGGTAAGGGTTAGCTTGAATACTTGTTAGTTTGGCTCTAATATTAGCCTCATCTATTGTTAGGATAGCTAACTAACTATGCATCTGAAGCAATGTTCTAAAATGTTTCTCAATCTAAGTTAGATTTGATGGTAGGCTTGCACCTCATGTCGATATTTTTCTCTCTAGACTCAAAATGTGACTTCTGGTCTCTTGGGTGAAGAGTGTATGATTGCATAGTTTTGTTATAGTGAGAATATATTCTCAAGTACCTTATTCACATCCTCAACCTTTTTTGCCAATGCAACTTGTTGTAGTTCTATCTCATTAGATATTTTCTCATTTACCTTTCCTTGAAACTTCTTTTTAGACCATTCTAAGAGTGTTTCATTTGTATCAAGGTCTTCATTAGTATCCTTTTACACTATATTAGTTAGTTGTTTTATGATTGGCTTGGTCTCTTTAGGAGTTGGTAGACTAAATGCATCTAAAAATATGTCCTTTATATCTTGAAGTGCTTGCTTCTGCATGTGTTCTCTCCTAAGAATTTCTTGATGCTTTTCCCTTTATAAGGCTTCTTGTAAAATTCCTATTTGATCCAATGTCATAGTATTATAGTCATACTTTGGAATAATAATTTCTTCATCAAGGCTTATGTCTCCATAATGTATTACCTTCCCTCCTTTTGATGCGCTTGGGCTTGGCACTGAAATCTACAAGGGAATGTCTTCCATGCTCAACCTTTGAAGAGTTTGAGTAGAAGGAGTGGAAGATGTTGGTAGGGCTACCAGTGCTTGGATGGCCACTTGTTCCTTCACCTTTGGTGTTTTTTCACTCTCTTCAGGCTTTCCCTAGTCTATCACTATGACTTGGTGTGCACCTTGTTCTTGTGGTATAGATGAATCTATCTATCATGTTTCCTGCTATTGACCTATAGTAGTTTCTTCCTTTTTTGTCTTCTTCTCAATTGTATCAATTTTAACACTTGTATCAACCTTGGTGGATGTGTCTACATTTTTTTGAACCAAATTTTGTACATTGGTAACTAAAGGGATGATTGAAGGTGCTTCTTGTGGATTCACCTTCTCCCTTGTGAATTTAGTCACTTCCTTCTACAATTCTTCTATACTAACCAAAATTGGATTGCCACATAATTTGGCTTGAAGTGTGGACTGATCCAATATCTTCTTTAGATCTTCTATAGTAAGTGGAGTGATGTTCTGAGCTGATGCATTGAAAACATCCTTAACAATTATGGTTTCAAAGGTCTTGGTTTTTTCATGGGGAGGACTAACACTTGGCACTTGTGTGTCCTGCACACTCTATTCATATTGTTGCTACTCAATTGTTGCCTTGTCATTTTGATTTTGTTTCTTCCCCAACTATATTATCTTTATAATCATCTTCCTTATCACCATCTTCATCATCTTCATCATCATCTTTACTCTTTGAAGGGTTTGCTTCTCCTATCTTGACAGTGGTCAACCCATAAATGAGTTTCCATATTTGTGTTGACTTTTTCACAACATCCTTAATATCATTTTGGAGAATGTTGAAGGCTCTATATTTAGGTGTAAGACTAACTACATATCTCTTGAAATTTTTACATAAGTTCGTAAGATTAGAGAGTGAATTGTGAATTACTAGTTTGAATTGGATAATATCATCTGACTCAGTCTTTTCTTCATCAAAATCCAGTTGAGCCACATATTCCCCCCCCAATCTTTTCTATGTTTGTCCTCCTTTCTCTGCTTGTTTGGTCTTATCTACTTCCTCTACAAGTAGATTTGTGATGGTTACTGAGGCTTCATCTATGTTTATCTCATATCCTAAGGGTCTCAAAAATCTTACCTTGGTTTGGCATCTTGCACATATGTGTAATCAACATCAACAAGAAAACATATATCATTATAATGTTTCTCCACTAAGGAAACTAGAATCTTGAGTCTCTGCTTCATTGACTTCTTAAAATATTTAAAGTAACTTGTCATGATTATTTCAAAATTGTCTCCCATCTACTTAATCATTAGTACATTTGGACCCAGTTTTTTACCAAAATTCATTGCTATTTTTCTCATTGAAATTTTGACCAAATTGTAGGTTGCCCAAAATTTTGATGAATGTATTCGTCAAAATTTTGACCAACCTACAATTTATTCATCAAAATTTTGACCAACCTACAATTTGGTAAAAATTTCAACAAGAAAAATAGCAACAAACCTTGGTCAGAATTTGACCAAAATTGGTCAAAATTTGGGTCCAAATTTACTAGTGAATGAACTCACCAATCTGTATTGCAACTAATCTTTTGGTCTTCCATCCAACTATTCCAAATGAGGGAAATGTGTTGTGTATGTAAAAGAATATGAAAACTAATAGAGAACCAAACTTGCATTGTGTACAATTGGTTTTCCTTATTGCTCCAAGTTTCTCCATAAGTTGTTGTAGTTGAAGTTCTGCTAGATCATATGTATGATCTTTCTTGACAATTTTATAACCAACATCCACAACTATGTAGGGTACATTATTCAATCTACTTGATTGATAGAATTTATGTGAGATTACCCTTACAAAAAAGTTTAGCAATGGATCAGTGATGGTATCTATAGTCATACCTCTCTTATTCCAGATTGCTCCAGTATTCTTCTCAATCACTTCCTTGGAATCACTCTTGAGTGAATTTGGCTGATCTAGGTTTGGGTAGTGAATACTCCTATGAATTATTTTCTTGGTTATTTTGATTGGTCCTCCTTCCAGCCACAAGAAACCTCATGAATTTGGCTTAACACAATTCTTATCTACTTAGTTTTAAATACATTCAAAAAATCTAGGGCTCATTTCAAACCCTTATTCTCAACAATTTTGTATTCCTCTTTCAAGACACCATTTTTACACAATTTATTATACACACCTCTTATCTTCATGTCTCCAATGGTTCCTATCTTGCAATTATAGCATTTCCTCATATCTTGCACCATTATCAAATTTGGCAGGATCATTGACAATTTGCTAGAAGGGTCTTGTTTATAGGCGATGTTAGAAATGACCTTAAATACAAGTTTCTTTACTTCATTACTAACTAGCTGAACATTTAAAAATTCTTTCCCTTCAACATTTTCTGAACTAGATGCCATCTTGTCAAACTAGGGTTTGTGAAAATTAAAATTGTGCAGCTCAGCTTCCAATAAATACCTTTTAAAATATATCAAACTAATGATGAATCACTGCAAAAATCCTTAACAATCACTTTTGATGAATTCCTAGGTTGCTTCTTGCTCTTCTCATTCTTTCTCAATTTTGAAATGGTCAAAGATGAGCTCAAAATGATCATAGACCCTTCAAAAATTGTGCATTCAATGCTAAGTGCTTAGATAGCTATAAGCTTGGTAATAACCAATTTTTTATTCACTCAACATCCATTGATATTTCCACCACTTGGTAGCTACTACAAGATCGACATCAACTAACATTCCACTCGACACATACATGAAACTTTTCATATTCGACAACAACATGAAAAATTTAAAGATTTGTCTTGAATTTAAAACATCTTGCATCTTTTATTCATGCTAATGTAATCCTTACAATACTATCTTCTTTTGGAATTGATGCATGATATAACCTTTAAATGTCAATCCCATATACCTCTTGTTTGCCTAGCTTGTTGAGGTGTGATCACTTGACCCATTGGGTGCAATGATCCCTCATCCATTTGATGTGCCACAAACATCTTTCTTTTTCCATGTCTTGTTCATCTCATCTCTAATGTGTTCAACATTCATCTTCCCTTTGCTTTTATCTAATTCACAACTTGGTGCCTTTGACTTTGTTGAGCAGTTTTCAAATAGCTGAAACATATGGTTTGAGTTAACCATCTTTGGTAGTTACCTCTGAAGTGTTTCGTAATATAATTTTTAGGAATATGTCCATATTCTTGAGAATAATGATAGCTATATCTTGTGTTATAATCCCAATTACAAGAGTTGTCATTGTTTCTTACCTTTGTTGGCTTGTTTGATGACCATATGGACTTTGATCTGCATTCAAAAGCTCTATGCCCATACTTCTAACAATCATAGCAATATCCTTCAAATCTTTATGTATGCATGGTCCTGGTTCTACATTCATGTGCATGATGACCTTGCTTGGTGCACTTATGACAATGAGTCATGTTCTTAGGCTTGAAATTCTAATTTGTAAACTTGGTCCTGCACATATTAGTAGTATGTGCTTTCTTACCACAATTATGACAAGTAGGTTTGAAGTTCTTACCTTTGGTGTTCCTTTCTTCTAAAACTTTAGATGATTCTCCTTTTACAGTGCTTGTGTAGCCCAATCATGATGTATCATTGTTGGATGTAGGGGATCTCAATAATTGCTCAAACTATTTGATTGCTTCATTTTTCTTGTTGAAACTTTCAACAAATTATTTTTCCCTCTTTTGGTCATTCTGCATTTTTTCATTCTGCAACTTCAATGTATTTATCTCAATGCCCTTGAAATTTAACTCATAGCAGGCATTAATAATTTGGCTTAGAGTATCCATTTGCATACTGGAAATCTTGGTTAGCTCTATTGACTTCTCTTCCAGTTTGTTGGCCAGAATTCTTTTATCTTCTTCAATCATGGCCTTGTCTTACATAGCCTTCTTCTTTTTTTCAGTCACCTCACATAGCATCATGGCTTGAGATTCTTTCTCTAGCCTGAGATTTCTAATTTCCTCAGCTTGTACTCTATTCTTTTCCATTAGATCTACACTTTTTGGATCAAATTCATTAGAGTCACCATTGGGAAATAGCTTGGTAGTGTTGATCTCTCTAAATTGTGTGTCATTCTCTGATATAGAAATTTCTTTCCTTCTCTTCAAGGACATCTTTAATTCCTCTCTTACTTCATCCAATTGATGTAGAATGAGTTGTATCTCAATTCCTTGATTTTCAATCATCTTTTTCAATTTGTAGACTTCCATTTCAAGATCTTTTCCTCAAAGTTGCAAAGCTTCTCCTTTTGAGGACTCAACTTTGATACCAATTGTTGGAATTACAATGGGAAAGAGTAAAATTTTTTTTGGGGGGGGGGGGGGGGGGGGGGTGTGAATCAGTAGTTTAAAATTGAACCCATGAAACATTCAAAAATTCATTCATTACGTTCATAAGTAAGCTGAAATAACATGTAAAGAATATGTGTCTAAATCATATAACCATGTAAGCATTCACACACATAACACCAAATATGATTACCCAAAAACCCTCCAAGTGAGAAGGTAAAACTGGGATGGGGATGACACCCAGAAATATTCACTAGTGCAGTAATAAAGTGTATCCAATGAAGGTTACAATGATTTGACCATGAAACATGAAATACCTTGTGAAAGGTCTGCCTTGTTAAAGGATTACAAAGACTATTAGGTCTCACCTTGTTAGAGGATTTCAACACCCTGTTAGAAGTGTTCCTTGTTAGATGACTTCAACTTACAACTAAGTAAGCACCATGTTAAAGGATTCCATATAGCCTATTAGGACTAATTTACTTAAGAGATTTAACTAAAATCACCTATTAAAATGTCTCAACATAGATCCTTTGATTAGAACTTTCTTGCTAGATAACAGATCACCTCTAAAAAATATCTAATTGATCCTTCTCAATCAAATGTCTCAATGTTGTATCCTTTTCTCTATCCTCCGTTCTTCTCTAACTGATTCTACAATTCACTCTTTCTTCTAAGTCACCTTAAATGCTTTTCAAACTATCTTGTTCACTCCTTCAACTCTCCATACCATTCACTCCTCTATCCTTTTTTAATAAAGAGTTTAGGGCTTCATCCTCCTTAAGAAGACTTTGGTGGCTTAGGCTTAGGTATGAGTCTATGGCTGAGATTCATCCATTTTTCTACTTAATCCTTCTCATTTTCTGATTGGTTGCATGTAATTGCATAGGGAATCCAAATATAGATTTTTCCTTATCTCAAAAATATTGAAATCTATCTTTAAGTCGGTTAAAAAATGGTTTACATAGTTCTTTGTGCCATTACAAACAAATATGTCAAAACTATGTCACTCGACATATGAAGTCTTTGATGCTCAGCATGCACTATTCTGTATATTGTGACTCAACTCCTACATTACTCAACATCCACTATTTACTTATCTCCTAAATCACTCGATGTGGTCCATCTGCTTGACATTCAAGTGACTTGGCACATGACTGACTTGACACTCATTTCAACTTGACATGGTCTAATATTTACATGTTGCTCGACATGTATTACTAGTTTGGCATGAATTGAGTAAATGGCTTAAGTGTGTTGACACTCACTTGTCAAAACCGATCTGAGATCAACAACATTTCTGTTGTAGTGCCAAATTATTTTAAGGTAGTTTTCTAATTGTGTTTCATGATTATTGGTACTTGGTTGATGGATTAGATAGAATGTATTTCATACTTAGTTTATATATATTGAGTTACTTAGTTGTTTCATGATTGTTCGATGATGATATATAGTTCATGTAGTGACTTTTAATTATTTAATGATGTTAGATGAATGGTTTTTATGTAGTTTCTATGGATATTTACCCCATACTTCCATGTGTATGGTGTACATGTCTATTTTCTTTATGTTTGGCATTTCTACTATGGTTGAGGAAGGGAGTCATAGTCACCTGCTAGTCAGGCTCTACATGATGTACCACTTTCTACCATTTCTTCTTTAGTTTAGAATATTGTGTTTGTACATATGTAGATTTTATGCAGATTACAGGTACTAAGTATCAACTTTCCTAAATTGCTAGGATGAGCGTACCCTATTGCATTATTTCAATGGTATAAGTGGGGAGATAACTCTTGAGTCCAAATCCTAACCTAAGCCAATTTTTCTAGAAAGTAGGACAAGTATCTAAGTTAGTTTCACCTTTTTGAATTTGTCAAATGACGTGAATTCATGACTTTGACCCTAGAGTTTGACTTTGTTCTTTAACTTTCAGTTAAGTTGTCGTATTTGGCTTTGTGGGTTTGTTGTGATTTATGTTATAATTTAATCAAATTAAAAGATAATTTAATGATTTGATTTAATGGAAATTTTATAAATAAATTTGATATTTAATTATATTTAATTAATTGAGAAATTAATCAAATAAAATATTTATATTTAAAACACTTTATTAAAGTTCTACTTTTGACGTATTTATATTTATTTAATTTAATAACAATATATATTTAGGAGTTCATTTTTAAATAAATGATAAATATGATTATTATTATTTTGATCAATAAATGGTTGAAGCCTTTGATTATATTATAAAAATAAATACAATAGAGTATCTCCATTCAAACAAGCATTGGTAGGAAAGAACAGAGAAGAAAACCTCATGTCTTGTCTGGGACCTTGGTCCTATTTTATTATAGAATCATACCCCAATTTAAAGATTACAGCTTTATTTTATAATTAATACATAAGGATATTGATCCTCTCTTACTGTTACTTTCACTATTACTATTTAAACCAGTGTAAGATTGAGAATATTTCTAAAGCTTCAGTGTTGTCCATATGTGTCTCTTCTTATCTGTTTTGATTGAGAAGCTTTCCCCTTATTAACCTATTACTCAATTATATAGCTTGAAACAGATATTAAATTTAATAATAAAACCATATTGAGACATGAGAACCTAAATGAATGGAATGTGAAATACTTCAGCTATCTAGCCTAGGTAGCACTAAAGGAAACTAATTAAAAAATTAAGCTTAATTTTAAACCTATAGCCCATCAGTTTAAAGATACATCAAAGAAATTACACTAACACTAAATTCTACCAAAATTAATTAATCTACTTTAAACTAGAAGTTGCTATTATTCAACTTTTATGAATACTAAGAAATTACTAACTATACTAAAAAATAATACCAGAATAGTCCACAAACTAAAGGTGATTTATGATAATGATAGTCTTTGCATGAAAATTTGTTAATAAATTCCTAATGTCTTCCTATGAACCAAAAAATAGAGCTCCAATCACTGTTACTTAGTCATTGATATTTAATTGAATCATGTAAATCATTATGAACTAATAAACATAATTATCACAAAATTTCTTCTAGAAATGATTCCCATCTGGATAGTACCTTAAGCTATTTAGTGGTATATTATTGGAGGGCTTACCAACAATAAATTAGCCAACCATAAGGGCTAGCTTAATAAGGCTAAGCAATAGATTATAGAGGGAGATTCTTGGCAAGTTACCATTTAAGATACATTCTATTATTCTATACAGAGAAATAAGAGTTTGTAGGAAATCCAAAAACTTAAAATTATGACTCCTATTACAAATAATGCCTACTATTATCTAACTCACCCAAGATTACTTATCCTCAATTAATCATTGCTACTACTTTCTAAATTGCCTGGCTACTATGATTGACCGAGAGAAAAAAGAGGGAAAACAAAGAAATGTTACATGATAAAAAAAAACAAATTAATACTAAATTCAATATCCTCTATACTACTAGGAAAAAACTCCTTAACTATCTAAATCAGAGAAATAGCCCCACCTCCCAAGCAACTAGGATACAAGAGCTCATGCATTTAGAGAATACAGATCATATTTATAAAAACTTCTTAATCTATTTATAATGTACAATACATACATACATACATACATACATACATACATACATACATACATACATACATACATACATACATACATACATATATATATATATATATATATATATATATGGAAAGTAGAAGATCAAATTAGCAACATCCTAACACAACAAGGAAACCTGACAAATCTATATACAACCACATATATATCTCCTTGCTATATATTCCAAAATGGGAAGAGGATAAAATAGAAACAAAGGACCCAACCTACTAGGAAACTAAAATGAAAACCAACCAGATTATGGTGGGAACAAAGAGAAAACACCCACTGAACTAAGAATAGAGGATAGTAACCAAGAGCACTTATGACTAGCCAAGAAAAATACCAAAAACAAGGAGGAGATGCCATCGAGAGAACTGTGAACTCTCCTATTTCTAGTAGACCATGATGATTTTTGATATATCACTAAGTTTATCTAGCTAAAAGTTGGGCAAAAATTCAAAATCAAACTTCTCCCTATTGAATTTCTCTATGTTTTTTCTTAGCTCTCTCATCCTAATGATGGATCATGGAGTATGATTTGAAATGTTGATGCTGAAAAACTTACACACAATCTCACTAGAAGCATAAATAAGAGCCTCAATATTGTCGAAAACCAACCTAGGATGGATATAGGGTTTAAACAAATTGAGGTAATTAAGAAGCCAATCCTTGCTCTCATCCTCTACTATCCCTCTCCAGTGGAGGAAAAATTATAAATTGGCCTGGACATCCTTGGCCATTCCTAATAGAAAACTAGGCTTTCTCGAATAACTAAGGATGGGCATCTAAAAACTACCTCCAAATCAGGGCTACCTAAAGGGAGGGCCATATACTTTTCTAGTAGGGTAATATGAAGCTTGCCATCAATTCTTCTAACTAATTAAAGCCCCTTTCACCAGACAGGATCAAAAAATTTACAACATAGCCAGATTATAGCCCATGGCTCCACCCTAGCTCTAGCCAAAATGCTGATGAATGCACCAATGTTGTCATTGTTGGTCTGCCAATTGTATTCATAATTGAAAACACCTTTGTTAATGGCCCTACTAATTGCTATCCTTGTCATGTCATTAATCAACTTTAGAATTCTACTGTTTAACTTTACCCCAAAAAGCCATAGTTCTAATTTCCAAAGTGTGGAAAAGAATAATGTTTGAATCCATCAAAATGAAAAGAGAAGACCCAAAACCATTGAAAGAAAGTGAAAACCAATAGTATAAATTGAAAGGGGCATAGGAAGAAACTAGAAACACCTAGAAGAGGTGAAATCATTAAATGGTGATGCTAGTTAGGGCAAAAGCATAGAAAATGAAATAATGATGAGATCATCACAGGTCAACCAACAAAACAAGGGAGAGACAACCTAGACAAATAATAAGAGACTGAAAAAGGCAACCAAATAAGTGATAACAAGAATAGCTGCCCCAAATGAGATACATAAGCCTAAATTTAAATGGAAAAGTGGACACCAAAAGGGGTGCCCAAAATATAGAAGACTAAAATAAGCCTAAGGAAGATTAGGAGGCTAAATAAATAGACACACCAAATAAAAGAATATGACATACAAATAAGGGAGAACAAAAGAAACAAGAAACAAATAACCAATGACCACTAAGGACTATATATTATTTATAATTAGGTAGCTTCTCCATTAGTGCCTTTATTAGCAAATTTATCTGCCTTTTTGTTGCCTTCCCTAAATATATCTCAAATTTGTATGTTTGAGAAAAGGTCCATAATATTAAGAAATTCTTCTAATTTGGAGTTGAGGACCCAATTTGGCATCGAGCATTTCTTGATAGAATTAAGTACAATTTGAGACTTGGTTTCTATGATGATGTTCCCAAATCCTAAATCTAGACATATTTGTAGACCTGCTTGCAATGCTTCTAACTCCACAAAATTATTAGTAGTTTGGTCTAAAGGTTTGGCTTTTTTTGCAATCCACCTATTGGCTACATTATTGATGATACATCTGATATCAACTATGTCGAGATTACCTCTAGAAGCCCCGTCAAAGTTTAACTTGATCCACCCACTCGGAGGTGGGGTCTTACAGAGTTCCCTAGCTTCTTTGTTCTTATTTTTATAGATAAGTGGAGGATTAATAAGATTTGTCCAGTTCTTTTTAATAAAGTTGTCCGAAGACGAGAAAGATCCTTCCTCAATCTAAGACTTCCTAAGGTGGGAATTTAAAGTTTCTACTATGCTAGCTTCAGTTTTTTTGAGGATTTCCTTAGACTGCATATCAGTGTTGCAAAAGATTCTTCAATTCCTTTCCTTCTAGAGTTCCCAAATCATAATAGATGGACTTATATTCCAAATATTACTATACACACTTTTGCATGGTCTAGTGGGCCATCCCTTAAGGATTTCAAGGAGGCAGTTAGGCAAAGGAGCTATCCAGCCTAAACTCTGTCTAAGCCACTCCTAACAAAGTTGGGAATATGAACATTTATATAAAATTTGATTAGTATCTTCACTTTCTTATCTACATAATTCGCATCTTGAAGGACCTTCAATACCTATCTTTTTTTAATCGATTTGTTGTTAGAATTTTATTTTGAAAGGCTAGCTAGAGAAAAAGGCTAGCCTTGGGTAGATAGGATGCATCCCAACAAAGCTTCAAATGGATGTCTACTTCTTCCCAATCAAAGGAGTTAATAATAGCTCTGTATCCAGACTTGACACTATATCTACCATCTTTAGAAGTAGCCCATATGAGTTTTTTGTTTCATTCTATTGCTTGATTTTCCTTTCCCAAAGGAGATCCTTAAAAGCTTTTTTTGTATTTGGATCTATATCTAGGTCATCCACTAACTTCAATTTCCATCTAGGATCTCCTCCTAAACTAGATTTAGTTTTTTAATTGCTAACCTTTCATCCCCAGGTCTTAATTAGGTAATTCTTAATACTTTTTGGGATCCCCAAACTATCTATTGGGGGGTTCCCATCATAGAAGTCTTCCTAGAAGAGAGCTTTTTCCCTCCTCCCTACATCCCAAGTAAGGAATCTACAAATAAGATCTCGACATTTAGCAATGAAGTTCCAATTTTCAGTGCCTTTAAGCAGAGACTTCATTCTAAAAATAGAATATGGGTCAGTTGTGATAAGGTATTTGTTATATAATACTTTGGCCCATTTTTGTTCTCTTTCATTGAAAACACACCAAGCAAGTTTAGCCCAAAGAGCTTCATTCTACCAACATAGGTTTCTAATGCCTCAACCTCCTAAATCCTTTGGTTTAACTATATTGTCCCATTTAATAAGAGCCAACTTATTTGAATCTTCTCAGTCATTCCAAAGGAATTTCTTGAATTTATCTTCAAACTTTTTATACATATTTTTAAGTAAAGGAAGGCTAGAAAGAGGATAGCTTGGCCAAGAAGATAAGACAACCCTAATCTTAGTAGCTTTACCTACTTTAGTAAGCCATTTATCTTTCCAACTTCCTATCTGAGAGTCTAATTTATTTAGGACACTGAGCCATGCCTTATTTGATCTACTACCTTTTTTTAAATCTATTCCTAAATATTTACATGGAAATGTTCCTTTTTTATAACCCATGATATTTTAGATCTAGGATTCCATGTTAGATCTAGTGTTGATAAAAAAATATTTTGAATTTTGAGGCATTCACTTTTTGGCCAGAAGCTTCCATATACTATTGAATAATATATTTAATGTTTCGAGCCTTAGATAGTGAACTTTCAAAAGGAAAGATGGTGACATTAGCATACTATTGGTGAGTGATATTAGGGACATTACCCATGACCTTGATGCCCTTAATATACCCTACTAGGCAAGCTTTAGATATAGCCCTACCGAAACCTTCAACCATAATAATATATAAAGATGGGGATAGCAGATCACCCTGTCTAATGCCTCTTGATGTCTCAAAGAAACCTTAGGGAATACCATTAATGAGAACTAATGCTTTGGTTGTAGAAATGCATTGGTAAATGTAGTTAATCCATTGATGATATAATCTAAATGCTTCTAGGACTTTTCATAGAAACCTCCAGTCTACCATGTCGTATGCTTTTTGGATGTCAAGTTTCATAAACATGCTAGCCAATATGTTTTTGTTAGTTGAATGCATAGTTTCTTAGATAATCAATAGACCATCTAAGATGGATCTACCTAGGACAAACCTGATTTGTTCCTCTAATGTAATTTTAGGAAGAATAGATTTAATATGATTAGCAAGAACTTTATATAAGATTTTATAGATGGTGTTGCAAAAGGCTATTGGCTTGAAATCTCTTGGGTTTTTAGGATCTTCTTTTTTAGGAATCACAGTAAGAAAGGTATTATTGATATTTGATAATATTGAGCCCCCATTTCTAGAGGCTTCAATGGCTTTCCATAAATTGATTCCAATGATATCCCAAAACTTTTGAAAGAGAAAGGCCTAGAATCCACTAGGACTTGGAGATTTGTCCGGATTCATGTCAAAAACTGCACCTCTGACTTCTTCTAAGGTTATTGGTTTATTTAAATATTTATTATCTTCGAAGGATACCATGCTTAGGATAGCCTTCAACATCTCTGCTTAGACTTTTAGATTCAAATGTTCATGATTATTTAGTAAGTTCTAAAAATGGCTGACAAAAACCTCAACTATTTTCTCTAGATTATCTACAGTAGAACCTAGAGAGTTCTTGATTTTGGTTATCTTTCTCTGAACTCTATTCTAAATAGTGTTTTTATGGAAGTATTTTGTGTTTCTATCTCCATCTTCTAGACATTTTTCTCTTGACCTTTTTCACTAGAAGACTTCTTCTTTGGTCAAGATGTCTTCATGCTTGGCCAATAGTTTTGTTTCTAATTTGTAGCTATCGTTATGCATACCCTTTTTAATTATTTCTATATTTAATACTTTTAATTTCCTTTCTATTTCTATTTTTTCTTTAAATATGTTATTTAAATGATCATTTTTCCCCTTAAGAATCTTTTCTTTAATCATTTTAAGTTTGGATACAAAGATGAACATTTTAGACCTTTTACAATTACCTTGCTTCCACTAGTCTTTGATGAGTTTGATGAAATCCTTATTTATAAACCACATTTTTTCACATTTAAATGGGTTTCTCATTGGTTTAGAAGGTTCAAAAAAAGTAAATCTAATAGGGAAATGATCCAAACCTGCTATAGGAAGGAATGAGACTTGGATATCAATTTTTAGGTCATTGAAATCACTGTTAATGAAAAATCTATCAAGTTTCTTTGCTATA
Organism: Cupressus sempervirens; assembly: GCA_028749045.1. Classification (NCBI taxonomy): domain Eukaryota; kingdom Viridiplantae; phylum Streptophyta; class Pinopsida; order Cupressales; family Cupressaceae; genus Cupressus; species Cupressus sempervirens. The sequence continues at coordinate 130,601,760 of CM053786.1, read as the reverse complement.
TAAGTGAAATCTTTCCTTTTATTATTCCATGTATACTTCCCATTGTTAAATGAGATATCTATTAGGTTATTCAAATATGTCCAAACCTTAAACTCCTTAGTGGCTTGACATGTATGTTGAATACCTTCGTATTTTTCATCTAAATTTAAAATAGTATTAAAATCATTGCCTAACAAAATGAGCTCATTTCTATGATTTTTAATGAAGACACTTATTTCATCCCATATTTTTAGCATAGTTAGGGGTGGGACCATATATATTTACAAGAATAAAATGTATATTGGTTTTGATGCTACTAACTCTTTTGCTCAGCCATGAATTATTTAACCTTAAAATATTTAAAGAGGCTTTCCTAGGGTTCCAAATCATGCCTAGATCACCTGAAGCTCCACTTGATTCATAAAAATAACTATTCCAACTACCTAGATTCTTTTTAAATTTTGATCATTCTTCTATATTTAATTTTTTTTCTTGAAGCATGATAATTTCTTATTTGAATTATTTTAAGTTTGTTTCTTACTAGGGGCATTTATGGCCCTAGCATTCCAAGTTGTACTGGGAAAGATCTTCCCCTTCCCTGCATTAAGTAGATAGCTGATTTTTTGTTTTTCTTTTACCTTCCCATCTACTTCCCTAAGTTCCTTAAGGGATTTCCTTCCCCTTTTGGCTTTAATTTTACCATAGTTTGGTGAAGTAAGTCCTTCTTGATTCTTCTAGATTCCTAATTGATCTGTGTTTCCAATCATATTTAGTGGAATAATGGATTGATTACCTCCTTCTTTGCTATTATCATCATTGCCTAGTTCTTTCATGAGTTTCTTTGTTGAGAAAGGATTCTCCTTTGAAGGATATTCTTTATTGAAATTGTCTTCATCAGGATCATCAAAATGAATTGTTAATACTTTGTTATCTATTCCTTGAGAAGTTTCAATTACCTTATTCCCAGCTTCAAAGGATAACATATCTTTTTTAAGATCTTTATAGTTGTCTCCACCTAAATATAGTACTTCCTACATAAGTTCTTCTTTTTGTGATTCACTACTCTTGCTTAAATTCTAAAAGTCAAATGCTCAAATCAATTCCTCAAAAATATATTCAAGGTTTTCCTTTTCATCATCATTTAATGCCATTAATTTTGGTTCTTCCTCCTCCTCTAGATCCTTGTTCAAAATATCTTGAAAGTCTTGCATTGAGATGTCTTTTATCGTGTTTCCCTCTATATAGCTCTCATTGATTCTATACTCTAGATCATCCTTCCTTGAAAGGAGAGTTTTCCAAAACTTGGTGAGCTGATTTGTGACCTTATTTTTAGAACTGGTATCCTTTGTAGATTCTTTGGGATGTTGCGCTGATTCCTTTAATATATCTTTGGTTTCTTTTGATCTTTTCATAGCCTAGATTTTTATCACAAAATAAAAGTGAGTTTTCCATTTCTTCTATATTATTGAGTGCTTTACCTAGGCTCTTAGTGTCCTATAATCTTGAATCAAAGTCTGTAGTAGACTATATTTTATTTGGTTCTTGAATACTCCTACTCTTCTCTATCTTCTTTCCTTTCCTTTTGGATTTTCTATTGCAAACTATTTTACTCTGCATTCTAAATATGGTACCATCTTGTGAGTGTTCACTTATGGTTATGGCTAGGATTTTGAAGCTCTATTTGTCAGGTTTTGATTGAAGCTCCAAATTGAGTTCTTTTTTATTCCACTATGTTGCCTTAGTTTATTCCTTTTGAAATTCCTTTCCTAGAGAAGATAGGTTGTTTTCATTTCTTGTAATTGTTTTGCATTCCTTTCCTCCCAATCCATTTTCTAGCACTTCTTCCCCTGAGATATTTTTGGAGACCATCTTGTAGTTTAGCTCAAATGGATTCTCTTTGTGATTCATTCTATAATTCCTTATTCTAATCATAGGGAGAGAGGCATTAAGATCCGCTGTAGCTTGCAATGTTTTGGAATTGATTTTCCTCTCATCATCTAACCTAATAATTTCTAAAACTTTTCCTTCACATTTCTGAAAGTTTAGTTTGTAGATAGAATTGTTTGTAATAATTTTGAGTGGTTTGACCTTCATATTGTTGACTTTACATTTAATTAAGAATTTTATGTTATTACATCATTCAAAAGAAGCATCTAATCCAATCAAATCTCCCATTAAACGACCTATTTTCTTAATGATACTTATCTAATTTAGCTCTAGAGGGATAGGGTTAATGGAAAACCATGTTGGAACTAAGAATCTTAAGTTATCTCCATGCAATCTGGTAACCATTCAAAAAATTTGACTGCATGAACTTTAAAAAAACAATCTAAAGCATACATAAAATCTTTTTTCATAGACTCATCACTATAATGAATATAGATTAATCTATCAGTATGGTGAGAAATACTTACCTGATCGCATCAATAATCCTCCAGCCAATCAATAAGGTTTTGCAGTTTTTCTCTTAGCCCATTCCAAAAGGAAAACAATCCAACCATTTGACATTCCTACCAATGGTTTTTGTTATCTAGGTTGTTGATGATAAGGACCTCATTTTTAGACTTCGTTGAGGAATGACTGAGAGGCAAGGGAGGCAAGGTAGTAGAGTGATGAGGAGATTTAGGGTTAGGCATTCTATGGTGAGGAGGAATATAAGACATGGGGAGGATGGAGTTGGAGATGAAACAAAATTAAAGCCATTCTTAAATTGCCTCTTCTCAGGAACTAAATGGACATCCAAAGGATTAATGGCAAAGCCTACCTATTGAACATAAAGGGGTTGAGATTGGATCCTGCATACTTGGTTAGGTTATAGAAATTAATTTTCCTATCTAAATTAAAATTGGAATAGATAAGAGGATGAAGTCTATCTAAATGTTGATATGAATGTCGATTAAACTAGATGATGTGCATATTTTTTGAAGCCAAAAGCCCCACCCTGTTGATCTAGTTAAGGTCCTCACAAACTCCCACTTTAGGGATTTTTTCAGGAATGTTGAGAACATCCAAATCTTGTAAGCCATCCAAAGTGGCAAACAAATTTGAGGTGTTTACTCTAAAATTCAGATTTTTTTGAATTATATCAGAGGGGTGCCCCAATATGTTCCTTAGGTTGGTTTTGTTGAAAATATTGGGAGTTTTTGAAGTATTTGTCACTAAAAACCCTAGTTTTTTAGGAAGACATTGCTTAATATCTGACTTCGGGTTTATTGCCTTGACAAATTTTGCTTTTTCACATTTTGCTCTGCATGCCATTTTTTTCCCTTGCTAAATATGATTATTACTTAAGTTAATAAATATTATATTAAAAAAATGTCTCAAATATTAATTAAAGAGAGAAAAGAATTATTTGATTAAGATATTTTGTAATTAAATATCTAAAAGAGTTCTGCATGGAAAGTTAAAAAGATAACAAAATATTAAAAGAAATTGATCAACAAGTTCTCTCTCATTATTGCACAATCAAAGCCCCAAATTTAGGGGAGAACTCTTTATCTAAGATATAGAGCTCATTATGCAATTGCACTAGTTTTGGAGGAGTAATTTCAGAAAGAAAGATTTTCAAAAATAGGGAATTGTTGCATGTTCTGTGTGTTTGCCATTTTAGCATCAAATCTAGATAGAATCTCTTGGTTTAATTATACAGTGTATTTTCGTTCTTCAAATTCCTATCTTCTTCATGTCTAGATAAATCTATTTTTAGAGTTTTTTAAGGTGGTTGAAAACCTTTCTATTGAAATCTTCTCTGTCTTGTTCTTAATATGTCTTTGAGTGAAATAATTCGATTGAAACCCTTGTTTGAGAAAATTAAATTTTTGTTATAGAATTGTTTGTGATTTAATCTGAAACCTCATAGTGGATTTATTGTTCTTTATTTCATAAATATCTGTGAATGGTTATAGCTTTGAAATCCTATTTGATTGATTAGAAAACGGGATGAGGGTTTGGAAAGTATTCAAAATTTTAATATTTGATTGGTTAATCACATTTTCTTTATCAGGTTATTATGAATATTTTATAATACGCACACACACACACACACATACACACACACACACACACACACACACCACAACAATTTAATTACTATGGTAATATATTATAATATTATATTTAGGGTAGGGGGTTTCTGATATTTTTGTTTTTATAAAATAAAATAAAATCAAATTATTTTGAAAAGAATGGAAGGCATATGTTTTTTTCATTTTAATAAAATAAATTTAAAAAATATATATATATATATATATATGTACATATATACATACATATATATATATATGTATGTATATATGTATATATATATGTATGTATATGTATATATATGTATATATATATATATGTATGTATATATATATGTATATATGTGTATAAATGTATATATGTATATATATGTATATATAATATATGTATATATACATATATTATATATACATACACACACACACACACACACACACACACACACACACACACACACACACACATATATACTATAAATTTTGGAGGGAGGCAAGGACCCCATCCCCCACCACCGGCTTCCATTAGCAGCGACTGTCCCAAGGACAAGTTTCCTGACATGGTAGTGTGCGATTGTCTAAGGATAGTTCATCACTATCAAGGCAGTGCAACTTGTTCACACCCCATTTTGGGCACAATTATATTAATTGCATTATAATTTGTTGTTTATTTTATTAAATATTATTATTATTATTTTAAAGGAATTTAATAGTAATAATAATATTATTTTTATTAATTATTATTTTATTATTTAATTTAATAATTATTAATATTAATAAATTATTATAATTAAAAATATATTATTTTATTGATCTTTTGATAGTAATTATTATCAATAATTTAATAATGATTAATGCAATTTTAACAATAAAATCTATTTAAATAATTGTTGTAAATTTACTTTTTAAAATTTGAATTGAATTAGTAAGTGTACAAATTTGAGACAGATTGATGAATCTTCTATTATTCTTATTTTATTAATCGACTCATAATTTTTATTGATTAAATAATATAAGTTATTTTTATCATTATTAGTTTAAAGAGTATTGAATTGAATTTTAATAATATTTAATTAAGGATTTTTATTTAAATTATTATTAGAATATTTTTGTGAAGTAAATTGATAATTGAATTGAGAAAAGTGTGTTTTAGTAAATTTGGGTGTTGGTTGATAAATCAATGTCATATTTAAATTTACTTTTAATAAGATTTTTGAATCTATTATTCTTTTGAATTCAAAAAATAAAATAAAATTAGCAAATCGACACTGGGGTAATTTTATGATTCAAAAGCATTAGTAATTATTATAGTGTGAAAAGATAGAAACTAAACTCTGATTGTAATTGAGAACTTTGGTGAATCTGTTGCTTAAAATGAAATGGAAACATAAACCTTATATTGTAATAAAAAACCTTAGTCATTATAATACTTTGAAATGGAAAATGAAAACTGGAACCCTAGTTTTGAACATTGAATCTTATTTTTTTTGATAACAAATTGAACTATGAAACTATGTTTAAACAACTTTATATGATTTGTTGAATCATTTGGGATTCTAGTGAACTCGAGAAACCTCAGTGAACCTGGTAACTAGAGAAATGAAAATTGAAACCTTATTCTTGTATATCTAAATCTTGTGCTTGAAAGTGAAATAGAAAACTTCAAACCAATAAGTGAGAATTAAACTTTTGCTTTCAAAATCTAATATATTGAGAAAATGGCTTTTGTATGGTCTTTTTATGACATGTGATTTTACTGTTGGGTGTCAGGTTGATTTAGTACTTGACCAAATTGTTTGATACAATTGACTAATTGTGTATTGTATTTGATGTTACACAAATGTCATATTATTTGCCAGTTAGTGTTTACTGAGATCACTTGGTCAGCAAGATAGTTTTCCTTGTCTATTGAGCATTTTTGAAGATTACTCTATGAAAATAGTATCTACCGAGCTCACTTGAGTGTCAAAGGAAAGTTGGTCAGAGTTAGTATTAACCAATTTCACTCCGTTGCCAAAGGATTTGTGCAAAGTTTGCAGTGTTAACTGAGCTTTGGTTGGTTAACAAAGGAAATAATTTTAGAACTAGTGTTTACTAAGCTGGGTCAGTCATCGAAGGATTTTGTTGATTTGGAATATGAAATTTAATTATTTCAAGCATTGATTCCAACAAACTATGGTGATGATATATGGTCATTGTAATTTGTATTGAGTCAACTTGACAATCTAAATGATATAAATATAAAATCAAATTGTGATTTTCAATAGCATGTAAGTGCATTGATTGGATGAAGAAGGCAAGTGTGTGAGAAAATTTGAAGGATGGTCAAATATCCTTGTGGAGCAGTAATGTAATATTCAATCAGGAAGGATCAAGTTTTTGTAAACAAAATAGAGATCTAGATTTAGCAATTCAGTTGCATCTCAAGCAGGTCATTTAATTGTTACTTTCTTACCATTGTAGTAGTGATCCAAAATCTCTTAACAAAGTTGGTTTAATAGCCAATAGTAAATCCTCTAACAGGGTGACAGTTCCATTGAATTGTTTCAAAGACCTCTTACAAGGCCACTCCTAATAGGGTGATTAAATCCTCTAATGAGGTCACACCTAGCAATGTTTTTTGTAACCTTTACTTTGGTTGGCTCCTAATAGGGCTCACTTTAGAAGAGTGAAAAATAGTAACTAGCTACATTGGTATTTTTTCCCATATTGGGTTTCCATATTAAATTTGGTGTCTCTTGTGTTCATTTATTTTCTCTCATGTTTGCAAATTATTACTATTGATGTTACATCTGCTAAAGTAAAACATAATCTGCATTTATTGAGTTACAACATTTTTAGTATGTTTACTGAGTGATAGCAGTAATTAGTTTTATCAAACATCTAAAGGATCTATGGATATATATTTTATGGTAACTAATTCACCCCCCGAAGTTACTCCATCTATATTTCCAACAGCTAGTATCAGAGCTTTTGGTGCTTGCAGGAAGGTTTCAAGGACCTAAGCTAAAGATCAAGATGTCTTATAAGAGAGAGATCCCAAGGCTCAACAAAGATAACTTTTCAACATGGTAGGGACTTATGAGGCTTCATCTAGCTCATCAGTGATTTAGGATGAAAATATTTTGATGTAGAATATAAAACTCCTACTGGTACATTATTTGTTGAAGATCTTGCTAAGAAAAAGAATCATAATATCATGATGATTGATATTGCATCTACTCTTAGATATGAAGAATTTGATGAGGTCAAAGATTGTAAAACTGCTTTTGCAATGTGGAAAAAACTCAAGGACATCTATGGAGGTGATGAAAATGTAAGAAGAGCCAAAGTTGAAAGTCTTAGAGGACAATTTGATCATATGAGAATGAGAGAAGATGAAAATATTGCCAAATATGTAAAAAGAGTCAAAGCCAGTCTTAGTGCAATTAGAGCATCTGGAGGAGAAATCAAAGAAGAAATTGTTGTAAGTAAAATTCTTAGAACTTTGCTTTCCACCTATGCAATCAAAGTATCTGCTATTCAAGAAGTAAGATGTGATTCAAGTAACAAGATAGGTTTGGGTTCCCTAGTAGGAAGATTGACAAATTTTGAGCTAGACAACTTTGATAATTATGTTCTAGCTTCCAAAACTGTTGAGTCTACTTTTGAGGCCAAACTTTCACTCAAAGAAAAAGGGAAGAAGATAAAAGAAAATTAGTCAAATAGTGAAGAAGAAATTGAGGAAAGCTCAAATAGTGATCTTGAAGTTGTTGAAGCTTTTCTTGCAAAGAAATATTCTAGAAGCAGAGGAAAATACAAAAATAAAATTCTCTTAATCTATTTTTCATGTGAAGAAGTTAGTCATATTGTTGCTAGGTGCCCAAACAAAGATAAGGATGAAAAGAAGAGTCATAAGTAAAAAGACAAAAAGGATTTCAAATCATACAAGGACAAAGGTAAGAAATTTTTTTTTGTGGATAAATATTCTTATAATAGTGAAGATGAAATAGTATACATTACTATAAAAGATGGATTTGATGATGAAGGAGATAAGATGGCACTTATCTCTCATGTTAGCAAAAATGAAAAATGGATCATAGATAGTGGATGTTCACATCATATGACTGGAGATAAAAAAAAGTTTGAACATTATGATGGAGGAAGTGTAAGATTTGGAAACAATGAACTTTGTTGCATAAAAGGAAAGGTTCATATTTCATTAACCAATGAACTTTTATGTGGCAATGCTTATTGGGTTGAAGGACTAAAGCATAATCTATTGAGTGTGGCACAACTTATAAACATTGGATTCAAGGTAGAATTCATTCATGGCAAGGCAAGACTATTGGATGACAAAGGAAAATTGATTGGATCAGGCAAACAGACAAAAAGTAACCTATTTAATCTTGATCTTGGTGATTACTTGTGTTTTATTGCTCAAGTTGAAGAAAGTTGGTTATGGCACAAAAGGTTATGTCATGTAAATTTTGATAACATGGTGAAAATAAGAAAATTCAGGAAAGTAAGAGGTATTCTTATTTTGAAGAAACCAAATGTTGGTCTATGCAAGAATTATCAAATTGGCAAAATGGGAAAGACTAGTTTTAAAAGAAAAAACTATCAATTTGAAGATATCTTAGAAATTTGCATACTAATTTGTGTGGACCTATTGGAATAAAATTCTATAGTGAAGAAAAATTATTTATTCTTTTTGTTGATGACTACTCTAGAATGATGATTGTTATGTATTTAAGAGAGAAGTCATAAGCATTTGAGAAATTCAAATGGTATTTGGAAAGAGTAGAGAAAGAAACAGGGAAAAGACTGAAATGCTTAAGATCAAACAGAGGTGGTGAATTCATCTCCAATGAATTCAACAACTTTTGTATTGAAAGAGGAATCAAAAGATAGGTATCAACCCCTAGAACTCCCAAGCAAAATGGAATAGCTGAAAGAAGAAATAGATCTATCATGGATTGTGCAAGAACTTTGATGATTGAAAAGAACATTGCTATCAAATACTAGAAGGAAGCTATCAGCACTATAGTTCATACTTTAAACCGAGTTCAGTTGAAGAAGGATTCAAACAAGACTCCCTATGAACTATGGTATGGCTACAAACCCAATGTAAGTTACCTAAAAGTATTTGGAAGTAAATGTTATATCTTAAAAGATTCTAGAAAAGGTTAGTTTGATGTAAAAAGTGATAAAGGTATATTTCTAGGATACCCCAGAAAATGAAAGACATATAAATGTTAAGATTTGTCTACTCACAAAATCATAGAAAGTGCACATGTGAGAATTGATGAGTTTGTAGAAAAGGTTGAAGAAGAAAGAAAGAAAGAACTAGAACACTACAGAAGGTTTGTCTACTATGAATTTGACACTTTTCTAGATATATTTGATAATAAGGAGACTGCATCTACTGAGCCCAGTATAGTTATCGAGTCACAAATAGTTCAGACTGAGTTGTAGGAATTCGAGTTACAGTCTAAAGCTATCGAGCCAATGACGACCGAGTCTAAAGGACCCAAGCTACAAAAAGAACAACCTAAGTCTCAAGTTGAAATTCAAGAGGAAGACAATGCAATTCATTCAAAAGGAAAGGAACTTGTTTTAGCCAAGTATGTTAGAAGGCATCATATAGCTGATCAAATTATTGGAGATAAATCAAAAGTTACTATGAAAAGAAGTAAGCTAAAAGGTACATGTTTACTTGCTGAATTTGAACCTAGAAGTGTTAAAGATGTATTAGAAAAGGAAAGTTAGATTGATGCTATGAATGAAGAAATTGAACAAATAAAGAAGAATAAAACCTAGAATCTTGTACCTAGGCCCAAAGACAAAAATGTGACTGGCACACAATGGGTATTCAGGAATACATTGAATGAAGATGGTAAGGTATATAGAAACAAAGCTAGATTGGTATGAAAAGGATACTCTCAAGAAGAAGGCATTGATTATGGCAAAAAAATTTCTCTTGTTGTAAGATTGGAAGGTATCAGGACCTTACTTTCATATGCAGCACATAAAGGATTTAAGGTATATCAGATGGATGTTAAATCTGCATTTCTCAATGGTATTCTTGATGAAGAAGTCTACATTGAACAACCATAAGGTTTTGTTGATCCAGATAAAAGGGACATGGTTTTCAAGCTATACAAAGCTTTGTATGGTCTAAAACAAGCTCCTAGAGCATGGTATGAATGATTACATAACTACCTTATGTAGATTAGTTTTCAAAGAGCTAATGATAATAGCAGTTTGTACATCAAGGAAGGACCAGATAACAAGATTGTATTGGCAAAAATATTTGTGGATGATACTTTATTTACAAGGAATGATGATCTATGCAAAGAATTTTTATAGAAAATGAACAAAGAGTTTGAAATGTCTATGTTTGGTGAGATTAAATTCTTTATTAGATTGTACATACAACAAAGTAGGAATGGTATCTACATCACTTAGTCCAAGTATAGCAAGGAGATACTCAAGAAGTTTGGTATGGAAGATTCAAAATCAGTTGGAACCCCCATGTGTACTAGATTAAAGCTTACCAAACATGATGACTCAAAAGAAGCAGATCAGACCTTGTATAGATCAATGATTGAAAAATTATAGTAAATAGTTCATACAAGAACTGAAGACTATGGTTTATGGTATAAACTTGGAGGAAATATGGACCTAAAAGTGTTTACTGATGCTGACTGGGTAGAAAATATTGATGATAGAAAAAGCACAAGTGGTGGAACATTCTTTCTTGGTAAAAGGTTGGTATCTTGGATAAGCAAGAAGCAAAATTGCACATCTCAATCCACGACCGAAGCAAAATATGTTGGAGTAGTAGTAAATTGTTCTAACATTTTTTGGTTTAAACAATTATTGCAAGGTATGAAGGTTGAAATCAAGGAACTAGTTGTAATGTTTTGTGATAATACAAGCACAATTAACATATCAAAAAATCTAGTAATGCATTCCAAAACCAAGCATATTGCTATAAAATATCATTTTGTCAGAGAACTGGTGCAAGACAAAGAAATCAAATTGGAATATGTCCATAAAAAAGAATATATTATAGACATATTTACTAAGCCATTACCTAAGGATTCATTTTTGTATCTAAGAGGCAAGTTAGGGGTCATTCCCCTATCTGATGCTCACTAAGTGAAGATTTAGTGATGCATCAATATGAACCTAGTTAAAGATAAATCAATTGATGTTGCTGTTACCACATTTTGTTTGCCCCGCCAAGTTTCAAAATTTGAATGTTACCCTGCCCAATGGTCACCTCCCCAATTACTAATATTTTAATACCCATGAAGATATCAAAATTACCTAAGTTCCGAACCTTATGATATTTTTACACCTCGCAAGTTCTCTGCCATCAAATTAGGGCCGATCAATGGTCGTCGCCATCTCGCTATGATGAAGTTGTGTGAGGGTTACTATAGCGACGTAGCGATAGGGCGCCACGTGTTCGATGGGTCCAGCTTGTAGGGCAGAGGATGGCGCGGGTTAGAAATTTTTTGCGGTACTGTAGGCGCTATGTCGCTATCATGCATTGGCTCAAAAATTTCCATGGCAACATAGCGCCCGTCGAAAAAGATGTGCCGATGATGGTGAGTCAGCATGTTCGGCGGAAAGGTTTGGCAGACTGGAGAAGATAGCGGCGAGGTTTTAGGCAAGCGATTGGGTTACGACAGGTACTTCATCTACCCAGTTGGCAGAGTCCAGTGTCACGGAGGCGAATCAGAGGGAGCCATGTGTGCCAAATCTTTAGTTCAACCAGCACAGTCAAGAGGTGAGTCTTTACGTTCATCAGATCTATAGGATCAATAAATGTCACCATATTGCCATGGTGAAGATGTGCAATCTTTACCATAGCGACACAGCGACAGGTTGCCACGTGTCAATGGGGCTAGGTCTCACCAGGGTGCGGTCACTAAGGTATTTCCAGGTGTTGGTTGGATACAACAAGGTTGCAAAGGTGGCACCAATTATGATAGGCTCGGGGTAAGGACAGCATGGAGTATGACGAGTCTTCATGATCGTCAGATCTAGGCTGATTGATGGTCGTCGCCACCTCACTATGGGTAAGTCGCTCGAGGTTTATGTTGGCGACATAGCGCCTTGTTGACACGTGTCTCACTGGTCCAGTCAGAAAGGACGGTCGGTGGCTGGTGGTTAATGTAATCGTCATAGTTAATATGAATATCTGCAAGGGTGGCGCGGTTAGTCCGATGACAGAAGGTCAACCACGAAGACTTCCCCAGGTGGCAGAACAAAGAAAGGTAATTGGCCCGCATGACCCAGCTAGCTCGTATAGCCTATTTGACTTGCTTCAACCCTATTGATTCATGAACCAGGAAGCAAAGGTGATCAAGGTTATCTTACGATCTGATCTTCGCGATCAATTCTGACCTACCTAAAATGAATGCAAGGCATAGGGAAACACTCCACCATCTCAGCCGATCCATCTACTATGTCAGGATCATTCATTGGCACCGCTTCTGTCTACTCAAGGTGTTCCCTCAGTCAAAAATCTGATTTTCTACTTCAGAACCATACTCGAGTGTGATCTTTGATCAGATATTTTGGGGTTCAATGGCAGTAGTTGAAGCAGTTAATACAGAATCATTTCCCTCAGTTATGCCCGAACTATAAAGGAAATTTTGTAATCTTTTCCAAGGGTCGACTCTTTCTGATTTCTCTTATATTGCTCTACAACTCTCAGTGTAACATTCCCTATGCCTTTGAACCGAATGATTCTTTGTTTTATCCCTTTCAGCCATTGATGTGTTTGTGCATCCCTTTTGCCTCTCATTGGTGTATTGTTAAGATCTGTAACTTGCATATTGTATTTGTTTCTTGCCTACTGGATAATATATAAGTGAGATTCCTCTTTCCTTGTGTTATTTAGTTGTGCTTCTTGATCTACATGAGGTTATTAGATCAAAACAAGCTTGTATGTATAAATCCTTAGTTTCATTCTGGTTCAATAGTGCATATATGGGCAGAAATGGTCTGAACACTCTATTTTGGTGCATCACCTCCATAGTTTAGGTAGGGTAGAGTTGTTTTCTACATCTCCTCCTTCCCCTTTTCCTTCCGGGAGTAGTTAGGTGTGCCCTGATAGTAAGAGGAAGCTGACCTTCTCTGGAGACTCAACCTCGTAGTTCAAGTCCCACACCTTGGAGGTTGTTTCCATGTTTCACTAGGTTGTCCTCGTGCATAGGCCTTGGAAAAGGGTGCAAACCTAAGTGACAACAGTTTTTGACATGCCCAGTGGGACAATCTTATTGGAGATTTAAAGTCTACTGGTGTCAAAGAAAGAAGAATTTCATAGATTAATGCTGAAGAGGTAGTGTTGGATTTAGTATTCAAGCCTTCGAGAGGTTGGTCCTTCAAAGTACTTGGCAACTCTAAACATCAACAAACTTGGTTCCAGGCCAAAGTTGCAGTGATTCATGCCCAGAGCTAAAACAAGGGCATCTTCTAGAGGTAAATTTCAATATCAAGAGATTTCCCTTTCAAATTCTAGAAGAAGGAGGACTAGAATTTCATTATCACCAGTTAGGGGTGAAGAAACAGTTAATATACTTGTAAGGTCCACCTCTACTCCTCCTACTGCTCAAACTCAGCCTAGATTGCCATCAACGCTCATTAATAGAATACTTGTTTATATGGCACAACCAAGAGTTCATGCTTTTTCCACCTTTAATGGTGGAAGTCCTTTGTTGTTAGCCCAAAGACATGATATACCAATATTTGCACTAAAAATCATACCTAATTTTACTAGTGAGACTTCTATCTCCCCTTTAGAGCATATCCAAGAAGTAGCAAATGTCTGTAATATTCATGGTATTACAGAGGATGATGTTGCTGTCAGACTTCTAGCCTCATCTTTAAAAGGAAAAGCATTAAAGTGGTATAGAGGCTTAGCTCATGGTTCTATAACTAATTTGGATGAACTAGGAGCAGGATTATGTAAACATTTTGAGGATAAGAGTGACCATTTGTCACTATTAGAGCAGCTGACTACAAAAAAAAGAGCCCCCCATGAGTGTATGACTGATTTTAATTATAGATTCTAAAAGACATGGGATAGAATACCTACTGCAGTGAAACCTACCCCTGGTAATGTCTTCTTGCATTACCTTAGAGCTTTTGATAGTGATATTGCCACTACAATCCAAACTATGGGAGGGGATACCTTGCCTACTGCTTATGAGATAGCCATAAAAGCTGAGAACATCCTAATACAAAGAGGAAAATTGGCTCCAGGCCCCCTATGCCTTTCTTTCCTGATGTTCCTAATCACGAACCAGCAATGGCCCCTCTTCCTACAACTTCTACATCACAAACTCTTACTCTAGTCCCTCGAGCTTCTACATCCTCAAATGGGATAGATGAGCTCAAAGAAATGCTCTAAGGTCTATTGTTGAACACAGATAAAAGAGAGAAGACCCTGGATAAAAAATTGCAAGAGCAGGGGAGGGAGTTGAAGGACCAGGGGAAGAGATTAGAAGATAGTCTCTCTATGATACAAAAAATGAGTAACAAGGTGGTGACCTTAGAAAGGCAGCAAGCTCAAAGTGGCAAGCTCCCCAACTGCGATATCAAGCTCCAAGTGGTGGTAGGCTTCCTAATCAGTGGAATAGCTCCTTTGATCAGGGTAGGCAAAATAGTCATGCTTCTACTTCAAGCTCAAATCAGAACAGAGCCATAGTCCCTCAAAATAACTTGGCCCAAGATCAAGATTTCTGCCCTTCTTGCAACTATTCTTATACCTATTGCATGTGCTAGAAGGCAGAATCTTATATGGCCCTAACTGTCCAAAAACCTGCAGCAAAGCAATCATACAAGGAGGATCATCCCAAGGAGGCATCATATATTCAAGGACGTGATGATTTCTCTTTCATGAATCATCAGGATGGGGAGCATTGTAATATAAACCAGGATTCCATTGCTCATAACACAAGGAGCAGGAAGAGAGCTATGGAACATGTTGCCCCTCTTTCTCCTAAGCAGGCCTCAACTTTGAGTGCTACACCTCATATACAAGCAGAAAATGAACAAGCAAGTACTTCACAACAACAAGAGCAAGATCCAAGAAAGAAAGATGCAGGTGGCCCTTATGTTGCTCCACCTCAACCTCTTATAAGTGCAGCTCCCAAAGTTTCTACCAAAGTTCCTAATGCACCTTTCAGTGTGGTAGAGAAAATGAAGAAAACTAATGTGAATATCTCTATGTGGGATTTTGTTGGTGCCATACCAATGCAGAAGAGGATGCTGCAGCAAGAATTAGAGAAGATTGAACTCAAGGATCAGCCATCTATCATGGAGAATGCCACAAGTCTAGTACAACCAGCAGGGGATGTGGAGACAAATAACAAGGTTAGACCTCCCCCATTCTATGTTTCCTAATTATAGGAGGCAAATTAGTCCACAATTGCATGATAGATTCAGGGGCTAGTAGCTCAGTAATGCCTAGGTGTGTTGCTTATGCTTTAGGGATGAAATATGAGCCCATTGTTAGGGATGTGTTACAACTAGATGGTAGTATTGTCAAAACCATAGGTATCCTTAGGAATGTAGAGATGGCCCTACATGCATGCCCTAGTTGCACTGTGATTCAAGATATATCTATTGCTGAAGTCAAGCCCTATTTTGCCATCTGTCTTTCAAGAGACTTCACAGTTTAGATTGGTGGATTCATATCTACTGATTGGCCATATATGTCATTTAAGACCAAATATGGAGCCAATGCCTCAATTAGAGCAGAACATCAAGCCCTTCATCACACTAAATCTTACAGCCCCAACTTCATCAATATGAATTGCCCTATTCTAGAGATGGATGAAAATGACATAGTAAATGAGCCTGCCACTTCCATAGGAGGGATTCCTGATTTCTTCTTGGATGAGTGGGAAAATGCATATCAATTTGAACCTATGTCGGAAATTCTTGAGAGAGGCCTTAGTACATATTGCATAATACAGAAAGAGGCTCAAGCTCCTGATCTTGTTGGGACTAATGATGGTATAAATAGAATATGGAGTATGTACTTTGATGGCTCAAGGAATAGAAATGGATCAGGGGCCGATGTTATGTTGGTCTCTCCTACTCAAATAATATACTACTTCGCCTTCAGGCTCCAATTCAGTTGCACCAATAATGTGGCCGAGTTTGAATCCTTGATTCAAGGTCTCTTACTCGCCCAAAAGAGGGGAATCCAAGCCTTGAAAGTATATGGAGACAGTGACTTGGTACTGAATCAGGTGAGAGGCCAGAATGTCACCAAAAATGGCCTGCTCAAGTCTTACAAACATAGAGTCTAGGATTTTCTTGAGGGTTTCAATGCATTTAATATTCAGAGCATTCCTAGGAAAGAAAATAAACATGCTGATAGACTTGCAGTGGTGGGTGCAGCTTATGATGTACTAGGGAATCTTGAGGAGGAGAAGAAGCAAAAAATTGGGGTGGTAGTGAGGCCTACCATCCCTGACAAAAATGCTCATTGGCAAGTGTTTGACTCCGATAAGCAAATTGCGAGTTTCTTGCAGAATGAGGCAGAATTCTAAGATAAAAACCAGTCAAGGCTGCAAGATTAGTATGGTGATCATATCATTCACCTTAGTTCTAACAAGTTGCCCAAGGGTCTCATTACTTTGGAGAGTGTTTTTAATCCTGATGATCAAACAAGAGGCAAAGGAATGAATCTAGCTGCAGAAAATGATGATTATGCCTCAGTTACAATTGCTAATGGAAAATCTCTGAATATGGGGAAGGTATGTTCTAAAACTAAGCAAGAAAACTTCATTCATTTATGTCAAGAATTTAATGATGTATTTGCTTGGACATATGATGACTTGAAAGGGTTTGACCCTAGTTTGTTTCAGCATACCATAGATCTAGTTGATAAGGCCAAACCAGTAAGGCAAAAATAGAGGCCAGTGAATCCTAAGATTGAGCCCCTAATGAGAAAAGAATTATCCAAGTTGATAGAGGCCAATATAATATTTCCTATCAAACACTCATCATGGGTAGCTAACCTTGTCCCTGTAAGGAAGAAGAATGGGTAAATCAATTTGTGTGTGGACTTTAGGGATCTTAATCAGGCTTCACTTAAAGATCACCATCCTCTCCCTTCCATGGAGAAAATTCTATCCAAGGTCAGTGGGTCAAGGAGATTCTCTTTTCTTGATGGATTCTCTGGTTACAACCAAGTGCTGGTTAAAGAATCTGATAGACATAAAACAACATTTACTACTAAATGGGGCACCTATGCTTACTACAAGATGCCATTTGGACTAACAAATGTAGGTGCCACATTTCAGAAGGCAATGGAGATGGCCTTCAAAACATTAATTGATAAGTTTGTCTTAGTATACCTTGATGATATAACTGTATATTCAAAAGATGTAGAAAATCATTTTGATCATCTAAGGTAGGTATTTCTAAGGTGTAGAGAGTTTGGGGTTTCCCTCAACCCAGACAAGTGTGTCTTTGCTACAAGCCAAGGAAAATTATTGGGACACATTGTATCTAAGGATGGTCTGACCATTGATCTAGAAAGAACAAAGGCAATACTTGCCCTTCCTCTTCCTAAACACAAGAAGGGGTTGCAAGGTTTCCTCGGTAGAATAAACTTTGTGAGAAGGTTTATCCCTAATCTTGCTACCATGGTGAAACCTCTTACATCAATGCTTAAGAAAGACATGGTTTTCTCATGGACCAAGGACGGGAAGGAGAGTTTTGAAGAGATCAAGACAGCCATAGCCTCAGCCCCTACTCTCATGAACCCAAATTTTGAGAAAGATTTCATCCTCTACACTTTAGGTGGTGAGTTGAGTACCTCTACTGTCTTGACTCAAAAAAATGGCAAGGATGAGGAACAACCCATAGCTTTCTTTAGTGAGGGGCTCAAAGAATATGAAGATAAGTATAGCTTTGTTGAGAAACAAGCCCTTGCAGTCATCAGAGCCTTGAAGAAATTCAAGCACCTCTTATCCCATAGGATCCATTTGTTGGTGCCCCATGCCAGTGTAAAATATTTTCTGTTAAGCAAGGATATCAGTGAAAAGAGAGCTGGATGGATCACTAGTGTAATGGAATATGATGTTGATATTCAGATTACCAAGTTAGTAAGAGGGAGAGGATTGTGCAAAGAAATGTTATCAGGTCAGGATTCTGATGAAGAGGCTGCTATGGTATTAACAGAGCAGCAGGAGGAAGGAAATGTTAACGGCCCAAAGAGCTGGATAAATAATATGAAGAGCTTCTTATCAGGGGATGGATACCCTCAAGGATTGGACAGAGCTAAAAGGAGACAATATAGACTGCAGTCCATTCCCTATGTTGTGATTGATAGTATCTTATTCAAGAGGGATTTTAATGGGACCCTGTTGAGATGCATTGAAGAGGATCAAGCTGAGAGGATGATTAAAGAACTTCATGATGGCCTTGATGGCGGCCACTTCTCTGCAAGAACAACTGCCATGAAGATCATGAGGTCTGGTTATTATTGGCCATCTTTGTTCCATGATTGTTATAGGTATGTGAGGAAATGTGAGAAATGTTCTTTCTTTTCAGGAAAACAAAGGCTTGCAGCTCTCCCCCTTCATCCTATTTAGGTGGATCAGCCCTTTACCCCTCCATCTAGTGCAGGTCATAAATGGATTTTGGCTGCTACTGATTATTTCACTAGATGGACAGAGGCAGTTGCCTTGAAGGATGCCACAGAACCATCAGTGGTTGAGTTCCTCGATGAGATTGTATCTAGGTTTGGTGCTCCTTCTACTATCATCTCGGATAATGCTAAATCTTTTGTTGGAACCTAGATTTGTGCATGGGCAATGAATCACAATATCTACCTAAGCACATCGTCAAATTATTATCCCCAGGGCAATGGTTTGGCTAAGTCTTCCAACAAGAATATGATCAGAATCATGAAGAGGACAATAGAAGACAATCAGAGGGTTTGGCATAAGAAATTAAGAACTGCTCTGTGGGCTAATAGGATAATGCCCAAGAGATCTATCAGGAATTCACCTTTTGTGCTGGTATATGGTAGGGAGGCTAGACTCCTAATTTCATTGGAATTCCCTTCCTTGGAGTTGGCTCATCAGCTGGAATTGATTGAAGATAGTGCCATGTCAGTAAGAATGGCAGAGCTAATGGAGCTAGAAGAAAAAAGGGATAAAGCTATGAAGAACCTGGAGTTGCATCAGCAGCAGATGAAAAGGAGTTTTAATAAGAATGCAAGGGCTAGAACCTTCAGAGAAGGAGATTTAGTCCTCAAGTGGGACTCAGACAGAGTGAAACTAGGAAGACATTCCAAGTTTGATGCATTGTGGAGTAGCCCTTACCTAATTTCCAGTTGCAAACAGGCTAATGCATTCCAACTGAGTAGACCCAACGGTGAAGTTCTGCCCATCCCAGTCAATGGGATTTATCTTAAAGCTTGCTTCTGATGAAGATTGTGAATCCGTGAACATAGTTAGTCTAGTTCCTTTTCTGTTATTTCCTGCCTTTCAAGAAGTGCACGTGCACAAGGTTCTCCTTTTTGAGTTGCCAGCTTCCAAAGTTTTGACAGTCTTAGGTTGCAGAGGAAGTTTTGTTTTGCTTCAGTTATAGAGGTAAATCTAGGGTTTTTAATGTTTTGATTTCCTTGCAAAAAGGGTTAGGGTTTTGCAGTTCTCAGATTTGTACCTTTTAGACCCATTTTTGACTCCATAGCCCAATGGATTGTTTACAGGCACTGGTCTTATGCATCGAGCAGGCTCATGCCCCCTGTGAGTCGCCAGAATGTTACCACATTTTGTTTGCCTCGCCAAGTTTCAAAATTTAAATGTTACCCCGCCCAACGGTCATCTCCCTAATTACTAATATTTTAATACCCATGAAGATATCAAAATTACCTAAGTTTCGAACCTTATGATATTTTTATGCCTCACAAGTTCTCCGCCGTCAGATTAGGGCCGATCAATGGTCGTCGCCATCGCACTATGATGAAGTTGTGCGAGGGTTACTATAGTGACGTAGCGACAGGGCGCCACGTGCCTGATGGGTCCAGCTTGCAGGGCAGAGGATGGCACATGTCAGAAATGTTTTGTGACATCGTAGGTGCTATGTCGCTATCACGCATTGGCCCAAAAATTTCCATGGCAACATAGTGCCCGTCGGAAAAGATGTGCCGACAACAGTGAGTTAGCATGTTCAACGACAAGGTTTGGTGGGCCGGAGAAGATAGCAGCGATGTTTTAGGCAAGCGGTTGGGTTACGACAGTTACTTCATCTGCCCAATTGGTAGAGTCCGGTGTCACGGCGGTGAATCAGAGGGAGCCACATGTGCTAGATCTTCAGTTCAGCCAGCACAGTCAAGAGGCAAGTCTTTACGATCATCAGATCTGCAAGATCAATGACTGTCACCATATCGCCATGGTGAAGATGTGTGATCTTTACCATAGTGACGTAGCGATAGGTCACCACGTGTCAGTGGGGCCAAGTCTCGCCAGGGTGCGATCACTGAGGTATTGCCAGGTGTTGGTTGGATACGACAAGGTTGCAGAGGTGGCGCCAATTATGATAGGCCCGGGGTAAGGACAGCATGGAGTATGATGAGTCTTCATGATCGTCGGATCTAGGCCAATCAATGGTCATCGCCACCTCGCTATGGGTAAGTTGCTCGAGGTTTATGTTGGTGACACAACACCTTGTTGACATGTGTCTTGCTGGTTTGGTCAGAAAGGACAGTTGGTTGCTGGCAGTTAATGTAATCATCACAGTTAATATGAATATCTGCAAGGGTGGCGCGGTTAGTCCGATGACGGAAGGTCGACCATGAAGACTTCCCCAGGTGGCAGAATGAAGAAAGATAATTGGCCCGCATGACCCAGCTGGCTCATATAGCCTGTTTGACTTGCTTCAACCCTGTTGATTCATGAACCAGGAAGAAAAGGTGATCAAGGTTATCTTTCGATCTGATCTTCACAATCAATTTTGACCTACTTAAAATGAATGCAAGTCATAGGGAAACACTCCACCGTCTTAGCCAATCCATCTACTATGTCAGGATCATTCATTGGCGCCGCTTCTTTCTACTCGAGGCATTCCTTCAGTCAAAAATCTAATTTTGTACTTCAGAACCATACTTGAGTGTGATCTTTGATTAGATATTTTGGGGTTCAATGGTAGTAGTTGAAGCAGTTAATACAAAATCATTTCCCTCAGTTATGCCCAAACTATAAAGGCAATTTTGTAATCTTTTCCAAGGGTCGACTCTTTTTGATTTCTCTAATATTGCTCTACAACTCTTAGTGTAACATTCCCTATGCCTTTGAACCGAATGATTCTCTATTTTATCCCTTTCAGCCATCGATGTGTTTGTGCATCCCTTTTGCCTCTCATTGGTGTATTGTCGAGATCTGTAACCTGCATATTGTATCTATTTCTTGCCTACTGGATAATATATAAATGAGATTCCTCTTTCCTTGTGTTATTCAGTTGTGCTTCTTGATCTGCATGAAGTTATTAGATCAAAACAAGCCTGTATGTATATATCCTTAGTTTCATTCTGGTTCAATAGTGTATATATGGGCAAAAATGGTCTGAACACTCTATTTTGGTGCATCACCTCCGTAGTTTAGGTAGGGTAGAGTTTTTTTCTACATCTCCTCCTTCCCCTTTACCTTCCAGGAGTAGTTATGTGTGCCCTGATAGTAAGAGGTAGCCGGCCTTCTCCGGAGACTCAACCTTGCAGTTCAAGTCCCACATCTTGGAGGTTGTTTCCATGTTTCACTAGGTTGTCCTTGCGCATAGGCCTTGGACAAGGGTGCAAACCTAAGTGACAATAGTTGCATATTCAAGAGAACATTGCATATGAATCAGTGCTCAAGGTACGTTGATACTAATTTGGTATGTGTTGTCAAAGAGGGAGAGTTTACTCTCATATCTTTCTAAAAAAAAATTTGAGAAAGAAGCCATGAAATTCATTCATAGAGGGAGATTACTACATAAAAGAGGGAGAAACATTCTATCAAAGAAAAGTTTTGTTCTCAAATTTCATTATGCTATGACATGTTGTGTTGCCATCAATGCTAAAGAGGGAGATTTTTGGATACAATTGACTAATTGTGTGTTGTCTTTGATGTTACACAAATGTCATATTAATTTCCAGTTAGAGCTTACTGAGATCACTTGGTTAGCAAGACAATTTTCCTTGTCTACTGAACATTTATGAAGATTACTCTGTGAAGACAGTATCTATCGAGCTCACTCGAGCATTGAAGGAAAGTTGGTCAGAGTCAGTATTAACCGAGTTCACTCAGTTGCCAAAGGACTTGTGCAAAGTTTGCAATGTTAACTGAGCTTCTATTGGTTAACAAGAGAAATCATTTTAGAACTAGCGTTTACCAAGCTAGGTCAGCCAACGAAGGATTTTGTTGATTTGGGATATGAAGTTTAATTATTTCAAGTATTGATTCTAGCCAACTATGGTAATGATTATTGGTCATTGTAATTTGTATTGGGTTGACTTGACAATCTGAATGATATAACTATAAGGTCAAGTTGTGATTTTTAGTAGCATGCAAGTGTATTTATTGGATTAAGAAGGAAAGTGTGTGAGCAAATTTGAAGGATGGTCAGATATCTTTGTGGAGCAGCAAAGTAATATTCGATCAAGAAGGATCAAGTTTTTGTGAATAGAATAGAGATCTATATTCATCAATTTAGTTGCATCTCAAGCAGGTCATTTCATTGTTACTTTCTTAACATTGTAGCAATGATCCAAAATCTCTTAACAAAGTTGGTTTAATATCCAATAGTAAATCCTCTAACAGGGTGACAATTCCATTGAATTGTTTCAAAGACCTCTTACAAGGCCACTCCTAACAAGGTGACTAAATCCTCTAATGAGGTCACACCTAACAGTGTGTTTTTTAACCTTTAACCACGTTGGCTCCTAACAGGGCTCACTTTAGAAGAGTGAAAAATAGTAACTAGTTACATTGGTGGTTTTTCCCATATTGGGTTTCCACGTTAAATCTGTTGTCTCTTGTGTTCATTTATTTTCTCTCATGTTCGCAAATTATTACTATTGATGTTGGATCTGCTAAAGTAAAACATACTCTGCATTTACCAAGTTATAGCATTTCCAGTATGTTTGCCGAGTGACAGTAGTAATTAGTTTTATTAGACATCTAAAGGATCTATTGATACATTTTTTGTGGTAACTAATTCACCCCCTCTTCAGTTACTCCATCTATATTTCCAACACAAATTAAGATGTTTACTAGAAGCTTGGGATTTCTATTTTGTGATTTCATGATGATGTTTTGATCATGATCTTTTATACTCAACCATGGTAATGTGTCTTGTATGCTCTATGGCAATTTTTGATCTATTGATTATTACTGCTTTCTATTGTTCTTGTGTAAAACTGAGGTGAATGGTGTCACCTAACTAATTTAACCTTTGAGTCTTTGATCAATTGTGTTATTTCTTTCCATTCGCTTATATAGGACTGAGGTGTTTTTATGGTTTTTCTTGGTGATGTCATGACATGGATTTGTTTATGTGTACTTGATTTTAGGATCAGTCTAGTTCAGATGATCATATTGGTGGAATCCATGATTATGATCAGTGATTTTTAGTACTTGTTAGATGCTTGTTTAAGAGCTAATGTATAGTATGTGGTATTTTAAGATCTTTTACTTTTGTTGAGCTTAGGGTAGGTTATTTGTATGTCATGTTGGGAAGTGGCTTGCAATGGTGGTCAGTGCCCTAAAGAGGCTACCTAGGTAACTCATTGTAGGTTATTTTAATAAGTGATAACATTTCATTAAATGGGTTTAAAATAAATTAACAAAATATTGGTACTGCAAAAAATACCAGGGGACCTAAGGATTAAAAGACTAGTCATGTAACCTTAGAGCTAACTCATTAGTATGCCTTGTTAGTACAAAAGGATACTAGTATCACATAGAGCCACTAGGGGGCTGAAGGATTTAAATACTATCTAGGTAACCTTAGAGTTGGCTTGTGTAATGACACTTGCCCACATGCATAATAGATTCCCTATGTGTCATTGTTGCCTCTGGGTTTAGTTGATACTTGTATCTTGTTACCCTTTGAGATAGTTTTCTTTCAAGTGATTCCTTGAACCTAGATATTGGTTCTGATTTTTTAGTTTTTTTTCTTATTTGAGACTTAAGACTATCTCCTTAGCATGGTGGGAGTGGACCATTTTGGGTTCCATGAGGTCAGGTGGTACTATTTATTCTTATACCATTGAAATTTGACTGTTGGTTGTCATTGTTGGAGGTATTTGTGCAGATGTTCCTTTTATCTGATCTTGTATTTCTATGATGGATGGTTATATTCTAACCGTATTATATTTGATTTCATATATCTTAAGAGATGTTTTAATCTATTTCATGATGTGTATTATTTCAGACTATCATACCATGTGACTTGTACAATGGATGATTGTGCATTATGTTTATTGCCAAGTGGCATCTTATATAATTGTATATTATTCAAATATTTTTATACTTATAGTTATTCTTTAATATGGATGTGTTATATTTTGTTTTTATATTAATTAAACTTAAATTTGATCCAACATCATGGGACCCTTAAGAACTGTAATCACTTTTATGGTATGTGTTTATGTGAATGTTAATTGCTTCTGCTATTCTATAACTAGTGTTGTAAGTTATCATTATCTTTAAAAAAAAATGTTTGGAAAACTTAAGAAGACTTTAGGTTAATTTATTTTGGGTCATATGGTGGGGAATTACACATGGTATTAGAGCCCGAGTTTCTACATTGGGAGTTTTGGGTATATTGGAACTCTACTAGTTGAACTAAAACAAAACTTAAACTGTTATGTGTATCTATTACAAACTTGAACACTAGGACTAGTTGAACTGAAATGAAATGTAAATAGTGTTATATATCTTTTGCAACATTAACACTTGGAAACATCAAACTTTGACACTTGGAAACTTCAAACTTGAACACTTGAAAGTTGAAAACTTTAGACTTAATACTTGACACATAGAAAAAGGAAAAACTTGTAAAACTCTTGAGTTAGATTTCAGGATTAATTTCTTATGATTATGCTTTAAGGTAGTATGCCTTTTCTTGTTTTTACAAACATTATGTTATTCTTGTTTGGTTTTTAGTAGAGTAAAAAACTTGAACCTAAATAGTTTGAACAAAAAAAATTAGAAGTAGTGGAACTTTTGAACATGAAACTTGGAAACTCATAAAATTTATGTTCTTGACTTTTCATTTATGTCTATACATTATAACTCTTATATATTCTAATAGATTTAGAGAAGTTGATCTTTTTTTTTGGAGTGTTTAAGGGGATCTATTTTAGTATTTTTTAAAAAGATGAATGTGTTGAAACAACTAATTAATTGTGTATTGTCTTTGATGTTACACAAAATGTCATATCATTTCCAGTCAATATATGTCGAGCTCACTTGGGCATTGAAGATAGTTTTATATGTCTATCAA
This sequence comes from Cupressus sempervirens, assembly GCA_028749045.1. Classification (NCBI taxonomy): domain Eukaryota; kingdom Viridiplantae; phylum Streptophyta; class Pinopsida; order Cupressales; family Cupressaceae; genus Cupressus; species Cupressus sempervirens. The sequence goes on along the minus strand of CM053786.1, from coordinate 130,576,246 downwards.
GCATTCTAGAGTTTGCCTAGTTTAGAAAATAGCATCTACTGAGTTCACTTGGGTGCCAAAGGAAAGTTTGTGAAAATTGAGTGTTAACCAAGCTCACTCAGTTAATGAAGAAAATGTTGGATGGAACCGGTGTTAACTAAGCTCACTCAGTTACCAAAGGAACTTTGTGAGTATGTAGTGTTGATCCAGTTCACCTGGTTAACATAGGAATATCATTTCTCAGTTAGTTTCTATCGAGCAGGGTTGGCTAATGAAATATTTTCTTGTTTAGGCATATTAAGTTCAATTGAATTATCTATTGGTTCTAGTTAACTAAGGAGATGAACATTAATTATTCTAAGTTATATTCTAGCTGACTTGATAATATGAAAGATATAAAAATAAGGTCAAACTAAGATTTATAAAGTGTGCATGCATGTAAGGTAATTGAATATTTAATGATGCTAAGAGGAAGTAAATCAAAAGGATAAGCAGAATATCCTTGTGAAGCTAAAAAGATACATTCAATCAAGAAGGATCAAGTACACAAGCCAAAATTGAGATCTATAATCAATTATTTAGTTGCATTTTAAATTAGGTCATTTCATTGTTACTCTCTAACCATTGTAGTGGTGATCTAAATCTCTTTACAGAGTTGGCTTAATAGCTATTTGTAAATCCTCTAACAAGATGACATTTCTATTGAATTATCCTAAGACCTCTAACAAGGCCATTCCTAATAGGGTGAATAAATATTCTAATAGGGGAACACCTAATAGTGTGTTTTATAACCTTTAACAGGGTTGGATCCTAACAAGACTCACTTCAAAAGAGTAAAAATCAGTAACTAGTTACAATTGGCGATTTTTCTCAAATTGGGTTTTCACGTTAAATCTTGGTTTCTAATGTGTTCACTTCTCTTATATGTTTGCAAATAAGTTAAAGTAATATTAATCATAGATAATATATTAAATATTTTCACATTATGTGTTTACCAAGCTATTTCAATAATTATTGAGTTACAATAGTTTCCTATGTGTTTGTCGAGCTTCAACAAAATTAAGTTTTCATAGAGTTATTTTGTACTGACATCTAAGGGATCTGGGATTTATTTTTGTAGGAATTGATTCACCCCTCCCCTCTTAGTTACTCTTATATTTCCAATAATTGGTATCGAAGAATTTGGTTCTTTTAGAGAAGGTTTCAAGTACCTAAGCTAAAGATTAGGATGTCTTACAGAAGAGAGTTTCCCTAGTTGAACCAAGACAACTTTGTAGCATGGCAAGGAATTATGAGGTTGCATCTGGCAACTATCAGTGATTCAGGTTGTAAGTATCTTGATACTGGAACATTATTAGTTAAAGATATTGTTGAAAATAAAAATTATAACATCATGATGATTGATATTGCATCTACTCTTAATTATGTTGAATTTGATGAAGTCAAAGACTGTACTATAGCTCATGAAATGTTGATCAAAATTAAAGACATCTATGGAGGAGATGACAATCTAAGAAGAGCTACAAGAGAAAGTCTCAAAGAGAAATTTGATCAAAGAAAATGAGAGAATATGAAAACATTTCAAAATATGTGGAAATAATCAAAGAAATTGTGAGCACAATCAAAGCATCTAGAGGAGACATTGATAATAAAATAGTTGTAAGCAAGGTGTTCAAAACCCTTCTTCCTATATATGCAATTAGAGTATTTTCTATTCAAAAAATGAGATGTGATCCAAATAGCAATATAACTTTGGATTCTCTAGTTGGAAGATTGATAGCTTTCAAGTTGGATAACTATGACAACTACGTTCCTATACTTCCAAAGGTATTGAGTTTGCATTTGAAGCCAAACCTCAAGAAAAGGAGTAAGAAATAAAAGGACAATCAATCAGGAAGTGAAGAAGAAGAACAAAGTTCTGACAGTGATCTTGAAGTTGTTGAAGCCCTACTTGCAAGGAAATATTCCAAAGGTAGAGGAAAGTACAAAGGTAAGATTCCTCTAATCTGCTTTTCTTGTAAAGAAGTTGATCACATTGCTACTAGGTGTCCACATAGAGAGAACAAGGATGAAAAAAAAATAAGTAGAAAGGTAAGAAGGAATTCAAAAACTACAAGGACTACAAGGAAAAAGGTAGAAAATCTTGTTTTATGCTAAAGATTCTGATAACAGTGAAGATGAAATGGTATATATTGTTGTAAAAGATGAATTTGATGAAGGAGATAAGATTGAACTTATCTCTCATGCTAGCAAAAATGATACATGGATTATTGACAGTGGTTGCTCACATCATATGACTAGAGACAAAAAAAAGTTTCAACACATGGAATATTATGATAGTGGTGGTGTGAGATTTTGAAACAATGAACCTTATTGTATAAAAGGAAAAGGATGTATCTCATTAACCAATGAACTTAGATGTGACAATGCTTATTGGGTTGAAGGATACCGAGTGTGGCACAGTTGAATAACAATAAATTCAAGGTAGAATTTATGAATGGGAAGGCAAAATTGTTGAATGGAAAAGGAAATCTAGTTAGATCTGGCAAACATACAAAAGCTAACCTATTCTATCTTGATCTCAGTGAAAGTTCGTGTTTTATTTCTCGAGTAGAAGAAATTTGGTTATGGAACAAAAAATTATGTCATGTGAACTTTCATAATCTACTTAAAATAAGTAAAAATAAAAAGCTAAGAGGTATTCCTAGCTTGAGGAAACCTGATATGGGTCTATGCAAAAATTGTCAATTGATAAGATGGAAAAGACTAGTTTCAAAAGCAAGAACTATCATTCTAATGAAGTCTTAGAGCTTTTGCATACAAACTTATGTGGACCTATTCAAATAGAGAGTTATAGTGGAGATGAGTTTTTCATTCTTTTTGTTGATGACTATTCTATAATGAAGACTATAATGTATCTATAAAAAAAAATCTAAAGCTTTTCAAAAATTCAAGTGGTATCTAGCAAGAATAGAAAAACAAACTGGAAAGAAGTTGAAATTGTTAAGATCAGATAGAGGTGGTGAATTCAACTCCAATGAATTCAATAAATTCTACATTGAAAAAGGAATTAAAAGATAAATATCAACCCCTAGTAGATCCATCATGGATTTTTCAAGAACACTAATGATAGAAAACAATGTTACAATCAAATACTAGAAGGAAGAAATTGGCACTACAATACATACCTTGAACAAAGTACAGCTAAAGAAAGACTCAAATCAAACTCCTTATGAACTATGGTATGGCTAAAAACCTAATCTAAGTTACTTAAAAGTATTTGGTAGAAAATTTTATATCTTGAAGGAATCTAGGAAAGGTAAATTTGTTTTCAAAGGTGATGAAGGCATATTTCTAGGATACACCTACAAAAGTAAATCATACAAGTTTTTGAATTTTCCTACTCATAAAATCATAGAAAGTGCACATGTGAGAATTGATGAGTTTGTAGAAAAGAGTGAATTAGAAGGCAAAAAAGAGCCTAAGGATTATAGAAAATTTATTTACTATGAACCTAGTATCCTACCAAATATATCTTGTAGACAGGAGGCTTCACCTCTCAAATCTCCAAAATCTCCAATAGCTAGCAAGTTGTAGATAGTGCAACCCAAGTCACAGTCAAAGGCTACTAAGCTACTACAATAGCAAACCAAGTCTGATAAACTTAAGTCACAGATAGTGGGACCTAAGCTTAATACTAAAGTTCATGATGAAATCAGTGAAACACACTACAAATCCAAAGAACCTGTGTTAGCAAGATATGTTAGAAGACATCATGCACCTAATCAAATCATTGGAGACAAATTAGATGGAACAATGACAAGAAAAAATTGAAAGGCACATGTTTACTTGATAAATTTGAACCTAAAAATGTTAAAGATTCTTTGGATAATGAAAGTTGGATTGAAGCAATGAATGAAGAAATAGAATAAATAGAGAAGAACAAAACTTGGACTCTTATTTCTAAACCCAAGGATAAAAATATAATTGGGACAAAGTGGGTATTCATAAACAAGCTAAATGAAGATGGAAAATTTTCCAAAAACAAAGCAAGGTTGGTATGTAAATTGTATTCTCAAGAAGAAGGTATTGATTATGGTGAAACTTTTTCTCCTATTTCAATCTTAGAAGGTTTTAGAACTTTACCAGCATATGTATCTCACAAAGGATTTAAAGTTTATCAAATGAATGTAAAATCTGCATTCTTGATGAGGAAGTTTACATTGAAAAACATGAAGGCTTTGTAGATCCTAGCAAAAAGGACATGGTCTACAAATTACACAAAGAATTATATGGTCTCAAGAAAGCTCCCAGAGCTTGGTATGAAAGACTTCATAACTACTTGATACAAATTAGTTTTCAAAGAACAAATGATAATAGTAGTCTGTATAACAAAGAAGAACTAGACAAAAGGATTGTGTTGGTAGAAATATTTGTGGATTGAATTTTATTCACAAAAAATGATGACTTATGCAAGACATTTTCAAAAGAAATGAGTAAAGAATTTGAGATGTCTATGTTTGGAGAGATAAAATTCTTTATTTGATTACAAATCTAGTAGAAGAAAGATGGTATCTAAATTACTCAATCTAAATATATCAAGGAGATACTGAAGAAATTTGGAATGTAATATTCAAGACCAGTTGGAAACCCTATGTCTACTGGACATAAACTTTCCAAAAATGATGATTCCAAAAACATAGATCAGACCACATACAGACCAATGAATGGAAATTGCAATATGTACTGTATACAAGGCGTGATATTGCATTAGCAGTCAGTATGGTAGCAAGATTCTTAGTAAATCCCAAAAAAATCACATGATGATAATTAAAAATTTCATGAGATATCTATAAGGTACTAAATATGAGGCAATTTGGACTTAAAAGTATTCATAGATGTTGATTGGGTAGGAAGGATTGATAACAGAAAAAGCACTAGTGGTGGAGCATTCTTTCTTGGTAATAGACTGGTGTCTTGGACAAGTAAGAAACATAATTGCATCTCTTGGTCCACAACAGAGGAAAAATATGTGGCAACAAAAGTCATTTGTTCTAATATTATTTGGTTCAAAAAACTGTTGGTAGGTATGAAAATAGAGATCAAGGATCCAGTATCATATACTCTGATAAGACTAGTGCAATCAATATATCAAAGAATCCAGTGATGCATACCAAAACAAAACACATTGTTATAAAATATCATTTCTTGAGAGAATTGGTACAAGAAAAAGAAGTCAGATTGGAATATATAAATACAAAAGAACAAATTGCAAACATATTCACCAAGCCATTACCTAAGGATGCATTTATGTATCTAAGAGGTAAGCTAGGGGTCATTCCACTATTTGAAGCTGACTAAATGAAGTTTAGTGATGCATCAACCATAACATGTTGAAGATCAATTAGTTGGTACGATATTGAAAAAGGAATATTGCAAATGAATTAGTACTTGAGGTACACTGATATTCACTGATTATTGTCTTTGGCATGAAATTTCAAAGAGGGATAAGGTTGTTGTCATATCTCATAGAAATTTTGTAAAGAAAAAAAGAAAGAGATGTCAAAGAGGGAGAATGAACTTGGTCTGATATCAAAGGAAAAGATTTTTATCAAAAGAAGTTGTAGTAGACAAAATTTTTCTAACAGAGGGAGAAACTAAAAGTAGAAAGAGTTCATACTAATAGAGAGAGTTCTCATAGATGAGAATCTAAATGAAACTAAGGATATTTTCCTTACTCTATTCCTTACTCTAGAAATTTCATTGTACTATGACATGCTATGTTGTCATCAATGCCAAAGAGGGAGGTTGTTGAAATAGTTGATTAATTATGTATCATCTTTGATGTTACACAAAATTTCATATCATTTTCAGTTAGTGTATGTCAAGCTCACTCAGGCATTGAAGATAGTTTCTTGTGTCTATCGAGCATTCCAAAGTTTACCTAGTTCAGAAAATAGTATATGCTGAGTTCACTTGGGTGCCAAAGGAAATTTTGCATAAATTGAGTCTTAACCAAGCTTACTTGGTTAATGAAGGAAATGTTGGATGGAACTAGTGTTAACCGAGCTCACTCAATAACCAAAGGAACTTTACAAGTATGCAATGTTGATCGAGTTCACTTGGTTAACATAGGAAAATTGTTTCTTAATTAGTGTCTACTGAGCAGGATCAGCTAATGAAGGATTTTCTTTTTTGACATATTAAGTTCAATTGAATTATCTATTGGTTCTAGCCAACTAAGGAGATGAATATTAAGTATTCTAAGTTATATTTTCTGGCCGACTTGACAATATGAAAGATATAAGTATAAGATCAAGTTGAGATTTAGAAACTGTGAATGCATAGAAGATAATTGAAGATTTAATGATGCTAAGAGGAAGCAAATCAGAAGGATAAGCAAAATATCCTTGTGAAGCTTAAAAGATACATTTGATAAAAAAGAATCAAGTATACATGCTAGAATTGAGATCTATAATTAGTAATTTAGTTGCATCTAAAATTAGGTCATTTCATTGTTACTCTCTAACCATTGTAGCAGTGATCTAAATCTCTTTACAAAGTTGGCTTAATAGCTATTTGTAAATCCTCTAACAAGGTGGCATTTCTATTGAATTGTCCTAAGACCTCTAGCAAGGCCACTCCTAATAGGGTGATTAAATCCTCTAACAGTATCACACCTAATATTTTTTTTTGTAACCTTTAACAAGGTTGGCTCCTAACAAGGCTCATTTTAGAAGAGTGAAAATCAGTAACTTGTTGCAATTGGTGGTTTTTCCCAAATTGAGTTTCCATGTTAAATCTTGGTGTCTAATGTGTTCATTTCTCTTATATGTTTGCAACTAAGTTAAAGTAATATTAATCACTGATTATTTATTAAAGATTTTCATGTTATGTGTGTTGGAATTACAAATTAGGAAATATACTTTTGAGAGGGGGGGAGGGTGAATCAAAAGTCCTAAACTTTAACCAATAAAACTTTTAACATCAATTAATACATGCATTAACATAATGAAATAACATGTAAAGTAATTACATGCACATAAACACTTGACACCAAATATGATCACCCAAAAACCCTCCAAATGAGAAGGTAAGACTAGGGTGGGGATGACACTTGCAACTTTTATTTCTATAGCAATAATGTAACTAGTTAAGGTCAGAAAGTTTGACCATGAACCATGGTCTACCCTGTTAAAGGCTTACAAAGGACTGTTAGATCCTACCCTGTTAAAGGATTTTAACAACCTACTAGAAGTGTGTCTGGTTAAAGGACTTTAAAAACATTCACTTGGAATGCCACCCTATTGAAGGATTTTGCAATGATTGTTAAGTCAATCTTAGTCCAAAGGATTTCATTCTATTGATACAATTGTTAGAAAGTACAGTAGAATGTTTGATCTGACAACTTACAATCTTGTATTGATCTGATCCTAAATGATATGCTATGAAAATACTATAATGTTGATCCTCTATTCTACTAACTAATTTTGCAATTATGTCCTTCTTCTAAGTCACCTTGAATGTCTTCTAGTAAATTCACCCATTTCTCTTATCTATTCTTTAGTTCCTTACTCTCTTTCTATCTTTCTATGGCTAAGATTCATCCTTTTTGTTGCTTAACCATTCCAATATTTTGATTGGTTTCATGTTGATTACATAGGAAATTAAATAGATTCAATCTTATCTTCTACACTTTGAGATCTATCTATGAGTTGGTATACAAACGATTTACATAGTTGTTTGTGCCATCACAAACAACTAGGTCCATTATGTATTACTCTACACTTGATAATATTGATGCTCAACACTTACTATATTTCTATTTGACTTGGCACTTGAACTTGCTTGGCATCTATTGTTCACTCGGCACTTGAACTTGCTTGGCACATGAGTGACTCAACATTCATTGCAATTTAGAATCTATTATACTCAACATGTATTACTAGCTTGGCATAAGCTTAGTAAATATCTTAAGTGTGTTGACACTCAATTGTCAAAATGAATCTGAGATCAGCAATCTCCCCCTTTGACATGAATGTCAAAAAAATTTAACTATACATAACACAAATGTATTTACAATATGGCATATATACAAAACTTCAAAAAATGTTTCAAAATTCTATAAGAGATTGTATGCCTCAAAATTTTGTATCTCCCTCTAAGTTGATGTGCTTTTTCTATATCCAAAATCTTTGCTCCTTTGAGTAGTTTTGCCTCTTTTTGATACTCTTTGCCTAATACTCTTTATCTATATGATATATTATGTTTCTGCTCTTTGTGTTGTTTGCTCCCCCTTTGTTTTCTCTCCCTTTCTCATATTTATCTCCCCCTTTTTATATGTTTTTTTTTGCATTCAATTCTCCTCCTTTCATATATCCTCTATTTATTTTTATCTCCCCCTTGTCAACACTTATGTCAAAAGGTCTATACACTGATTGTGTATTTAGCCAAAAAAAAATTGTTGACTTCCATTACAATCTTCATAGCAGCATCCCAATTTTCTATTGCAACATCTAAGGATTTGATTTGGATGGCTATCTCTGTTGCAAATTGAACTAATTCATCTAAAGTTGAAAGATTGGGATCTTTCTTCAACATTGTTTCTGCATAGGCTAGTTCTTTTTGGAGTATTTTCATGTGGGGTGTAAGGGAAGCTTGAATATTTACTAATTTGGCTCTTGTGTTAGCCTCATTTGATGTTAATACAACTAGTTCCTTTTGTGTTTGAAGCACCATTTTGAAATGCTTCTCACTTTGAGCTAGGTTTTGTGACAATTGCATGCTTAATATCTTAAAAAAATTTCCTAGACTCAAAATCCTCTTGCTCATTTCTTGTGTGAGGAGTGTGGGATCACACAATTTAGTGTATAGTGAGAATATATTCTCAAGTACCTTCTTCAATTTTTCAATTCTAGGAGCCTATTCCACTTGTGATAGTGTTATCTCACTGATATTTTCTCATTAACCTTGGCTTGAAATTTCTTTTCAGACCATTCCATGAGTTTTGTATTTGCATCCTGGTCTTCATTTGTCACCTGTTCCACAATGTTTGAAAATTTCTCCAATATAGGCTTGGATTCATCAGTTGTTTGCAAGCTAAAGGCATCTAAAAAGATGCCTTTTATCTCATGAAGTGCTTTGTTTTGTTTATACTCATTCCTAAGTATTTCTTATTTTTTCTTTCTTTCCAATGCCTCTTGCATTCTATTAATCTGTTCTAAGGTCATGGTTGCATAGTCATACTTTGGTATCACTATTTCTTCATCTAGAGTTGGGTCACCATAGTGAAGTATCTTTGCAACCTTGGATGAGCTCAAGCTTGGTGCTAAAATTTGAAGTGGTATTGCTTCAGTGCTCAGATTCTAAAGGACTTTGGTAGGAGTGCCAATTTTTGGTAAGTTTACCAATGTATAAATAGCTTCTTCCTCCTTCTCCTTAGGGATGTACTTATCTTCATCTAATCTTCCTTGATCAATGAAAATCATTTCTGTTGCACCTTGAGATTGTGCATTAGGTATAGAAGTATGTGTCTATCCTATTTTTTCAATTGTAAGCTCTTGTGTCTCTGCAATCTGTGTTTCTTGTTCAACCATGACAACTTGTTCTATGGTGTCAACCTTTGTAGATGTATCAATTGATGTTTTCACTTGAGGTTGTCCACTTGTAGCTATAGGGATGATAGAAGATTGTTCTTGTGTGATTTCTTTTTCCCTAGTGATATCAGCTATAGCTTTCTATAGTTCATCTACACTAGCCAATACTAGATTATCACACAATTTGGCTTGAAGTGTAGATTGGTCAAGGATCTTCTTTAAATCCTCTATAGTTAGTGGGTTGATTTTCTAAGCTAAACTATCAGGAACACCTTTTACTATTATAGTGTCTACAAGTTTGTTTGTGTCATGTGGAGGGCTTAGTGTTGGAAATTGTGTGTCTTGCACACTTTGATTCATTTGCTACCCATCAACTCTTGTTGTTTCATCCTTCTTTTGTTGTACCTCCTCCACTATGGTATTTTCCTTTTCCTTCTCTGTTTCTTGTTCCTTGTTATTATCCTCCTCTTCTCCATCATTCCTTCCCTCAAAGAGATCATCTTCTCTGTCCTTGATAGTAGTCAAGCCATAAATCAACTTCCACATTTTAATTGACTTATTGACAACATACTCAATCTTGTTTTGAAAAATGGCAAATGATCTATATTTGGGTGCAAATTTTCTACCATGTTTCTTATTTTCTTTTGTGATTTACCCCTTTTTCAATTGTGGCATTACTTGAGCAAGTGTTGATTTCGTTATTTATTTTTCAAGATTTAAACAATAATGTCATTTGTTCTCAATAATTGTGTATAGTTCCTTGGGCATTGTGTTATCCAATTCAAGAGGTGTATTCTTGAATTTTACCATCATGGCATATATTGACTCTTCTACCATATTTTGGTCCTCTCTACCAAGTTTACCAAAATTAATGTTCTTCAATCCAGTTAAGTTTGCACCATCCCTAACATTTTCACAAATGTTTTCCAAATCAAATTTGGGAGCATGACTTACCACTTTGATTTGACTGTTGTCCTCTAACTCGATCCTCTAAATGTGCAATGTACTTTCTTCTAGGTTTCTTTTGCACGGGACCTTTTTGTTCAATAGCCTTCTTCTTCTCCTTGGCATGCTCCTTAGCCTTTTGAGTGGTGGCCCTTGTATTGGCTCTAGTTGTTGGGGCTATAGACTTTGTAGGGCTTGGTTTAGCAACTTTCTTTCATTTAGGTTGTGCTACAGGTTATGTCTTAGCCTTCCTCTTCTTTACTTTAGGATTGACTACTGCTTCCTTGGCTTATTCTTCCTTGAGACCTTCTTCCTCTACATCTTCGCCCATACTTTGGGTTAAAGAAAGTGGTTCAACATCTACTTTTCTTTAGTTGTTTAAAGATAGGTCACATCAACAAGTATTGTCCAACAAGGTCAAAGGCACCCAAGTCTAAGTTCAACAAAGGAAAAGGCCCTCTTTTATTCATCTCTCCTATGGTGTGTTCAACATCTACTTTTCCTTTTCCTTTGTTGAATTCAAAATTGGGTGCCTTTGATGTTGTTGGACAATACTTGCTGATGTGACTTGTCTTTAAATAGTTAAAGCATGTGGTTTGACTCAACCATATGTTGTAGTTTCCACTAAAGTGTGTTCTTATGTGATTCTCAGGGATGTGTCCATACACTTGATAGTAGTGACAACTTTTCCTAGTATTGTAGTCCCAATTGTAGAATTTTCCATGACTTCTTGCCTTTGCTAGTTTGTTTGGTGAACACATGGGCTTAGATTTACACTTGAAAGCTCTATGTCCATCCTTCTAACACACTAACACTTGAAATCTTGGTGTTCTAATGGTTTTAGTCCTATAGTCATGTGCCTGATGACCTTTTTTATTGCACTTACGATAGTGACCCATGTTTTTGGGCTTGTCATGTTGATTTGCATTCTTGCTTCTACACATATTAGTAGTATATCCTTTCTTACCACAAAAATGATAAGTGATTTTGGAGTTCTTACCTTTCTCATTCCTTTCTTTAGGAATCTTGGATGATTCTCCTTCTTTAGTGCTGGTATAGCCTAGTCTTGATGTGTCATTAATGGATCTAGTGGATTTTAGTAGTTGCTCAAAGTTCTTTTTGGCTTCATTTGGCTTGTTGAAGCTCTCAAAAATCTCTCTTTCTCTTCTTAGATCATTGTGCAGTTGTTCATTCTACAACTTCAATGTGGTGATCTCAATATCTTTGACATTCAATTCATAATGAGCATTCACCATCTAGCTTAGAGTGTCCAATTGCATGTAAGAGATTCTAGCAAGCTTAGTTGACTTCTCTTCCAGTCTATTGGCTAGATTTCTCTTGTCATCTTCTATCATGACCTTGTCTTCAATGACTCTCTTCTTTTGTTCAGTCACTTCACATAACATCATGGCTTGTGATTTTTGATCTCTTCTACTTGAGCTCTGTTCTTCTCCATTAGATCTACTATTTCTGCATCAAACTCATTTGAGTCTCCATTTGTAAAGAACTTGGTGGTGTCAATTTATTTGTATTGTGTGTCATTTTCTATAATGGCAATGTCTTTCCTTCTCTTCAAGGATTTTCTCAATTCTTCTCTAGCTTCTTCCAATGAATGCAAAATGAGTTAGATCTCAATTCCTTGGTTCTCTATAATCATTCCCAATTTTTAGACCTCCATCTTAAGATCTTTTCTCTAAGTTGTAAGGCTTCTCCTCATGAGAACTTAGCTTTGACACTAATTGTTGGAATTACAAATTGGGAAATATTCTTTTGAGAGGGGGGGTGAATTAGAAGTCCTAAAAGTTAACCAATAAAACTTTTAACATCAATCAATACATGCATTAAAATAATGAAATAACATGTAAAGTAAATGCATGCACATAAACACTTGACACTAGATATGATCACTCAGAAACCCTCCAAATGAGAAGGTAAAACTGGGATGGAGATGACACCCACAACTTTTACTACTGCAACAATAATGTAACTGGTTAAGGTTACAAAGTTTGACCATGAACCATGGTCTTCCCTGTGAAAGGCTTGCTCTGTTAAAGGTTTACAAAGGACTGTTAGATCCTACCATGTTAAAGGATTTTAACACCCTACTAGAAATGTGTCTGGTTAAAGGACTTACAAAACATTCACTTGGAATGTCACCTTGTTAAAGGATTTCACAATATTAAGTCAACATTAGTCCAAAGGATTTCATTCTGCTGATACGATTGTTAGAAAGTATAGTAGAATGTTTGATGTAACAACTTATAATCTTTTATTTATGAATTCAAATCTATATTTTGTCTAATCTAATCCTAACTGATCTAATATGAAAATACTATAATGTCGATCCTTTGTTCTGCTAACTGATTCTACAATTGTGTCCTTCTTCTAAGTCACCTTAAACGTCTTCTAGTCAATTCACCCCTTTCTCTTATATATTCTTCACTTCCTTACTCTCTTTCTATCTCACTGAATTAGGGGGCTTCATCTTCCTTATAAAAAAATTTGTGACTTAGGTTTAGGTATGAATCTACGGCTGAGATTCATCCTTTTTGCTACTTAACCATTCCAATTTTCTGACTGGTTGCATGTTGATTACATAGGAAATACAATAGATTTGATCTTATCTTCTAAGCTTTGACATCTATCTATGTGTTGGCATACAAATGGTTTACATAGTTGTTTGTGCCATCACAAATAACTAGGTCCATTTTGTGTTACTCAACACTTGATAATACTGATGCTCGACACTTACTATATTTCTATCTGGCTCGAAACTTGAACTTGCTCAGCATCTATTGTTCACTTGGCACTTGAACTTGCTTAGCACTTATTGCAACTCAGCATCTATTATACTCAGCATGTATTATTAGCTCAGCATAAGCTTAGTAAATATCTTAAGTGTGTTGACACTCAATTGTCAAAACTAATCTGAGATCAACAATGTGTTTACCAAGCTATTATAGTGTTTACCAAGCTATTATAGTGTTTATCGAGTTACAGCAATTTCCTGTGTGTTTGTTGAGCTTCAACAGAATTAAGTTTTCATAGAGTTGTTTTGTACTAACATTTAAGGGATCTAGGATTTATTTTTGTAGTAACTAATTCACCCCTCCCCTCTTAGTTACTCCTCTTATATTTCCAATAGAAAGTTGGATCAATATGGTTTTTGATTTATTATTAAACCAGAACCATATTGCTCTAAGTGACTAAAAGTGTATACATAGTTAACTTATTGGTATTAATCTCTTAAATGAGCTTTTTGTTTGGCATTTTAGACAGTACTCTTTGACTTTTATTTACCCTAGTCATTGTAGTAGGCTTTCAAAAGTAAGCCTAACTCTAGGGGGAGTGGATGTAATGCCTAACCCTAGTTTAGTTATATTTTTCTTGTAGGGTTCCAGGAGTAAGCCTAAGTCTAGGGGGAGTGGTGTAATGCCTACCCTTACTTGACTTTTTTGTTGTACTGTCATCCTCTTTTAGGTAATCTTTCTTATTGTGTTTCATGATTATCAGTACTTGGTTACCGGATTAGATTAAATGTATTTCATACTTAGTTTATATATATCGAGTTACTTAGTTATTTTAGTTATTTTTTGATTATTTGATGATGATATATATGTTCATGTGGTGACTTTTAGTTATTTAATGATGATAGTTATATGAATTATTTTTATGTGGTTTCTCTAGATACTTACCCCATACTTGCATGTGTATGGTGTGCATGTATGTTTTCCTCATGTTTGACATTTCTAGTGTGGTTGAGGAAGGGAGTCGTAGTCACTTGCTAGTCAAGATCTGTAAGATGTACCACTTCCTATCATTGTCTATTTAATTTAGGATATTGTGTTTGTACATGCATGGATTTTATGCAGATTGCAATTACCGGGTATTGACTTTCTTGAATTGCCAGGATTAGCATACCCTATCGCATTATTTCAATGGTATAAGTGGGGAGATAACTCTTGAGTCCAAATCCTAACCTAAGCCAATTGTCCTAGAAAGTAGGACAAGTATCTGAGTTAGTTTCACCTTTTTGAATTTGTCAAATGACATGAATTCATGACTTTGACCCTAGAGTTCGACTTTGTTCTTTGACTTTCAGTTGAGTTATCATATTTGGTTTTGTGGGTCTGTTCTGAATTTCTATTATACTTAAATCAAATTAAAAGATAAATTAATAATTTAATTTAGTGGAAATTTTATAAATAAATTTGATATTTATTATATTTAATTAATTTAGAAATTAATTAAATAAAAGATTTATATTTAAAAGACTTTATTCAAGTTCTATTTTTGACGTATTTATATTTATTTAATTTAATGATAATTATTTAAGAGTTTTATTTTAAGAATAAGCTCTAAATAATGTTATTAATTAAGTTAATAAATAAATATATTATTAAAAAACATCTCATGAATTTATTTAAATAAAATAATGAAAATTAAAGATAAAGTAATAGTCTAATTTTGGGCATAATAATATTTATTTAATTTAATAATTATATATATTTAGGAGTTCATTTTTAAATAAATGCTAAATCTGATTATTACTTAATAAATCTTATATTAAAAAAAATGTCTCGAATATTAATTAAAGAGAGAAAGGAATTATTTAATTAAGATATTTTGTAATTACGTATCTAAAAGAGTTGTGCATGTAAAGGTAAAAAGGTAATAAAATATTAGAAGAAATTGATCAACGAGTTCCCTCTCATGATTGCACAATCAAAGCCCCAAATTTAGGGGAGAACTCTTTATCAAAGATCTAGAGCTCATTATGCAATTACACCTAGGTTTTGGAGAAGCAATTTCGGAGAGGAAAATTTTTAGAAAAAAGGAATTATTGCATGTTCTATGCATCCGTCATTTTAGCATCAGATCTAGGTAGGATCTTGTGGTTTAATTGTACAGTGAATTTTTGGTCTTTGAATTCTTGTCTTCTTCGTTTCTGGATAAATATGTTTTCAACATTTTTATATGTGGTTGAAAACCCTTGTGTTGAAATATTTTCTACCTTATTCTTAATACGTATTTGAGTGAAGTAATTTGATTGAAACCATTGTTTGAGAAAATAATTTTTTTGCTATAGAATTGTTTGTGATTTAATCTGAAACCTCATAGTGGATTTATTGTTTTTTGTTTCAGAAACATCTTTAAATGATTATAGCTTTGAAATCCTTGTTTGATTGATTAAAAAATGAGATAAGGGTTTGGAAAATAATCAAAAATTTAATACTCGATTGGTTAATTATATTTTCTCTATCAAGTTATTATGAATATTTTATAAAAAAAGTATTTAAAAAAATAATAATATATATACCACAATAATTTAATTACTATGGTAGTATATTATAATATTATGTTTAGGGAGGGAGTTCTAGTATTTTTGTTTTTTATAAAATAAAATGAAATGAAATTCTTTTGAAAAGAATGGAGGGCATGTGTATTTCTATTTTGATAAAATAAATTTAAAAAATATATATATTATAAATTTTGGACGGGGGGGCTGGAATGCCATCCCCCACCCTGACTGCCATTGGGAGCAATTGTCCCAAGGACATGTGCACTGCCATGGTAGTGTGTGGCTTGTCTACACCCCATTTTGGGGACAACGATATTAATCACTTTATAAAATTTTGTTTATTTTATTAAGTTTAATTATTAATATTATTTTAAAGGAATTTAATATTATTATTAATTATTATTATTATTTTATTTAATACTTATTATATTATATTATTTAATAATCATTAATATAGTAAAAATATATTATTTTATTAATATTTCAATAATTATTATTATCAATGATTTAATAATGATTATTGAAATTTTAATAATAAAATTGATTTAAAGCATTGTTGTAAATTACTTTTTTAAAATTGAATTTAATTAGTAGGTGCGCAAATTTGAGATAGATCAATGAATCTTATACTATTCTTATTTAATTAATCGACTCATAATTTTTATTGATTAAATAATATAAGTTATTTTATCATTATTAGTTTAAAGAGTATTGAATTGAATTTCAATAATATTTAATTAAAGATTTTTAATTAAATTATTATTACAATATTTCTGTGAAGTAAATTGATAATTGAATTGAGAAAAGTGTGTTTTAGTAAGTTTGGGTTTTGGTTGATAAATCAATGTCATATTTAAATTTACTTTTTTTTAAATCTATTATTCTTGTGAATTCGAAAAAAAAAACATTATTAAATCAACACTGGGGTAATTTTATGATTCAAAAACCTTAGTAATTATTATACTTTGAAAAGATAGAAAGTGAAATCTAATTGTAATTGAGAACTTTACTGAATTCATGACTTAAAATGAAATGAAAACATAAACCTTATATTGTAATAAAAAACCTTAGTCATTATAATACTTTGAAACAGAAAATGAAAACTAAAGCCCTAGTTTTGAACATCGAATCTTGTGTTTGTTTGATAACGAATTGAACTATGAAAATATGTTTAAACAACTTTATATGATTTTTTGAATCGTCTAAGATTCTATGATCTTGAGAAACCTTAGTGAATCTGGTAACTAGAGAAATGAAAATTGAAATCATATTCTTATATATCTAAATCTTGTGCTTGAAAGTGAAACTAAAAACTTGAAACCAATAAGCGAGAATTAAACTTGTGTTTTTAAAATCTAATGTTTAGAGAAAATGACTTTTGGATGCTCTTTTATGATGTGTGATTTTACTATAAGGTGTTAGGTTGACTTAGTACTTGACCAAATCAGGATGTTTACTAAAGGCTCGAGAGTTCTATTTTGTGATGTCATGATGATGTTTTGATCATGATCTTTTATACTCAACCATGGTAATGTGTCTTATATTCTTTATGAGAAGTTTTGATCTTTTGATTGTTATTGCTTTCCAATGTTCTTGTGTGGAACTGAGGTGAATGGTGTGACCTATCTGATTTAACCTTTGAGTCTTTAATCAATTTTTTTGGATTGCTTTCCAGTCACTTGTACAAGACTAAGGAGTTTGTATGATTGTTCTTGGTGATGTCATGATGTGGATTTGTTTATGTGTACTTGATTTTGGGATCAATCAGTTAGGATGATCATATTGGTGGAATCTATGATTATGATCAGTGATTTTTTAGTACTTGTTGGTTTCTTGTTTAAGAGCTGATATATGGTGTGTGGTATTTTATGATCTTCTACTTTTTCTAAGCTTAGGGTAAGTTATATGTATGTCATGTTGGGAAGTGGCTTGCAATGGGGGTCAGAGCCCTAAAGAGGTTGCCTAGGTAACTTATTGTAGGTTATTTTAATAAGTGATAACATTTCATCAAAAGGGTTTAAAATGAATTGACAAGATATTTGTACTACAAAAAGTCACTAGGGGGGTAGAGGATTGAAAGACTAGTCGGCTAACCTTAGAGATGACTCATTAGTGTGCCTTGCCAGTAAGAAAGGATACTAGTGTCGCATAGAGTCACTAGGGGACCGAAGGATTAAAAGACTAGTTGGGTAACCTTAGAGTTGGCCAATGCGATGACACTTGCCCACATGCATAATAGATTCCCTACGTGTCATTCTTGTCTTTGGGTTTAGTTGATACTTGTATCTTGGTACCCTTTGAGATAGTTTTCTTTCAAGTGATTCCTTGAACCTAGATGTTGGTTTTGATTGTTGAATTTGTTATCCTATTTGGGACTTAAGACTATCTCCTTAGCACAGTGCGAGTGGAACTTTTTGGGTTCCATGAGATTGGGTGGTAGTGCTTTTTCTTATACCATTGAGATCCAATCGTTGGATGTCGTTGTTCGAGGTGTTTTTGCAAATGTTCCTTTTTATCTGATCTTGTATTTCTATGATGGATGGTTATATTCTAAGTGTATTTTATTTGATTTCATATATCTTAAGAGGTGTTATATTCTATTTCATGATGTATATTATTTCTTTCCTTCATACCCTGTGACTTGTATAATGGATGATTGTGCATTCTGTTCATTGCCAAGTGGCATCTTATATAATTGTATATAATTTAAATGGATTTATACTTATAGTTATTCTTTAATATGGATGTGTTATATTTTGATTTTTGTATTAATTAAACTTAAATGTGATTCAACGTCATGGGACCCTTAAGATTTTTTTTTTAAATTATGCTATGTATTTATGTGAATGTTAATTGCTTCCACTATTCTATAACTATTGTTTTTTATTAGATAAACAGGTTTTACAGGGAACCTAAAACCCAAAAGTTAGTACATAAGAAGGCTGATAATAAGCATTAAGCCCAGCCAAAGGAAAAAGTTTTGAGAAAAGACCAAGAAAAAGAAACAGACAACACCACGACCAAAAGCCAGTATAAAAAGCCAAAATACAACGAAAAATAGAGGAACAGGCAAGAGTTATTCCTCGTTCTTTTGCTCCAGATCCTGCATCACCTGAGTAGCCTCAAAGGCTTGTTGATTCTCCTCCGTTTCCATCTGTTGCCCTCTTTGATTCCCCTGGTCCTGTGCAGGAGTGGATTTTTCCTTTGCAGGGTCATCCTCCATTCTAGCCTTGTCTCTGTCATTTCCATCCTCATCCTCATGCGTTTCGCTATCTTTGATCTAGCCCATGAGAGAGATGATGTTGTTGTTGATGGAGCTTAACAAGGAAAACATTTGGTTGGCAAGGTTATGATTGTAGTTTTCTAGATTGTGTATCCTCTATTCCGCCAGAGTGAGCCTATCGGCCGAGTCTGTCCTCCTATTGGCATCCTTTCCTTCCCTTGTTGCCTCAATGTGTTTCATCTGGTCTTTAACCTCCTTGAGCTCATGGAAGAGCCATTTGATTGATTTGAAATTATCAATCATGCTATTGCGAGCATTATTTAAGAGATTCATCCCTATCTCCTTGGCTCTGTCCAAAATAGCCACAATCGCCAGATCAATTAATTCTTCCAGCTGCTGCTCTTCTTGATTATCCACTAGGATTTGGGATTCATGGCCTCCCTAAAGATTCCCATTTTGGTGGTCTTGACATTGAAATTAATCCACGCTTTCCTCCTATTATTGGTTTGCACTTCCCCTTCCGCATACCCAGCTTTCTCCTCTTTCTGATCCTCAGGGTGGAGATGGACAGGAGAAAGGGGCAACGCAGACGTCTCCTCATAATGAGAGCATACATCATCCAAGCTCTCCCTCTTGTGCTTCTTCCTTCAACTATTGACCTTTATTTCCTCTTGCGTCTCCTTCACCACCTCCTCAGACTCTGGATCCTCCTCATCATCACTGCTACCCTCCTCAGCCTTCTCAGCCTACTTCTTCCTGAGATCCCTAGGGATTTTTCTAATTGGGGTTATGGGGGAGGGGGATTTTTTAATAGTCGTAGCTTTCCCTGAGGAGGAGACTCTGCCTTTCTCAGAACCGAGGCTCTGAATGTCATCTGAGTCTGAGGAGTAACTGGAACTTCCAGACTCCACAATCTCAGTCTGAGGGGGGGCATTACCGATGGTCTGGGCTTTGAAGTGCTCATGGATAAGAAGCAGTAGCCCTTCATGCAGAGCCAGGTTTGCAATGGGCTTCTTTTTGAAGCTATCCATCGCCTTACTCATAGAAGTTAACAGATAAAAAGGAAAAGAAATTTTGGTTTTCTTCCAAAAATGATTTAAAATAACAAAGTGGTAGGTGCGAGCTCTATCAAATCTTGGGTCTAAAGTAATATATTCAATGACAGCTTTTAGCACATACCTCCACCATTTCTTCATGGAGTCGGGGACATAGTAGCTGTCAATATTTTTCAACGCCTTCAATTCCTTCTCACTCTCCACAAAATCCCTTACCACATTGGCTGAGAGCTTCTTGTCCCTATAGAATTTGAAACCCTCGATTGGGATCTCTGTGACAGCCACGATAACCTCCTCCGTTATCTAGAAGTTGATGCCATTCACCTTAACCCTGCCTTCTTTCCATGACCCCACCATACTGTTAGTCACCTCTTGATCATAACCATGCAGCTTCATGAGATACTTGGTTACCCCACCCTCTTCTAGCTTTTCCCAAACTTTCGGCTTGCTTCTCCATTTCTCAAAGTCCCCCGCTAGCTCCTTTCTGCATCTCTCACCCACGATCTCCTCACTTTGTGCAACCGTTTTACTCATAAGCTCTTCACTATGAGACTGGAAAGGATCACCAAGATTAAGCAAGGAGCAGAGAAAAATAACTCTATTGTTGCCCCTGAAACGAATGCAATGAAGAACCCACAAAGCATGACAATTAATCATAGTAGGATATCTGCATTTATGAATACCCATTTTTCTATAATGAAAAGTACCCATATATCTTAACCCTTTCATATTCATAATTACATCTTGATATCCTTTGCACTTCCTTGGATTTTCTCCAAGTTGATCAAACACTTGACGTCCGTCGGCAAAGAAGTTTTGGGAAGCCATGTCATTTTTTGGTCTGTGTTGACCCCTATATTTGCCAACTTGTCGGCAACCGGGTTTGCTTCCTGGAAAGTGTGGGTGACATGGAATTTTTTGAATTTGGCAAGTGTCTCTCTCGTCTCATTGATAAGATTTGCAATCATCCAAGAAGGATACAAATTGCCATTAATGCACTTAATAATGTTACTCGAGTCCCCCTCCAACCATAAATTGGTGACCCCAATTTCAAAAGCCAGCCTAATTGCATTGCACGTGGCATTGGCTTCCGCAAAATGATTTGTTTGGAAGCCCAATGGAAGAGCGAAAGCTGCAATACTATCACCATTTTCATTTCTAACCACACCTCCACTACCCAAGGATCTAGGGTTGCCCTTGGAGGCTCTGTCGAAGTTGGCTTTGTGCCAGCCTTAAGGGGGGAGGTGCCATTTGGCTTCCTGTCTTTTTCTCATTTTGTCTTTTACCTTCTCCTTCTTCCTACCTCCTGTCTCAAAAGCTCCCCCCTTTCTCATGGAAATATTTTCCTTTATGTTACTAAAGATCTTCCTTCCAACAACCAAAGCCAGCTCCTCCCTATCTTTTAAAATTTGGTTGTTTCTCTCCTTCCATATGCTCCAATATAACTATTGTTGTAAGTTATCTTAATCTTTAAAAAAAAATATTTGGCAAATTTAGTGAAAGTTTAGGTTAATTTCTTTTGGGTCACATGGTGGGACTTTACAGAAGATGTAGATGGACATGAAAAACTTCTTGAGAAGGCTAAAAGTAAGTTTGAAAATAAATTGCTAGAAAATGTAGCATAGAAAATAGCTATTGATCAAGTACAATCATCTACTTTAATTTTTGCATTAGAAAATATTGTGAATAATGTTGTATCTTTATTTGTAAAGTTGAGTGATACAACAAAATTTACCAAGGAAATCAAGGATAAACTAGCTAAGATTGATATGGACGTGCTAGTTAGTTGGCACTCAACCCAAGTTCCAATTCAAATCATTTTGCAAAAGTCATATTTTTGATAGATCTTCAGGCATAACTATGAAGAGAAGAGGCTAGAATAAGGGCAACCTTGGTAGACATTTAGTGTATGATGCTTCCCCATATGGATATTATGCAGAAGATAATGGATCATGCAAAGACTCTAGCTAAGGACACAAACCTTCTAGTGGAAGAACACATTTTGGAGATATCAACAGAGCTTCTGATTGATCTGCACATATTAAAGTTATTGCAAGATGACTGGGATAAGACTATTTCTTTGATTTTAAAGGTATATCATGATTTCCTCTCTCATTTTGGCATAACCTTATAAATTTTTGGCATTTGTAGCAAAAACAAGGGGGAAAGTGTAAGTGAGTGAGTGTGTGTGTGTTTGTGTGTGTGTGTGTTTGTACATATATATGTATATGTATATACATATAGATGTGTGTATATATATATATATATATATATATATATATATATATATATATATATATATATATATATATGTATGTATGTATGTATGTATATATATGTACATATATATATGTACATATATGTATGTATGTATTTATGTATATGTATATATATGTATGTATATATGTATGTATATATATATATGTATATATATATATATGTATGTATATATATATGTACATGTATATGTATATATGTATATATATATGTATATGTATATATATATACGTATATGTATGTATATATATATATATACATATAGATGTATATGTATATATACATATATATGTATATATATACATAGATGTGTGTGTGTGTGTGTGTGTGTGTGTGTGTAAAGGGGAGATATGTATAGAAAGGAGGAAATATGTACAACATAAAGATATGTAAAGAAAAAAGATAAACAAAAGCAATTTTGAAAAATCAAAAATAGAAAGTTGTAACTGAGTTACAAAGTTTTCAATTCAAACTGAGTTGCAAAATAGAGCACACACAAAGGGGGAGTTTGACTAAAGAATTTTGATTTCAAATTTTTTGCGTGATAAGTGTTTTTGTCACTAATTCCAAAGGGGGAGATTGTAGACCTTATGATATGACATATTGTCAATTAGTGCCAAAGCACTTAGTCATCATGAGAAGACAGTAGTGACTGAGCTACCAGAAAGAAGTTTGTTAACTAAGCTCATGTATGAACCAAGAAAATAGTGAGAAGTGTCAAACGAGAAGACATTATCCACTAAGTTGTAGTGTCAACTGAGTTGGTAGTATCTATCAAGCTCTAGTGTAAACCAAGTTAGTTTAGCATTCTTGTTTCAAAATGAGAACTGAGCAGGTAGAGTATTGTGAACTGAGCCAACTAAATTTTTTGAGTGATCAGTATCAACCAAGCATCTAGTATCAATCAAGTTCCAGAGTTAGCTAATTTGATAGTGTTTCTTGAGTGTCTACAATATCACCCGAGTAAGATATTGGACCTGAGTCTCAAAACTTAGCCAACTTGGTGATTGTTTTTGAAACTATTGTATTGTTGTTTTAGACAAACTAATGCAAAGTTACTATTTGGATCAATATTTATGGAAGACACTTTTTTTAATCCAAAGACACAAGTATTGAGTTACAATTTTCTTATTATAAGAGAATATGGATAACAGAAGAGCAGATTGATTAGGAGCCTATCAAATAGATTAAGAAAAGTTAGAGACTTTTCTATCATAGTTAGGTGATTAGTTCACATCAAAGGATATTATTCAGCAAACCAAGTTGCACAACAAAGATCAATCTACTACTTCATCCTAACAGGTGCATTAGTCAAATCCTCTAATAGGGTGGACCTAATAGTCCTTTGCAGAAACTCCTAACATAGTATATACTTAATTGTATTGTATAAATCCTTTCACAAGGTGGATGTAATAGTCCTATTTACTCTTAATCGAGTAGATCACTAGAAGTGATCAATTGATCCCTAATAGGCCAACTTTATTACTACAATAGTGAAGCATTGTGGGTGTCATCCCCACCCTAGTTTTACCTCCTACTTGGAGGGTTTCTAAGTTACCAAATACCATGTCAAAGTGTTATGGTGTTGTTACTTTTTTGCTTTATGTTCCATGCATGCAAGTAGATTAGATAATATAATAAAGTGAGATTAATTAAAAGAAGTTTTAAGTTGTTCTTGAATCAAACCATCCCACCCCCTGCCCACCCCACCCTCTCTTAGTCACTTAGTGATCATTACATTTCCAATAGTCAAACTTTGCCAAATTGCCATAAAGTTGATTATCTCTAAGGCACTAAAGAACTAACCATAGATGTTCCTCATGTTTTGTACAAGTCATAAGATGTCACACGGCATAACCAAAATGCATAATCATCCTTTGTACAAGTCAGAGGGGATGAAATGAAAAAATAATATACATCAAGAAAAGATACATCTCATAAGATCTCCAATAATCAAGCATTGTACATCAGAGTATGGCCAAAGAACATAATCACAAGATCAGAAGAATAGAAAAGATACACAAGTTCATCCAACAATGACATCCAACTATTGGATAATAATGGTATAAGAAACACTACCACCCGACCTCACAAAACCTAAATGGTCCATTCCCACCATACTGAGAAGATAATCTCAAGTCCCATATAGATAAAAATCTAATAGTCACAACCATAATCTTGGTCAAGAACCTAATAGAAATCTATCTCAAAGGTACCAAAACATACATAACATCTAATCCTAGATGCAACAAAGACATGTAGGTAACCTACTATGTAAGTGGGAAGTGTCATCGCATGAGCCAACTCTAAGGTTACCCTTGCACCCTCTCTAGATGTTGGCCCCCTACTAACTCTATGTGGCATCAATATCCTTTCTTACAGATAAGGCATACTAATGAGGAAAGGTCGCAACCAAGAATCCTCTCTACTCCCAACCTAGCTTATACTAGCACTCTAGGCATGGGTGAGGAACTCCACTAACTCTTGTTAATTCATTTTAAACCCATTTAATGAAATATTATCACTTATTAATACAACCTACAATGGGTTACCAAAGAAACCTCTTTAGAGCTCTGACCACCATTGCAAGCCACTTCCCAACATGCATAAAGATAACCTACCTTAAGCTCATAGCAAAAAGTCTCATTAAGTCACAATGAGCACATCATTCCTATACAAGCAACTAGAAATCACAATATAAATACTAATCAAAACCTCACAAATCAAATCACATTTATCACAATGTTCATAGAACATCATAACATAAAATTCCCAAGCCTCTCGTAACATCCTAATTGGTCAACATAATAATTTAAACCCAACTGGGCAACATGAAGTAAACCATGCATCTAATCAAGTAATTTAAAACAAGTGTAGTTTCATAGTTCATATGGTTTGAAATCATAAAAATTCAATTTACAAATGGGTTCAAGTTTTCATTTTCAAAGTGTCACATTTGATAAAGTTTATTCAAGTTCACAAGCATTTCAAATGACCCAATAATCCATTAAAAAACCTTAGTACACAATAGAATATTTGTATACAATGAAAAAAATTAAAATAGTAATCTAAATATTATTAAAAATTTCTCTTAATTAAAATTGAATTACAACTTTTTATTTTATTTTATTTTTCATAAGATATATTTATAAAATAATAAATAATATAACAAAATATTTTAATTAAATATTATTAAAATTAATAATACTTATTACATTGTTAATAATAATTATTATATTGTTAATAATAATAATGACTAAATTATTAATAAAATAATATATGTTAATTTATTAATAATCATAATTATTAAATTAAATAATAAAACAACAATTACTAATAACAATAATAATTATTGATATAATTAAAATTTTATAATAAAATAAAATGTGATAAATAAAATATCACAACCCAAAAATATGGGGTGGTCACTTAGTAGTCTAGCTACTTTGGCAATGTTCACTGCCTCAGTAGCATCGACAGCCTTGGCAATGTTCACTACTTTGGCAATGTTCATTTCCATTGGGGGGGAGGTCACAACCCTTGTAGTGCCTACCCCTAGTTTACTTTTCAATTATTATTGCCGAACTCTTTTAGGCCATCTTTATGTCTATGCTTGATGATCAGTGATATTGTTTTCTAGATTATTGGATATTGTTTTCATGTACTCAGTTGATTATATGATGAGACTACTTTGGTACTAGTTATTTCATGTATGCATGATTATACTTTGATGATGATTATTTACAATGATTCCAATTATTTAATGATGTCAGTTAGATGGATTATTTATATGTGTTTTCTATGGTTACTTACCTCGTACTTGCATGTGTATTGTGTACATGTATGTTTTCTTTATATTTGACATTTTTGATGTAGTTAAGGAAGGGAGTCGTAGTCACCTGGTAGTTAGGATCTACATGACGCACCACTTCTTGCCATTTCCTATTTAGTTTAGAATATATGTGTGTGTACATGCATGAATTTTATGCAGATTGTAGATACCGAGTATCAACTTCCCTGAATTGCCAAGATGAGTATACCCTATCGCAATATCTTAATAGTAAGAGAGGGGGGATAAATTATTGAGTCCAAATCCTGATCTTAAACCAACTGTCCTAGAAATTAGGACAAGAATCTGAGATGATTACTCTTCTGAATTCATCATATGACATAAATTTGTGATTATAACTCCTGAGTTTGATCTTGTATGTTGTATTTTATGATGGGTTTTCATAGTTTGTCTTGTGGGTTTATGGTGATTTTTCTGTTAATTAAATCAAATTAAAAGAATATTTAATGTTTTGGTTTAATGGTAAATTATTAAGATAATTTCAATATTTAATTATATTTAGTTAATTAAGAAATTAATTAAATAAAAGAATTAAATTTAAAGATAAAATTATAGTTCTAATTTTAGAGCATAATATTAATTTAATTTGATAATAATACATTTAGGAAATCATTTTTAAATAAATGCTAAATATTATTATTACTTAAGTTAATAAATATTTTTATCAAAAAATGTTTCACAAATTAATTAAAGAGAGAAAGAGAAATTAATTTAATAAAGATATTTTAATTGCAAAAAGTGTCCATGAATATTCAAAAAGTAATAAAATATTAAAAAGAATTGTGATCAACGAATTCCCTCGCGTGATTGCACAATCAGTGCCCCATATTTAATGGAGAACTCTTTATCAAAGATTGAGAGTTCATTTCACAGGGACCAGGATTTGGAAGAAGGGATTTTCAGAAAGAAGGGTTTCAAAGGAAAGAGGATTTCTCTTTTTCTTTGTGCAGTTGCATATTAGCATCAGATTCAGGTAGAATCTTGTGGTTTATTTGCATAGTGATTTATGTTCTTCGAAATTCCTATCATCATCGTGTATGTTAAATCTATTTTTTGAGTTATGTTTAAGATGAATCTTTCATGATAAATTTTGTTGTTATTTGTATCAAAGTTATCTGTATTCGAGAGATGGAATTTTTAGAACCCTCATTCTATGAATTTGAGCAATTGAGTATCAAATTGTATTTAAAAAATAATATATCAAAACAAAACATTTTTGTTGGGAGCGGGGCCACCAAACCCCCACCCCCCACTTCTACCCTGAATGACAACAGAACTGTCGATGGTCATTCATGGATGTGTGTGATAATCCCTGTTACCATGACAATAAAAGTACCATTGTGGGTAGTTATCTACTATCGTAGCAGTAGTATTGCCTACTATAGCAACCATTAAATGGCAAGTCGACTGGCCTTAAGCACTTAAGTATTTTGTTTTAAAAATTTGTCTGTTAATTTTTAATTTTTATAAAATTCAATTAATAATTATTACTATGATTTTTATTTTTTTGAAAAAAGAGGGGTAAAAACTTTATTGAAAAAGAGAGCAAAGTAGTACAAAACAGAACAAGGCCTAAACCCTAGGAGACACTAGAAACCACAGAAAAATTGCAAAAGCAAAATCAACTCTTCCTGATTCCATATACATCCTCTGTCAACGTCCTCTCCAAGTCTTGTTGTAACTCACCTGGCAGCTGCTCCCACTCATCAATCCACCAACCATCTATATTTCCAGATGTCCATTTTGCCAAACTATCAACTGCCTTATTCCACTCCCTTGGAATATGAGTATAAGACACTGAATCCGTCATAGAACTAACTTGTAAAATCTGTTGCACTATTAAAGACAACTCCCAGCTAACATCCAAACTCTTACTCTCAAGGAGAAGATTCACAAGAACCTGAGAGTCAGATTCGCAAATCACCTTATGCCAGCCAAGAGCATATGCCCTCTACAAAGCATAAAGAATAGCCAACCCTTCCATTCTATTAACAGTTTGCATCCCTTTATTGACTGAGAATATAAAAACCACCATTCCAGAAGAGTCCCTACCAATCCCACCTATACCATCAAGCCCTCAATTTCCCCTAGATGAACCATCAATATTAACTTTTAAAATGCCAGCCGAAGGGGTCATCCATTTCCCTATCCTTTGGACTTTATGTTTCGCCCTTCTACCTCTCCTAGCACAGGCAGAGTCTGAAAAAATTCCTTGTATTCCAAACCTGTCAACCATTACAGCATCATCCCTCTCAAGAGGCATCACCACCTCACTCTTAGCTAAGACTGTGTCCTAAATCATTCCCAAAATTCTAATCCAAACCTGCTAAATCCCCAAAGCTTCTCCCCGAAATATTTCTCCAATTTCATTCCAGCCAGACTTGCCATAGCAAAAAGGTAGGTCCAGTATACCAAACATCCTGCAAGAAGGGAGCCAAGGATTGGGGCCTCCCTAGTCTCAACCAAAAATTTTCCAGAGAGGAAGTGTGAGTGCATGGGCATTTCCAAACATCCCACTAGAAATGCCATAGCTGTAGAGTAAAAGAGCATTGGAAGAACAAATGCACAGAGTCTTCCTCCTCACTACTACAAAGGATACATCTCGATGGGCCGAAAAAACCCCTCTTTAGAATATTGTCCCAAGTCAGGCACCTATTCCAAACCAAGGTCCAAGTAAAGCAGTTACATTTTGGCCAAGAAAACTGACTCCAAACTTTCTTCCACCATTGAACCTCCCCTTCCACCAGTTGTTGGGAGAGCAACTCTTGATAACCAAAGGAAATAGTATAAATGCCTTTGGGATTAGGGGACTAGGCCAACACATCATCACCCATAAGGGCATTACAGTTCTACCCCAGAAGAATGTATTAGAGCTCAGCCCACTCCACTTTTGAACCAAAAATAGGCCATTCCTTTGGAATCTTCCACCTTGCCTCCACTAGCTGACCCTAGGGGGAAAAAGATTTAAAGTCACACACTCTTGACCAACCAGCATCACAAAAACTCTGGGCCAACATGCGCAAATGAGGATATTGAACAACCAGGGGAGGATACCCATCCCAAGCATCATGCCAAAACTAAGCCTCTAAGCCACTTTTGCAGATCCAATGTAAGCCACCCTTAATGAGTGCAACCCCTTTCTTGAGAGCACTCCAAATCATAGAGCCTTTCCTGCACAAGCTATACTGAGGGATATCATTATGGGGGATCCCTGGAAGATACTTTAGAGACAAAACTCTAGCCCAAACCTGATCTTGTTCCACACACCAACGCCAATACAATTTGGCAGCCAAAGAAGTACCAGTTAGCACTGATTGCCTTAAATCAAGACCACCAAACTATTTTGGGCTACAGACAACCTCCCATTTGACAAGACTCCACTTGAAGATAGATTACCAGCCCATAAAAATTGTCTTGCTAAGGAGTCTAGTTCCCTAACAAATCTCATCGATGCCACCTAAACCATACTCCTATAGAGAGGAAGAGCTTGAACCACAGATTGAATCAGTTGGACCCGACCAGCAAAGGATAGCCAGCGGTGGGTCCAATGAGTAACTTTGGCCCAAAACTTGTCAAGAATGACCTGCCATGATTCCTTAGACTGCCTACCATCAGAGATAGGAATGTCAAGGTAGAACACAGGAAGACTTCCAATTTGGAATCTAAGAATATGAGTGACTCTCCTCTAAATAGAAGGTGAAGTGTTAAAGAAAAAAATGGAAGATTTGTCCTCGTTAATCAACCGACCTGAAGCAGCAAGATAAACATCCAACACTTTGCATATATTAGAAGCCTCTTGAATGGTAGCCATGCCCATCAAAGCCGTATCATCCACAAATTGTAGGTGAGATTGCACAAGAAGACCTCCTCCCCATTTCCAACCCTAAATAAAGCCCCCTTCAACATTATTTTTTATCAACCAACCCAGACCTTCTGCCAAAAGAAGAAACAAATAAGGAGATAGGGGATCGCCCTGCCGTAATCCTCGAGAAGCACCAAAGAGATTAGAGTGTTCCCCATTAATCAAGACTAAGAAAGAAGTCGAATTCACACAACTCATAACCCACTAGATCCATTCCTCCTCAAAACCAAAGGCACCCAGAACCCTTTGGAGAAATGACCAATGGACTCTGTCGTATGCCTTAACCATATCCAACTTAATGAACATAGCCTTGTCTTTAGAATTGGCTATAGAATGAATAGTCTCAGTCACCAAAACCACCCCATCCAAGATCTGGCACCCTGTCAAAAAGCCACTCTGTTCTTCAGAAATTAACATTGGAAGCCACGTTTTTAACCTATTAGCTATCAACTTAGATATGATTTTATAAATAACATTGCAAAGAGAGATAGGGCAAAATTGACTTATCCAGTCAGCCCCTTCCCCCTTGGGGATGAGAGCAAGGAAATTAGAATTCAGAGCCCGAAGCATTTGCTTATTCCTCTGGGATTCTTGAATAACTGCTAGTAAATCTATCTTGATAATATCCCAAAATTCCTAGAAGAACTCAATCAGAAAGCCGTATGGACCTAGAGCTTTTCCTTTTTTAATCTGGAAAATAGTCCCCTCTAATTCCTCCAAAGAGATGGCACTCATACGATGCTCTTTCATTTCCAAAGAGACTAAAGAAGGAATCCAAGATAGGACCTGGGCCTCTTCAACAGAGTCCCCTTGTGAAGGCTCCCTAAATAAAGACTCAAAATACTGTACAGCTTCGCTGAAAATATCCTGAGAAGAAGAGAGCATCTCCCCCCTAACATTCACCAAGGTTGATATGGAGTTACCATGTTGTTTGGCCTTAACTGAATTGAAGAAGAAAGCAGTATTCTTATCACCCTCTTGAAGCCATTCAATTTGATCTTTTTGTTTCCAATAGATTTCCTCTCTTAGTTCCCACTCCTCCAAAGTTTTTAGAGCCCTAGCTTCCTCCCGCAAAAAATATTCTGACACCCCATCTTCCCTTAACAACCTGGTAATATCATTCAACTCAGCCTAGGCCGCATATTTTTCTTGGAAAATATTTCCAAAGCAATACCTGTTCCATCTTTTAAGCTGATATTTAACATATTGTAGGAGTTTAGCAAAAATATACATTGCTATACCAAAGGCAGGTCTACCATCCTTCCACCACTCAGCTACATAGCCATAAAGATTTGGGTCCCTCAACCACATATGCTGGAATTTAAAAGGTGGCTTCTGAGGCAGCCAGTTGGAGGAGATAACTAACTTAATGGGCTAGTGATTCAATCCTCTATAGTCTAATATCTCAGACCTAGATGACCACAATCCACCCACCCAAAAATAGGATACCATGAAACGATCTAATCATTTAGCGATGCAATTATCTCCTATTCTTCTATTATTCCAAGTGAACTAGCCATTATTAGGCTTGATATCTATGAGATTGAGTGCCGAAATGTTATCCTAAAGAAGCACAGGGGAGGGCTGAAGTCTTGCAATACCCCCCTATTTTTCAGAGAGATCTAGAATAGCATTAAAATCTCCAGCAATAATCCATGGAAAATAAGGAAATAATCTACGAACAAAATGAATATTATTCCATGTAAGGATCTTACCTTGGAGCTCAATAGGGGCATAGATGTTGGAGAGAAGAACAGACTCACCTGACTCATAGCACAGAGAGACCAGGGCAACAGATGATCTAAAGGATATCCACCACATAGGTTGGATCTTTTGTGGGTTCCAGAGGCATGCTACCCCCCCTGAAGATCCCTGAGCTCCAATGCACTGACATTGACCATTCTTCCACAATTTAGGAGCTATACTCATCATACACTCAACAGAAACTTTGGTCTCTTGAAGAAAAAGAACATCAAGAGAATGAATTCTAACCAGTTCTCGAACAACTTTTTGTCTAGGGCCGTTGTTCAAGCCCCTTGCATTCCATGAAATAATGATCATTTCTGGGGAGCCGAGAAATGGGAATCCAAGGTTTTGACAGCTCCTGATTCCACCACATTCTCCCCAATCATCTTAATCTTCTCTATGTCCTTCTTATGCCCACTTTTACCACTTTTCTCAAAAACCCCCTTCTTGCCATCCTTTTGAAGACTACCCAAGTGAGGAGAAGACTTGCCACACTTATCCATATCTGAAACAACACTCTGTGTAGGAAGGGCAGTGCCCACTACTTCCTGTCCCCGATTAGCATTTAACCCCATAGTCACTTGAGCCCCTGCCTACCCATCAATGACCATAGGCATAGTAGGTTCAACCTGTGGAGTAGGAGGAGGGTCAGAAGAGACAATCTCCTAATCGTGCTCCGCAACCAATTGATCCATGCTACTAAATCCTGGAATAACTTCTTGTTGCCCTAGTTCATCTAGGACTTCAAATCTATTAAAGGTATCCTCCTCTTGTCTCTCCATCAAAGTCCTCTTTTGACCTCTATTACAATTGCGAGCCTTGACCTGTACAAAGCCCTCAGCATCCTTTTCCTCTCTTGAATTTGGCTTCTTCCCTTTATTAGCACCAAGACTGTTGCAAGGAGGGGGCGGAGGCTATTGATCCATCGACTTAGACTTCGAGCACCTATGCAGCAAGTGGTCATATTCATGACAAAGTCAGCATCGAAAGGGAAGGGTCTCATAATCGAGTTGTTGCACCCAAGAATGTGATCCTACGCATATTTCAACTTCATTCGGCAGTGGTCTACTCAAATCAAGCTCCACACAAATTAGAGAAAAAGTCATAACCCTCTTACTAAATGTTTGGGTTGAGGACCCTACCAGTTTCCCCAACATCAAAGCGATCATATGGAAAACATCCTCCCGACAACACTCTATTGGAAATTTGGGTAGCCGAACCCACACTGGGACCCGATTTGAAAGCTCCTCAAAGGGGTTAAATCTTACATGCCATGGCTTAACAAATAGGCCAACCTAGTTGTAAAAATAGGGCCCGCCCTCAAATACCCTATTACGATCTGCCATGCAGGTGAATGTAACCATGAAGAAGTTGTTTGCAAGCAACGTGACTTCCATTTCACCCTCTGGCTCCCAAATTTTTTGAGCCCAGTTTTCTAGAAATTGGAGGGACAGTCTTAAACCCAAAAATTTACAGTACAGTGAATGCTTTGAATAGTATTCCACATCCTCAGAAATCATCTCGTAAGGGATTACCAATTTAGGTCTATCTTTACATCGCTCCAAGCACCTGTTAATCTTTGTGATCTAGGAACTGCTAGATGGATTTGATGCTGTAACTCCTGAACTCTAAGAAAAAGGGCATTATCAAACACCCTCGCCCCTTGATTTGGTAGATGCATGTCCTTTTCTTTGTGCAAAATGATGTCAGGTGTAGCCCCTGAAGGCTCACCCCTAGACATTCTTCCACTAGCTTGGAGTGATCACCGCAGGGGACCACTTACCAGGCACCGCACAAACTAACAACCCCACTGCCCGCAGATCGACCCAACAATAGATATTTGCCCACGAATATAAGACATTTTAGACCAGATGCCTTCCCCCACGCAAGCTGAAACACCTCCCCCCTTTAGCGCACACACAGAAAGCACTAAAAGGAGCTAGGGCATGGCTGCCCTAGCTTGACGACTGCACGCAGACACCCAGTGTAGACATTCCTATCAGTGTAGTCTTCAATTATTAATTATTTTATTAGTAAGTATTTATAATTATTAATTAATTAGTAATTAATAATTTATTAATATAGTTTTTTTTTAAAATATTAATTTAATTTAATTAATTTAGTTTAATTAAGTTTTAATAAATAATAGATATGATTTATTAAAAGTCTAAATTTATTTATTATTTGTTATTATGTAATGATTTTGATTATTTATAAAATTATAATTATTTTATTGAATGATCAAGGTTTTTATTTTAATAATTTAATAGATAATTATTTTTAAGTCATTTTATGATATTAATTGTGATCTTTGTACTTTTGCAAGTTAAGGGTAATGGTGTGATTTGTTCTAAAATGGGAAATGAGTTAAATTGTAAAAGGGGAAATTTGTAAACCTTATCTATTTGAAAACTTAAATTGAAACGAAAATTCAAACCTTACCATTGACTCAAACTGTGTGTTTTCAAAATCAAATGAAACTATGAAACTATAGTATCTGTTGTCTAATTTCTTGTATGTTGGGTTTTGGGTTTGACTTAGAGTGTTGACCAGTTCTAGGATGTTTACCAGAGTTTGAGAAGTATAATTTTGATGATTATATATGATTTCATGATTTGGTTTATATGTAATTTCTCGGATCAGTCCTATTAGGATGATCTTATTAGTGATGCTTGTATTTTGACCAAGTGATTTGGTACTTG
Organism: Cupressus sempervirens; assembly: GCA_028749045.1. NCBI lineage: Eukaryota > Viridiplantae > Streptophyta > Pinopsida > Cupressales > Cupressaceae > Cupressus > Cupressus sempervirens. The sequence continues at coordinate 130,541,709 of CM053786.1, read as the reverse complement.
TCAGTTGCTTGTTTAGAGAATTGATGTATGGTTTTTGGTCTTTTGAGATCCTTTTGCTTTACTTTGCTTACAATAGGTTATGTATGTTAAGTGGGGAAGTGGCTTGCAATGGAGGTCGAGGCCCTAAAGAGGCTGACAGGTAACCTATTATAGGTTATTAAATAAGTGAAAACACTACACTTAATGAGAGTAAAATGAACAAATAAGAGTTTTTGTCTTTCCTCGCCCATGCCTCAAGTGTTAGCACAAACTAGGATGGGAGTAGAGAGGGTTCTTGGTTGCAACCTATTGAAGTTGATGAAAGATCAACCCCAAAGCTCCCAAGAATCACCTGCATGCAAACACCTGTTACAGAAAGAGAGAAGAAAAAGCTATGGAGGCAGGAATTGCAAGATCCATAGATAAGACATTCTTGATGAGCAAAAACAAAGATTGCTATTATCAAAAGTGAATGAATTAATTTAAAAAGAGATCAATCCTTATAAAGGAGATTGAAACCCAAAAAGGGTAACCTAAAGCCTAAAAAAGCTAGGTTGCACAATATAATTAATAAAATATTAATTATATGCACCTACAAGATAGCTTAAGCAAACTAGAGTAATAGGCAACTTAATTAATTAAATCAAAGTGATTTAATTAATAAGTGCAAACAAATAATTACTCTAACACCCCCCCTTAAGCAAAGCTCAAGAGTTAAGCTAACCTAGCACATCTATGAAAGTAGGAAAATGGGTCCCGGCAACAAGGCCTGATCAGGTACCCACTGCAAGAAAATCTCTGTAAACTAGAGACAAAGGAGAAAACCCAGTGGAAAAAACCCCTCTCCAAAAAGAGATAGCAAAGAATGTTCCAAAAGATAGGAACAAAGAAAGATCATGAAGAGAAACACTGAAGCATGAAAAGCCACAAAATTCTGTCAAAAGGTGTTGATCTGAAGAGCCTCCACAGAAATAGAAGGTACAAACCAAGTGTGTCTATATGGTAGATGATCCATCTCACCGAAATGCATAGGTAGCCAGCCACTGCAATCGCCTAGTATGTAGGATCAAGTACTAAATACATAGCTCACACCAATGAACCATCGAACCAAAGAAGCATTAGAACCAACAATATAACCCCCCCGTAATGCAAATGGGGTGAGGTGACAGGAAACTGAAAAGATGGGCCAAAAATCCCCTGCAGAAAGAACCAAGAACAATGAGAGAGTGTAAGAGGTACAAACACCTATAAAGGCACGTGTCATAGACATTGCACAGGGCTAATGTCATCGAAGGGACACTCACTTGACAAAGGGAGAATGCCTAAAATAGCAAACAACTATCCCCCCCATGGCACTTTATAAAATAGTGCGAGTACAACTGTCTCAAAACAATGTTCATGAACTCAAAATGCAAGAGTGGCACTTTATTTCAGTGCGTTTGCATAAAGATTCTTACAATGAATATCAACAAGATAAAAAAAAAACATAAGGCTGAAACAACAGAAGGTAGAGCCCAAAACAAAGTATCTAAAGCAATAAAATCAATCCCTGAACCTGAAACAACCAGGATATCCATCAGCATGCAAAAATGTAGAAGTATGAATAAAATGTTCTTAGAGAAAAATTTGGAACAACAACCAGCATCACTGAAACGATCATAGAAAGAGCTTTTCAACAATATAAAGAAGTCCAAAATTGGTGATCGGATGCTCAAGATACGCCTCTTGGAGTGCAAAACAGAACATCCAGCTTTGACTACCAAAATAGACAATCAAACTACATCAAAAATCAAAAACACCTATACCATCATCTCCATCTCGAAACTAGCTTTCCAATGCATTTTTTGGATTAAAAAAATACATCTGGATGACAAAGATATGACTAAAAAACCACAGATAGCTTTTAAAACAAAACAAATTATAGAAATGATGGTTTGAAAGCTGTCAAATTTCAGCCCAAAGACGGATGATGTTAGCACCTGCAGCTGTTAGACATGCATCAGTACCTTGTTAATGTCACTACTGTATCAGTACTATGCTGATGCAGAGCCCTTTTTAGGAAGATTTAAAAAGAATTTTTTTTTAAAAACAAAAAACAAAAATTTTTGAAAATTTTTTGTTAAAAAAGCATTCACTTTTTTTTTTAAAAATCATGAGCTTTTTTTAAATAAATCCTTTTAATTTTGTGATTTATTTTTTTAATAAAAAAATAAATCCTTTCCTCGGAAAGCATGCCCAAATTTGGTAGCAAAATTTTTACCTCAAATTTCAATTGTGTTCAAATTAGACAAATTTTATATGAAAATAGGGGTTTTTGGGTGCTATGAATCCAACGGTGAGGTTTGTTTGGGCTCAAAAAGCACCAAAAAAAATGACCCCCACAAATCCAATACAAAATAACTCTGAAAATTGAAACCCTTTGAAATAAAAAAAAGCATACATCTGAAAACCAAGAAAAATCTCTCATAAATTGAATAGGGGCATGAAGATCTAGAGCGCTGATACCATGTTGAAGTTGATGAAAGATCAACCCCACAACTCCCAAGAATCACCTACATGTAAACACCTGTTACAGAAAGAGAGAAGAAAAAGCTATGGAGGCAGGAATTGCAAGATCCATAGATAAGACATTCTTGATGAGCAAAAAGAAAGATTGCTATTATCAAAAGTGAATGAATTAATTTACAAAGAGATCAATCTTTATAAAGGATATCAAAACCTGAAAAGGGTAACCTAAAGCCTAAAAAAGCTAGGTTGCACAATATAATTAATAAAATATTAATTATATGCACCTACAAGATAGCTTAAGCAAACTAGAGTAATAGGAAACTTAATTAATTAAATCAAAGTGAATTAATTAATAAGTGCAAAAAAATAATTACTCTAACACAACCATGCATCGTTAGTATGAAAGGATACTAGTGCTGCATAGAGTTACTAGGGAGCCAGAGAATTAAAAGACTAGCTAGGTAATCTTAGAGTTGGCTCATGTGATTACACTTGCCCACTAGCATTATAGATTCCCTACGTGTCATTGTAGGCTTTGGGTTTAGATGTCATTTTATCTTGGTACCTTTGAGTTAGACTGCTTTTAGGTTTTTCTCAACTTAGTTGGATTTGACTTTTGAGTTTGTTATCTTGTTTGGGACTTGAAACTATCTCCTCAGAGCAAAGGGAGTGGGTGTTAGGAACCTGTGTGTTCCTTCTGTTTATTTTGTTAGAGTAGTGTTGTTGGACGCATATGCTTTGTAAGTCATCCCGTGAGTATATTTTATTATCCCACATGCATAGGTAGTATTACTTTTCTAGATCGTACTCAGTATATAAGAATAGGTTGAGGCCCTTGATGGACACGGACGAATTTATTGTATTGAGCTTGCTCAAAGGAGGTTACCCCCTCGAAGTGGCCTGCGATCAGTAGATTCATTCTGAGTTCTGCTATCACTTTGTATTCTGTTATTTCGAGCATTCTCACGATATTGCTATAAGGAGGTTCTTCACATCTGGTATCAGAGCACTCTCTTGGGCTCGCTGGGTGGAAATTACATCAAATTTTTTTTCTGTCGTGGCCTTTAGGTTCCTCTCACTTCTAATATCTCTTGTTATTGCAATAACTCTTTTCAGTTGTTCTGTCTGTGAGTGAATTTTTCTAAGTCGACTGTTCACAAAAAAAAAAAAAAAAAGAGTAAAATTTTTTCTGTTTTTTAGTCGTAGCTTCCTTGTTTGCTTTCTGTTTCTGCTCATACTTCCGCAGAACGTCTGCAATATCATTTCGCATACTTCCTTCCTTGGCGACCCAACCCCAAATTTTACATATCAAAGCCCTAAATCCCTCATTTATCTAATTTTAGGGTTTGCCCTATCTTTTTCACCTCTCATCCAATCGCCACCAAACTGAGCCACAAGATTCAATTCCTCATTTTGCTCCCTTATCCCTCTTGGACTGTTCGCCTCATTTCGCCTCCCTACCCTTGAAACCCTCATTTTTCTGTTTCCCTTGTCCCCAGATAGTCTCCCACCACCCGTCGAACACCCATTTCCTATCTGAGTTTTACCCAAATCCAAGTTTGTCGTAACTAAAAAATTTTTTGTTTCTCATCTTCTACCCATTCCAAAAAAAAAAAAAAAAAAAATCTTGCTTTATGGTTGTTACGCGTACAGAAGCAAAAATCATGGAAGAAGAAATGGCATCCCTCAAAACCAAACTTCAAGATCTGGATGACAAAATTCTGGGTCTTAACTTTCAGCAGTCAGCCATGAGCCGAAACCATTCAGGAGATACTGGGTCCTCTTCTGGCAATTTCCGTGGACCAAAGCTTGATTTTCCACGCTTCGATGGTTCTAATCCGACTGGATGGATCTATAGGGCAGAGCAGTATTTCAGCTTGCATAATACTTTGGATAACCACAAAGTCCCCCTTGCATCTTTTCATTTGGAACATGAAGCTCTTCAATGGTTCCGTTGGTACATCAAGGCTAATGTAGGCCCAACGTGGAGAGAATTGTGCACCTTCATTTTGGAGCGCTTTGGCCCTAGTTCCTTTGATGATTTCACAGGAGCACTCACTAAACTGCGTCAAACAGGCACTGTAAGAGAATACTAGACAGAGTTTGAAAAATTAGCTAATCACACAGAGGGCTTGTCTGATGAATTCTTCCGTAGTTGTTTTGTCAGTGGTCTGAAGGATGCACTTCGCTCAGAAGTCAAAATTTTTCGACCTACTACAATGATGGAAGCCCTTGGGTTGGCTAAGTTAGCGGAAGACAAGATTAGTGCTCTACAACGCTCCAGATCTAATTTTGTTCCATTCAAAAATACAGGTTCTCACCACCCTCCAGTCATACCAGCTCCCAGAACTACTCCGATCAAGCACTTGTCTGAAACAGAGATGCGAGTCAGGCGAGACAAAGGGCTTTGTTATAATTGTGATGAGAAATGGTCTCGAGGCCATAGATGTGTTCAGCAAAAGCTCTATCTCTTGGATGTGGATTCTCCACTGGAACTGGAAGAATATGTAGATGCTCAGGAAACAGTGGATGATGAGGTTGAGCCTCACCAGCCTGAACCTCCTTCACCAGAAGCTCCACCAGAGATATCTGTCCATGCTTTGGCAGGAGTCACTACTCCACAAACCATGCGGGTCCAGGGTTTCTTCAAGAAGATCCCTCTTACTATACTCATTGATTCTGGTAGCACTCATAACTTCATTGATCCACGAATAGCCAAACAGGCTGATTGCTTTATCCATCCCTGCTCTAGCTTTGAAGTCATGATTGCCAATGGGGGCACTTTACCTTGTAAAGGGAAATTTCGCAATGTGCGTCTCTCTATTGGAGATTATAACATGCGCTCTGACATGTTTGCCTTACCCTTAGGTGGCTGTGATGTGGTTTTGGGTGCCCAATGGTTACGCACTCTTGGCCCCATTCTCTGGGATTTTGCTGAACTTTGGATGCAGTTTTCAGCCGAGGGGCACCAACACACTTTGAAAGGCTTACAACCAGGGTCTCTCAGCATCATCAGTTCACACCGTATGGAAAAACTTCTTAAGAAGAATTCACATGGTGTCATCGCTCAGCTCCATTCCATTCAGATGCAGCCATCAGCAGTCTCTAGCACTCCTGCCGATCTCCAACACATTTTGGACAAGTATTCTGGTGTATTTGCTGAACCTGTGGGATTACCTCCTTCTCGTCCAGAGGACCACCGTATTCAGCTCCTTCCTGGCAGTGTTCCGCCCAACATCAGGCCCTACCGCTACCCATTTCATCAGAAGACCGAAATCGAGATACTTGTCCGTGACTTACTGAAGCAAGGTATTATTCGCCCTAGTACCAGTTCCTTTTCTTCTCCAGTTTTGCTTGTTCGCAAAAAAGATGGGTCATGGCGACTCTGCATTGATTTCCGAGCACTTAATCATCTCACTATAAAGGACAAGTTTCCCATTCCAGTTGTTGATGAACTTCTTGATGAACTTCATGGGGCTCATTTTTTCTCCAAGTTAGATCTTCGTTCTGGGTATCATCAAATTCGGGTTAATGAGGAGGATATACCTAAAACTGCCTTCCGCACACATGATGGTCACTATGAATTTTTAGTCATGCCCTTTGGCCTCACGAATGCTCCTTCAACATTTCAGGTAGTGATGAATAACATATTTCGACCATACCTCCGGAAATTCATTCTGGTCTTCTTTGATGATATCCTCATATATAGCAAAACTTGGGCTGAGCATCTCCATCATCTGGAGCTTGTCTTGCAACTTCTCTCTGATCATCAACTCTGTGCAAAACTATCTAAATGTGTGTTTGGCCAGGAGAAAGTGGAGTATCTCGGGCATATTGTTGCACACCATGGAGTGCGGGTGGATCCTACAAAAATAGATGCCATGAAAACTTGGCCGCATCCTAAAACTCTCAAGAGCCTTCGGGGTTTTTTGGGGTTGACTGGCTACTACCGCAAGTTTGTCAAAGATTACGGGAAAATTGCAGCACCATTGACAGCTCTGTTAAACAAGGATGCCTTCTCCTGGACCCCTGTTGCGGAGACTGCATTTGAACAACTGAAACAGGCTATGTGCAGTACACCTGTTCTCGCAATGCCAGATTTTTCCAAACCCTTCACTATTGAGAGTGATGCTTGCGGCAATGGATTGGGTGCTGTTCTCCTACAAGATGACCATCCTATTGCGTTCACTAGCAAAGCCCTCTCTGGTAAGAATCTAGCCCTCTCTACTTATGAAAAAGAAATGATGGCTATTTTGCATGCTGTACAGAAGTGGCGGCCATACCTCTTAGGGAGTCATTTTTGCATCAGAACCGATCACCAAAGTCTGAAATACTTCCTGGAACAATGGGTATCCTCTCCTACACAACAGAAATGGGTCAGCAAACTCATGGGGTATGATTATGAGATCACCTACAAGAAGGGTAAGGAGAATATTGTGGCAGATGCTCTTTCTCGCACATTTGATAATCAAGCTTCCCTTTCCGCTATTTCTATGCCCATTCCCAATTGGTTAGCGTCTGTTCAGCAGGGCTATGACAGTGACTCTTCTTTATCTCAAATCATTCACCAGCTAGCCAATAATCCTTCTGCTATACCACATTACTCTTGGGATGGTGCTTCTCTTCGATACAAGGGTCGGCTAGTGCTTCCTCAGAACCCAGCTCTACATCAGGCTATTTTTTATGAACTCCATGCTTCTCCTTCAGCAGGGCACTCAGGCTTCCTCAAAGCTTATGAGCGAGCAAGGAGAAACTTCTTTTGGAAAGGGATGAAACAGACGATTCAACAGATGGTGGCTGAATGTGATACTTGCCAACGCCACAAGGGTGAAACGACCCTCCTTCCTGGCTTGCTCGAACCATTGCCCATCCCTACACGGATTTGGACTGATATTTCTATGGATTTCATTGAAGGGCTTCCTAAATCCGGTGGCAAGACAGTGATCTTGGTTGTGGTTGATCTTCTCTCGAAATATAGTCATTTTTGTGCCCTCAGCCACCCCTATACTGCCTCCTCTGTTGCACAAATCTTCATGGACCAGATATTTCGTCTTCATGGACTCCCTTCTTCCATTGTCTCTGATCGTGATGCAACTTTTACCAGTCATTTTTGGACTGAACTGTTTCAGAAAACTGGCACCAAACTGAAGATGAGTTCGGGCTATCACCCACAAACTGATGGTCAAACTGAAATTGTCAATAAATGCTTGGAAACTTATCTTCGTTGCTTCACTTCCGAATAGCAACATCAGTGGGCCAAGTGGCTCCCTTTAGCTGAATGGTGGTACAATACCTCTTACCACACTGCCTCTAAAATGACTCCATATGAAGCAGTCTATGGTCAGGCACCTCAAGTGCTCCTTCCCTACACTCCCAACAGCTCACCAGTCCAGGCAGTTGACATAGTTCTCCACAGCAGGGATCAGATTCTTCGTACCTTACAGGATAATCTTCACATGGCCTGTAATCGGATGAAACAGCAAGCAGATCAACACCGTTCTGAGTGCTCATTTCAAGTTGGGGATATAGTTTTTCTTCGTCTACAGCCATACAAACAATCCTCCCTAAAGCTGAAAGGGCGTCATAAGCTGGCCCCAAAATTTTATGGGCCTTATAAGGTTCTGCAGAAGATTGGTTCAGTTGCTTATCAACTGGAACTTTCTCCTTCTTCCCGCATTCATCCAGTCTTTCATGTTTCTTGTCTAAAGAAAGTTCTGGGTACCACTGTCAGAGCACAAACTACTCTCCCTGAAATGGATACGGAAGGATCCATTATCCTGGAGCCGGTGGCAATCATTGACCAGCGCACTCGCCAGCTTCGCTCTCGCTCCTTCTTTGAGGTCTTGATTCAGTGGCATGGCATGCAACCAGAGGATGCTACCTGGGAACCCCTTCTTCAGATTCAACAACAATTTCCACACCTTAAGCTTTGAGGACAAAGCTTTTTTCTAAGGGAGAGGGGATGTTAGGAACCTGTGTGTTCCTTCTGTTTATTTTGTTAGAGTAGTGTTGTTGGACGCATATGCTTTGTAAGTCGTCCCGTGAGTATATTTTATTATCCCACATGCATAGGTAGTATTACTTTTCTAGATCGTACTCAGTATATAAGAATAGGTTGAGGCCCTTGATGGACACGGACGAATTTATTGTATTGAGCTTGCTCAAAGGAGGTTACCCCCTCGAAGTGGCCTGCGATCAGTAGATTCATTCTGAGTTCTGCTATCACTTTGTATTCTGTTATTTCGAGCATTCTCACGATATTTCTATAAGGAGGTTCTTCACAGTGGGCCTTTTTGGGGTACCATGAGGTCGAGTGGTAGTGCTTTTTACTTTTAGCATTGAGATCTATCAGTTCGATACCATGGTTGGAGTTCCTTGTTTTGCATTTCCTTTCATTCTATCTTTGTGTACTATGATGGATGGTTATACTTATTGTATTGTATTTTAATTTCTTGGATCTTAAAGAAATGATGTAAGCTATTTTATGATGTATATTCTGTCATCCTTTCATACCCTGTGACATGTATAGTGGATGATTGTGCATTTCAATTATTGCCAAGTGGCATTCAGGATAAATGTATATTATTTAAATAGAATTGAACTTGTAGTTCATCTTTAATGTGGATGTGTTATATATTGGATTTAGCATTATTTAAATTTAAATGTGGTTCAACATCTTGGGATCCTTAAGGAATGTAATTTGTTTATGTGTTTCTTATGTATGAATGTATATTATTTCTTTCATCGTTTTATAATTGTTGTTATATGTTATCTTTAAAAAAAATGTTTGGCGAACTTAGTGAAAATTTTATGTTAGTTCTTTTGGATCCCTTGGTGGGGTGTTAAAACCCCTCCTCCATTATTTATTTATTTTTAAATTTATTTGTAAATAAAACAATATAAAAATGCCTCCCAATGCTATATACATTTTTAAATAAAATTACTAATAGAGGCTTGGTATGCGAATTTTTTCAGCACTCTTTTTTTTTTTCTGAAATATGGACAACAATGATTCCTCCAAACCAATTATCAATTTTTTATAGATCTAATTTTTAAAAAAAACAAGGGTTTCAACCAAAACCATTTCTAAATCAAGATTCACAAACAAGCACGAAGAAGACAAAGGAAATATTTGATGCAATCTACTATGATAATCTCAACAAAAAACTCTTACCTCAATTTGATGCTAACCAGAAGAACGCTTGGAGATTGCAAGAACTCTAGTCTCTCGAAACCTTTTCTAGAAATTTTCTCCTCCAAAGTTGTGTGTGGAGAAATAAGGTATAATTTCTTAATAAAGAGTTTTCTCCTTTAGGGTTTCTAGTTTTATGAACGCACAAAGTCTTTTTTAATTAATTAATTTGTTTTAATTTCATGTGCAAACTTTTTACATTTTAATTAAAATAACTTTTATTTAATTTACTCTCTCTTACTTTTATTAAATCACAAAACGTATTTAAAAGTATATTTATTAATTTAACTAATAATAATATGTAGAGTTCATTATTAAAATGAAACTCCTAAATTAATACAATTTTATAATCAAGGAAGTTATCAGTGTTATCAAAGGAGTTGGTGGAATCATAAGTGAAGAAGTGGTAAGAAAAATTCTTAGAAATCTCTTACGTCCTTATGTTATTAGAGTTTATGTCATTCAAGAATTGAGATTTATACCTGGTAATGTTGTTACACTTGATACTTTGATTGGTAGGCTGATTGTATTTGACCATAGTAACTTTGGTAATAGTTTACTGAAGACAAAAACTGCTTTCAAATCATCTCTAACCATTGGTATTTCAAGGAACGAAAGAGAAAAATATCAAAATTTGACTTGCTATGGACACCATCTCCTACTTATCAATATCCATCATAGTTTAGGTGGAAGTGACAATGACAATTCACTATCTAAGGAGAAAGAGCTAGAAGAGTTGGAAGAAAACACAATAATTTATTATAATTAATGTAATTAAAATTTTATAATAATAAAAAATGTGATAAAAAGAACATCACAACCCCAAAATATGGGGTGACCACTTAGTGGTCTAATGCTTTGGTAGTGTTCACTGCCCAAGCAACATTTGCTACTGTAAGAAATGATAATGTTGAGCAAGGAACGAGAAACAATCCAAGTAAGTTAAGTGTGAAACAATGTTACCATAAGATAAGCAACTCCAAGAGCATACACCAAGATGGTTCAACAATGGAGACAAGGATTTATAAGGGGAAAGCAAAGAAAACCCCTTGTGAGTATTATGAATGAAGGCAAATGCCTAAAGAAGAGAGAGAGAGAATGTTGGAGCAAAAGTAGCTCAATACAATAACATCAAGTGCTTAGAGTGTTGTTGTAGTTGTGAAGAAAGAAGGAGGAGCATCTCTTATATAGAGATGAGAGAGGAGTTGCATTTGTAACTCCCATTTCTATGAATGCCACATTCATAATAGGTGCATGCAAAGTGTCACAATCCTCTTAAGGAGGATAAACTAAATAAAGAAATAAACAAGAGTTGTCCTTACATGTGGAATAAAGGACAAACAATGACATGTCCTCCACATGTGTACAAGTGGACAAACTACATGTAGGGACCCTTGGAATATCCCAATTAAAATATATATCCAAGGAAAGATTAACCTTTCTAACACCCCCCCTTAATCTTTACTTGGGGAGTTTACTTCAATGGGTTGTAAACCCAAATTTTTACAATGGAACTGAAATCTCTCTTTAGAAAGTGGTTTGGTTAAAATATCAGCCACTTGATCTTCTCCTTTACAATAAAGAAGAATAATTTGATTTTCTTCAACTTGTTCTCGAATGAAGTGATGTTGAAGTGAAATATGTTTGGTGCGTGCATGATAAACCGGATTCTTTGCCAAGGCAATAGCACTTTGATTGTCACAATGTATAGGTGTAGGTAATTGTTGAGGTAGACCCAAATCATCAAGAAGTCTTCGAATCCACAAAGCTTCCTTAGCTGCATTGGTACAACCTTTGTATTCAACTTCAGTTGAGCATAGGGAAATAGAGTGTTCTTTTTTGCTTTTCCAAGAAATTGGACCTGAACCAACAAAGAAAAAATAACCACAAGTGGATTTCCCATCATTGGGATCTCCACCTAGATCGGAATCAGTATAGCCATGTAAAATAAATTCAGAGTTTGCATCATAAAATAAGCCCATATTAATAATTACTTTAATATACCTTAAGATGCGTTTAGCAACTTTAAAATGAGTTTTTTGAGGTTTAGACATAAAGAGAGAAACTAAACCAACACTATAAGCAATATCAGGTCTAGTAAGAGTTAAATAATTTAAACTTCCTACTAACTGTCTATACAAAGTTTCATCAACAAAAGGAGTATTCATATCATTCATTAATTTAGTTCCTAATTCACATGGAATTGAAACATGGTTAGAGTCATTCATCTTAAATTTTTCTAAAAGATCATAAGCATACTTGCTTTGAGAAACAAAGATACCTTTAGGGGTTTGAAAAATTTGCATACCTAAGAAATAATGTAAGATACCTAAATCGGTCATTTGAAATTTCTGTTTAAGTTGGAATTTAATATCAGAAATCAACATGTCTGAACTAGAAGTGAGAATTAGATCATCTACATAAACAATAACAATGATAATATCATCGTTAGTATGTTTAATATACAAATTAGGATCATTTTTGCTTCAAGTAAAACCTTGAGAAATGAAGAAAGAATTAATTTTAGAATACCATTCTCTAGGTGATTGTTTAAGACCATAAATAGATTTGTTCAATTTGCAAACCAGATTTTCATTACCTTTCTTAACAAATCTAGGAGGTTGAGCCATATAGATTTCTTCATGTAAATAACCATTTAAGAAGGCACTTTTAACATCCATTTGATGAATGGGCCAATTCATTTTAGATGCTAAAGCAAGAACTAATTTGATAGTAGGCATTTTAGCAACAGGTGCAAAAGTTTCATTATAGTCTAAGCCTTCAATTTGGGAAAAACCTCTAGCAACTAGTCTAGCTTTAAATTTACTAATTTCATTATTAGTATTCAATTTGGTTTTGTATAACCATTTACATGAAACTAGATTCTTGCTAGGAGGTAATTTAACTAAGTCCCAAGTTTGATTAGCAAGTAAAGAATCATATTCCTCTTGCATGGCTTTCTGCCAATGAGGTTGAGAGTTAGCTTGATAAAAAGACTTAGGATCGTTAGAATTCATAATAGTAGTCATAAAAGCATAATTACAATAATTAATCCTTCTATGTTTAATTCCACTAGATTTAGAAATATAATCATCAGCTTCATTGATGAGGTTTTGAGCCCATTTAGGTTTACGTTTAGTTGTAATGGAATTATCACTAGAGGAAGAATCATGAGTAATAAAAGTATCATTAGTATCTACTTGAGTATCATGAGATGTAGGAGAAGAAATAATCGGTGGTACTTGATTAAGAGAAAGAGTAGGGTTAAGAGAAGGAGGTTGGTCCTCCACCAACACAATTTTAGTGACACTGAATTCTTCATCCTGTGTAGTAGAGCAATCATGAACTCCATTTTTTGCAACACAAACATCTCTAGCAATTTGAACTTTGTTAGTAGTGGAATCATAAACACGATAACCCTTAGTGTTTTCATCATAGCCAACAAACATATAAGGAGATGACTTAGCATCTAATTTATGCCTTTTCTGTTTAGGCGTATGAACATAAGCAATAGAACCAAATATCTGTAAATGATGTAAATCTGATTTCCTACTAGACCAAGCCTCTTCTGGAGTGATAGCCTTGAGAGCTTTGGTAGGAGTCCGATTAAGAATATAAGTTGCACAAAACATGGCTTCAGCCCAAAATTTATAATGCAAATTCTTAGCATGCAACATGCTTCTAGCCATTTCAACAATGGTCTAATGCTTTCTTTCTGCTACACCATTTTGTTGTGGTGTATAAGGAATAGTAAGCTCATGCTTAATTCCACATGATTTCAAATAAGAATGAAAAGCATTATTCACATATTCCTTCCCATTATCAGTTCTAAGAATTTTAAGTTTATACCCAGATTGCCTTTCAACATATAACTGAAATTCAATAAATATATCAAGAACTTGATCCTTGCTATGCAAAAAATAGATCCAAGTTCGTCTAGAAAAATCATCAACAAAGGTAAGTGCATACCGAGAACCTTGGATGGAGGTATTCTCCATGGGGCCCAAAAGATCACTATGGACAAGATGCAACTTATGAGTTGCTCGCCATGATTTTCCACTTGGAAAGGGCTCCCTATGCATCTTACCACTCATACAACCTGTACAGGCAATCTTGGAAGGAATAATGTGAGGCAAGCCATCAACCATATTATGCTTTTGCATGAAAGTAATATAATCGGAATTTAAATGACCAAGTCTTTCATGCCATATATTGAAATCAATAGAAGTATGTAAAGAATATCGTGAACTAGCAAATTCATGGAATTTAAACAAATTGTCATTATCCATTTTAGCATGAGCAATCACTTTGAGAGTTTGAGGATCTATGATATAACATGTATCTTTGTAGAATTCAAATTTATAGTTCTGACATAGCTGTGAAACAGAAAGCAGATTAGTTTTCAAGTCAGGTACATATAAAACATCATGCAATTTACCATTAGGAATAGTAACATCACCTAGTCCTTCAACTTTACAAGTCTGATTATTAGCTAACTGAATAGGAATGTTAGCAATATCAGGTTGTAAAGAATCAAAGATTTCTTTATGAGAAGTGACATGTTGTGATGCACCACTATCAACAATCCATTCTAAAGGTCTACAAAGATTAAAGCTACAAGTAAAAACATGACGAGGATTAGAACTAGTCCAGTTACATTTTTTATGGTTTGAGGTTTGATGATTGTTACTATGATTCATAGGGTTTTTATCATTTTTCTTTTTAAAACAATTATTGACAAGATGACCATCTTTGCCACAATAAGAACAATGAGGTTTGGAACTAGAATGATTCCTTTGATTATTAGTATTACGAGTATTGTTAGGATGATTGGTATTATTATTATATGGCATGAAATTTATTGTTGGAGTTACTTGAATTAGAATTATATTGTTTATTATTGGACCGAAAATTATTAGTTGAATTTCTAGAAACAAATGCATGTTCAGTTGATTTGAGGGTACCAAACTGAATTAGCTTAGCTTCTTCCTATCTCAATAAAGTTTGAAAAATAACATAAGTTAACTGAGAAGTTAAAGTAGGAATAGCAAGCTGTGCATGAATATTAGTTATAAACTGTTGAAACTGTCTAGGAAGACATTTTTTAAGAATAAGATGAATTAAACGAATGTCCTCTAATTGAACACCTAAATCCATAATTTAACTTTTAAGAGAATCAAATTTTAAGAGGAATTCATCCATACTTTTAAAATCTGCATACCTGAGATCTTCGAGTTGATCTTGCAATTGTATTTTGCGGTATTCATCGCCACTGTCATACTTGGTTTTCAAGATGGACCATGCATCATGAGCTTTAGAACAGTGAGCAATTAAAACATATAAATCTAGAATAATGGAAATACCAATTAATCCTAAAGCTTCTTCGTTTTTAGCTTTCCAAGTATCTTTCTCGTCTTGAGGAGCCGCTGAACCGGGTTCAAGAGAAGGGTCAGTGGCTATTTCGAAGAGATGTTTAAAACGAAAAATAAATGAGATATGAGTTTTCCAAGAATGATAATTAGAATAATTAAGTTTGATTTCTGGAATTAATGTTGACATGATGAAGAAAAAAAAATTCTTCTCTTTTTTTGAAAAAAAAACTTTAATGTGAAAATTAGATGAATGGGAAAAATTGTTAAATGAAAAATTTTAATTTGATTAATGTAAAAAATTTATTTAATGTTTTTTTTTTAAAAAAAATTAAGTTTATTTTTTATTTTTTGAATTAATATTTGTATTGGTTTTTTTTAAATAATAAAGAAGTAATAAAAAAATGTGATAAAAAGGTTATAAAAGTTTAAGTTTTATTAAATAAAACAAGTTTTTTTTTATTATTTTAAAAGGGTGGTCGGTGGAAAAAAAGGCGAGGTTTTTGGAGAATTTAAAAAGAGGATAAGGATGCAGGTTCTGCCCACGCGGGCGGCGGTAGCCGTGTGGCCAGGACGCGGGCCACGCCAAGAAGCGGTGAGGAGGGT
Source organism: Cupressus sempervirens (assembly GCA_028749045.1). NCBI lineage: Eukaryota > Viridiplantae > Streptophyta > Pinopsida > Cupressales > Cupressaceae > Cupressus > Cupressus sempervirens. The sequence continues at coordinate 130,526,055 of CM053786.1, read as the reverse complement.
TTAAATGGTGTGGGCGGTGGTTGAATTAGGCAAGGTGCAGGTTTTCACGACAGAGGCAGGCGGCACGCGACCGCGATTGGGTTTCCTGCAACGACGCGGCGGCTCTACAAACGGCGGCAGCAGCGCGGGGCTCTACAAACTACAGGCGGTGGTTGCACGCAGGAGTGGCGCGCGGTCGGTGGCGCGGCAGCTCTGCAAATGGCGGCGACGCAGGGCTCTGCAAACTGCAGGCGGTGGTTGCGCGCGGGAGTGGCGTGCGGTCGGTGGCGATTGCGCGTGAAGGCGCGCTGGTGGCGCGGCCGCCCAACACAATGAAGATTTTTATTATTTTTTATTTTTAAAAATGCAATGGTAATGCAATATACAAATTATAAGAAATAATAATTGATGTAAGAATAAGCATATACCAAAATTTTGAAGAGCATATAACAAAAACCCAATATATAGGAATTTTTTTTTTTTTTTTTTAAAAAATGAAGAAGAAATAATAGAGAGTTATATAAAACTTTAATAGTGTAATACTTTTTGTTTTGGCGGCATGCCATCCAAAACAAAAAAATTGAAATTTACTAAGAAAACCCTTTGGCGGCAAGCCTTCCAAAGAGGGTTAGTTAAAAAAAATATGAAGCTTTACAAGAAAACCCTTTGGCGGCAAGCCTTCCAAAGAGGGTTAGTAAAAAAATATGAAACTTTACAAGAAAAACCCTTTGGCGGCAAGCCTTCCAAAGAGGGTTAGTTAAAAAAAATATGAAACCTGCATGCACAAGATTAGTTAAAAGGAGCTAAAATCATAACACAAACTTCTTCTCTCAATAACATCTCCAAATAAGGTGTGCTCCAATGACTGGCAACCTTCACCACAAAACTTAAAACAAGGATTAGATAACCAAGCTCTGATACCATGTAAGAAATGATAATGTTGAGCAAGGAACGAGAAACAATCCAAGTAAGTTAAGTGTGAAACAATGTTACCATAAGATAAGCAACTCCAAGAGCATACACCAAGATGGTTCAACAATGGAGACAAGGATTTATAAGGGGAAAGCAAAGAAAACCCCTTGTGAGTATTATGAATGAAGGCAAATGCCTAGAGAAGAGAGAGAGAGTGTGTTGGAGCAAAAGTAGCTCAATACAATAACATCAAGTTCTTAGAGTGTTGTTGTAGTTGTGAAGAAAGAAGGAGGAGCATCTCTTATATAGAGATGAGAGAGGAGTTGCATTTGTAACTTCCATTTCTATGAATGCCACATTCATAATAGGTGTGTGCAAAGTGTCACAATCCTCTTAAGGAGGATAAACTAAATAAAGAAATAAACAAGAGTTGTCCTTACATGTGGAATAAAGGACAAACAATGACATGTCCTCCACATGTGTACAAGTGGACAAACTACATGTAGGGACCCTTGGAATATCCCAATTAAAATATATATCCAAGGAAAGATTAACCTTTCTAACAGCTACTTTGGCAATGTTTATTTCCATTGCAATAGGGGGGGAAGGGTGGAGGTCACGACGCTCCTCCGTTATTTGTTTTTAATTTTATTTGTAAATAAAACAATACAAAAATGCATCCCAATGCTATATACATATTCTTTATAGAATTACTAATAGAGGCTTGGTATACAACTTTTTTTAGTAGACTCTTTATTTTTTCTGAAATATGGACACAATGATTCCTCCAAACAAATTATCAATTTATTACAGATCTAATTTCAAAAAAAAAAAGGGTTTCAACCAAAACAATTTCTGAATCAAGATTCACACACAAGCACAAAGAAGATAGAGTAAAGATTCGAAGCAATCTATTGTGATAATCTCAAGCAAAAATTCATACCTTGGTCTGATGCTAACCAAATGAACGCTCAAAGATTGTAAGAACTCCCATCTCTCAAAACCCTTTCCAAAAATTTGCCCCTCTAAACTTGGAGAAATGAGCTTTAATCTCTTAATAAAGAGCTTTCTCCTTTAGGTTTTCCAGCTCTACAAACACACAAATCCTTTTCTTTTATTAATTAATTTGTTTTAATATCATGTGCAAACTTTTTGTGTTGTAACTAAAATAACCATTATTTAATTTACTCTCTCATACTTTAATTAAATCACAAGACGTATTTAAAAGTATATTTGTTATTTTAACTAATAATAATATTTAGAGTTCATTATTAAAATGAAACTCCTAAATTAATTATTATTAAATTAAATAAATATAATAACACCAAATTTGGAACTTTAATTAAAACGTTTAAATTTAATACTTCTATTTAATTAATTTCTCAATTAATTAAATATAATTAAAATTTGATTTTTCTTTATAATTTTTTTGGTAAATTAAATCATTTAATATTCTCTTTATTTGATTTAATTAAAATTGAAAATTACAACAGACCCATCATTATGAATAAGAAAACATATCTATAAAACAAAGTATGGATTTAAACTTAAGGGTAAAAATCTTGAATTCACATCACTTTGATGAATTTGAAAGGGTGACTAACTTAGATAATTGTCCTATATTCTACGAAAATTGGCTTAGGTTAGGATTTGAACTCAGGAATTATCTCCCCTCTTTACCATTGAGATATTGCGATAGGGCATGCTCATCCTGGCAATTTAGGAAAGTTAATGCCCGATACCTAAAATCTACATAGAAGTTGAACATGTATATGTACGTATAAAACTAAACTAAACAAGCAATGGGGCGAGTGGTACATCATGTAGATCCTTACTAGTAGGTGACTAGGACTCCCTCCCTCAACCACATCAGAGATGTCAAACATAAAGTAAAACATACATGTACACCATACACATGCAAGTATGGGGTAACTAACCATAGGAAATTTTATATAAATCATCCATCTAGCTATCACCATGAAACAATTGAAATTACTATATGAACACACAAAGTATCATCATTGAAAGAATAAAGATGAACACATGAAATAATTGAGTACTAAGTAGCTCATCAAATATATAACTAATTATGAAATAACATCCAAATCAAATTAGCTAACTAAGTACCATTAAATCATAAAACATAACGATGAAGTTGGCCTAAAATAATTCAACAATATAACATGAAAAGTAAACTAGGGGTAGGCACTACATAGGTCAATAACTACAAAAGGAGAGGTTGTATCAAATTTTGCATAGGAAATAAGGGAAAATCCATTACAATGCAAAATACATAACACCAAATGTAAATAAAGCACAAATAATTATTTAGGATGACATAAAGATCAAATCAAAGTACCTTAGCAATGATTCAGTACAATTCCAAGTGGAAGGTAGCTATATATTTACTTAACATCACTTTTTCATCTTCATCTTCTATCTTTTCCAACCATATATTTACTTCACATGACTTATTCAAATGGTTTGGAAATGTACACAAAGTAGTAAGCCAATAGGCTTGACATCAATGACAACATAACAACTTATCCAATTCTCCTACATACCTTGCATTTCTTGGTCATCTACTCTTACAACATTATCAACATCTATGTCAGTTTGGTAATAATATCAGTTGGATTAACAAACATGAATGTTAATCACATTTAAAAATAATATTAATAATAATAATAAGGGTTTTTGGGTCAAACACAAAACCTTTCTTTGTGTCTCTGTGTTGGTGCTTTCATGTAGAAAAATAATGTGGCTCTATATTTTTATGATAAAACCCAAAACCTAAAAAACCAATCGTGACCTTCAATTATTCATTGTCAAGAATTTTAGTGCTGTATTTTTAAATGAGGTCTTCCTCATTTATGGTGGCCTCTAAGAATTGGTCTCTATTATATTCTCCTTTCTATTCATGTGGAGCATGCTACCAAAAGCGTTGTGCTAGGAATCTTTTTCATTTTTGTGCACTATGAAAAATGTTGGAAATTCTCGACCTGAAACTGTATGCTATGTGATTGATTTTGATGCCATGCTAGAAAATCTTTTAAATGGATCTATATATTTTTACTCCAAAATATTTTTTGTATTTGTTGCCTATAACCATGGGAAATTTTTATTTGCTAGGTTTACCTAGCTTACTTGCTCTGTCATGATTTTCCAACCTTTCAAGAAATTATATATTTTTCTTAAGATGATTTCTTGATAGCTAACATTTTTTTTTGAGGTAAAAGATGTTCACTTTGTTTTTCTAAACATTCAAACTATTTGGAAACAACGTTTTCATTTTGAGACTCTTCTAATATCTTTGACAAGCCATTATGAACCCATGATTTGTACCATCTATCAAACTGAAAAAATTACCTAACATGCATGGTACTTATCTACACATAATATGAAACATCTCATATCTTTATTGGAAGAGATTATTGGTATGGTTACTTGTTGCTTGATCATAAGACAATCAACATCCTTCCTTAACTAGAATTTAGAATGAAATAAGTTAGCTTGGTCAGCACTATCCCCAAGGTCAAGTGTATCACCTTCATGTGTATCATTAAGATTAACTTCCTCAAATACTTTTAAATTGATTTCAAGACCAATTCCTTTCTTCATAAAAAAAGGAAATGAAGTCTTCAATCTGCAATTTCATAGATTTGCTAGCCAGCAATAGTTGGAATACATATTGTTGAAGAATCTTGAATGTATATCTCTATAGATTTGCCAATTATAATGGGCTTCACTTCTACTTGGGAAGGTGCTTGCAGAATGACAATTCTTGTAATTCCTACTTTTATTTTTTTGTTTCCATATACTGATTGATACTCAATACCAAACACATCCTCCTTATTAGCACAATTAAAATTCACATAGAACTTACAATTACACCCATTGTGATGTAGTTTCTTGTCACTGCTAATGATTTCTGCATCATACCATGCCTTTTTTTTTAAAAAAATTCCTTATCAAATATCTCACAACTTAAAATCATTGCAAACTACTATTTTTTACAAGAATGAGTATTGCATTGTGTTTCTTATGTAGATCTTACTTTTAAAAGAAACTCTTATCTACAATATACTTCATTTATGTGTAGTTGTTCATCATTGTGGAATGACCTTTGATATGCATGTTGTTTTTTTCTATAGATTGTGATTATATACGTATATCTAAATATGTCATATCATAATTCCTTTAAATGTGATAATGTACATTATCTTCCTCTGAATTACACATTAAATCCATCTTGATGCAAATTAATGTTCTTCCATGAAGAAGAAGAGTGCATTCATTTATAAAAACTATCACATTCAAGAGATCACTGGACTTGATTTTTTTCCCCTTTCATTCATGAATAAAGATGAACAATTTCTTGAATAGAAAAGATAACATTTCTCTCTTTTATTAACCAAGTCATTTATAAAAGTGTTTCCCCTCATTTTATATTCCTTAAACTCTGGCAGACTTTTAACTAGCCATTTTATGTATGAAAAGTGTTATCACCAAGTAGCCTATAACTACCTTCCACTTGGAACCATATTGGATTATTGCTAAGGTATTTTGATTTGATCTTTATGTCATCATGACTAGTGATTTGTGCTTTATTTGCATTTGGTGTTTCGTCTTTTGCATTGTAATTGCTTTTGCCCTTGGGGACAGGACCCAGTAGTTGGGCATGTATCAATTGTTGTGATGGTTGTTGTGATCTTTTGATCCAATTATTGTAACAATACAACCTATTTCTTGAGCAAAAAAATATTGACTTTTATGTCTTTATTCATCAGTATTTAATAGACATTAAATCATTACAAATTTACAAAGCATATATCATTGATTTACTAAATTTGAAACAAGTTCTGCACAAGGTACATTCGTTATATACTTCACATCAAACAATGTAAAATGATAGTTTTCAAATATAAAATTACTTTATACACAATATAAAGAAACAAGTTCAAAATATTACATTTAAATGTGTTCAATTTTACAAAAAAAAAAAGCCCAAACATATGGACAAGACAGAACTAATAACTTGCTTATAAGTATTAAGCAATGTGTCTTTTTTTATAACTTCCAATACCATTACAAATATAATCATATAAATCAATGTACACTTGGAGTGTATGAAAAGAAAATTGGAGTACCTACTGTATATGAGCAATGTTAGTATGCTAATAGAAACCAAATTTAAATAAAGCTTCTACAAACTAAACAAAATTCATAAACTTCAAGATAGACTAAGATGAGCTCTCAATTGAAAATATGAGCCATTAATGGGCTCTCTCAATGAGAAGCTCTCTTGTTGTGTAGCTTTGTCTAAATAGATAGGATGTATGCTCAATATGCTTCCAAAGGCTTCAATGGATGATTGTGGATTTTTGGTGTGGATAGATGGCTTTAGTATGGATTTGGCTCTCAAAATAGCATTATAACTTTACTTCATGGATTGTGTTATTTTGTAAAGGGGAAGGATCCAATTTATAGGCAAGAGGCTTGAGGGATTGAGGGCTAAGATGCAAGGATGGGAAAAAGCTTATGGAAGGCTCAGATTACATGAGAGGAGAGCACATGGATTGTGCTTCCTTATAGCCAATCAAGGAGTGACACATGTCACATGGTGAGAGGATGGAGGAAAGGGCAAGGATGAGTCAACAAAGGAGGCTCAAGAGATAAAATCTTCATAAAGACCCTCATAATGACTTGTAAGAGCAATAAAAGGGCTTGTAAGAGTCATTTATGACCTAGTGGACTTCATAAAGTTTTATGGTTGAGATATTTTGAGGGTGATGAGAGCAAATTTGACTTGGACTTGATTAGGAAGGTTTTAAGCTTGCTTAGGCTTGTGCAAATGATTAGAGGATGGATTAGGATGGTTTAGGATTAGCTTAGGGATAGGCAAGTGGATGGCATTTAATGAGGGTGGGTGAAGGAGGAGATATTTGTTAACTTTGGCTTGGGTTAGTAAGTCTTAACCCATGTTTAGGGAATGTGACAAGGTTAGGAGGGGATTAGGATTAGGTTTAAAGACATCTTCTAGAAGAGTCTAGATTTTGGATGAGGATAAAGACTTTCTAGAATAGTCTAGAATTTCCTAGGATGAGGATGAAGACTTTCTAGAAGAGTCTAAAACTTCTTAGGATGAGGATAAATTAGATTTTTAGGAAATAAATAAAGTTTTATTTATTTCAAGGGTTTGGGTTGAGGAGATATTTATTAAAACTTTTTTAATAAACATGAGGATTAATATTTAATTTTAATTAAATATTTTGAGTTGGGATTAGGGGTAGGAAATGATGGGATTAGCCTTTAATCAAAATTAAAGAAGGATTAGAAGATTTTGGAAGAGGTTATTGGTCATAAGGAAATTGGCCAACTTTTGGGAAAAAAATAAATTTTTTATTTATTTTAGAATTTTTGGTCAATTTATTAATTAAATAATTAATAAATAAGGAAATAATGTTTAAATAAGATTTAAACATTTTTGGGAGGGATTCCTTAATTAAATATTTTTAATTAAGATAAAAGGATTTAATGGCATAAAAATTAATTAATTAATTAATTAAATAATTAATTAATTAATTAATTAAATAATTAATTAATTAATAAACGATGATGTCATCAGGAATTTTTCAGAAAATAAAAATACTTTATTTTCTAAAGGATTTTTAGGTGTCTACATTTTGCCCCTCTTTGATGTGATGCCGCAAGTGGCATGGCATCAAAGATAAGAAAATAAGATGCCCAAGGCTAGAGCAGAAGAGGAGAGAATGGACTGTGAGATGCCCCCTCAAGAAGGTAGCGGGGAGAGAAAGCGAGGCTCGATGGCTTCTTGAAAAGTACAAGAATCTAGGATGAGCAAGGAGACTCAAATTGGCAAAGAGAAGGGGTTGAATTAGCTCAAACTCTCACTATGGGAGAATGATAAAGGAGAATCAGATGCACAAGAGGAAGCAAGCTTAAGACCTTAGGGAAGGTGGAGGATGAAGGAGCAGAGCGCTATAGAAAGGAATCCAGGATAGGGAGATGGATGAGGGGATTATAAAGCTGATGCAACAAGATTTCAAAGAGTCAGATTGGTGGAAGATGGGTTTCGGAGATCCCTAGGACTAGGATTGTGGATCTCGAAAGGTGAGGCTTGGTGGATTGATTTGGATTGGTGGATCCCTAAGACTAGGATTGTGGATCCCTAAAGCTAAGAGTGATGAGTGATTCAAAGAGATACTGATGCATCAGCTGGGGTAGGAGAGACGGATGCTGGATATGGATGGGGGATAATGGAGATGAATGAAAACCATTGAAGCTTTTTGAGTGGGGGGATACTTCAAAGAGAAGTACCACCATGTAGTTGAGCACTAGATTTGCTATAGGACTATTGGTTAATTGCCAAGGTTACCAAGAAAATCAAGGCCTTTTCACCAACCGTCCAAAGGACTGACAAACTAACTCAAAACAAACACGCAAGGATTGCCCCAGCATCACACATGAAACCCGAAGGAAACAGTGTGGAACCGACACTGGAGAACCCACAAGTAGAAAAGAAAAACAAACGAAAGACCTGATCAAGACCTTATGCTCTAATTGCCCCATTCGCAGCATACCATGATATGGAAGATCGTGGCAACCTTGAGGAGGGAACAAGGAGATTGCTTGGAAAAGATACTTCAAGACCCAAAAGGGAAGATCCCAAATCAAAAGAAAGTGAAAATCCAAAAGAGAACCGTTTGCCAACGAGATGGGTAGGACGAGGTACTAACGGACCAAGATCAGACATGAGGAAAGCTATATCCTGCAAGGACCTATCGGAGAGCACCTAAGCTGGTGGATTTGGATGAGTGATGCGTCTAGCAAGCTGAACTAAGAAAGATAACACTTTGGTGATAGGAAATCTAGGTAAAGGATGCATTGGAATAGCTAACCAAGATATGCGATGGGTGCAAGATGCTGATCAAGGACAAAATGACATGAACGCTAGATAGATGCAATGGTACTAAGCTAAAGAGGATGTACAAGCTGATGGACCAAGATATGTACAAGCAGGCTAATCAAGATATGGTACAAGCTAACAGACCAATGATAGGTATGATACAGATGGATAAAAAGCTCAGGATGAGAGGATAGCGGGATGGCTCAAGTTGGTGCAAGAGGCAGAAGCTAAGGATGAGGTGATAGCGAAAGATATGGATTTGGCAGGATGCATCCAATGATGATGAGAGATTTTGTGACCAAGGATAGCTAGAGGAGCAGGATGAGATGGCTGGATAGGATGGTAGATAGCTAGGATTATGATGGATATAAAGAGATGACATTGGGTTTTCATGAGGATAGCCTAGAGCTAGATACCAATGATAAGGGAGGATGGACAAGACAAGATCTCCAAGGAATATAGTGCCCCCAATCAGAAGATAACATGCAGAAGGAGGTCTTATGATGGATGTGATAGGATTGAAGCTAGGATGGGAAAAGCTGAAGGGGCTAGGGAGATGGATGATAGCTAGGATGGTTGGCTGAAGCTGCAGGAGATAAGTGGATGGTGTGAGATGGAAGATGGAGGGTGGAGCATAGGTGGATAGATTGGAAGATGGAGTTGGATGTCAAGAGATGACCAAAAGCATGAGGGTGATAGGCTACGCTGGGGATGGCAGGATTACGCATGATGCTTGTTTGCCAAGTTTTCATCATGGTACTTGTCCAAGGTGCTTGAATTGCCAAGTTTTCACCAATGGACGCTTTTTTTTTTTTTTTCTTTTTTGACTTTTTGACTTTGGACTTAGCTGGAATGATTTTGGCTTTCTTCAGCTATTTTAGCTTTTTTGGGATTTTTCATTGGCTGTTGGAATGTTCAATTTTGTTGCTAGCTGTTGGTACACCGGATGTGTGATTTATGCAATAGATCGGATTAGATGGGATTGATGGTAGGAGATGGAGGGATGAAAATGCTGGAAAGGAGCATGAGATGGGGATGCTTGCAAGAGAAACATTGGCACATGTTGGGACACGTGTGAAAAGAGCATATGGGGGATAGATGGTAGATGCGAGCGTGATAGAGGATTTGTGGAAGCGTGCTTGGGGATATAGGCACCCAAGATGGAGTTAGGAGATGGGGGACATGAGTCACTAGATAGGGGATTAGCAATGGTGGATGCCATTATGCATTGGGTTTCAACTTTTTTCTTGGGGATCCACATGGTTTTGGATTTTCTTTTCATAGGCTTTTGCATTGTTTTGCATTCTTTGATTGGATTTTTCCTTTTTGGAGTATGTCTTTTAGAATAGACATATGATTGCCTAGGATGTGGATTTTTAGCTTTATGCATTTTGAAGTTGGCATTCACATTGCTGTGGTAAGCTTTGGGAAGATGGTTAGGAGAAGCTTTTTGAGATGGAGAGGATATGAAAGAGCATGTAGGGGGATGATGATGGATGATGTGCCCTGATATGTGCCTTTTTTGATCTTGCATAGAAATGGATGGAATAGGATTTTTATGATGGCTGATAGGAGGATGGAGGATGGTAGATTTTGTGACATAGGGACCCAAAATGGATTTAGTGGATGAAGGGGGGATATGGTAGGTTGTTTTGGGTTGCAAAGATGGTGGAGGGGGGATGACATAAGATTTCTTGAAGGAGTGATGGGAGGCTGGCATGGTGGGCTTGGAGATAGGCTTGGTTTGGGGGTGTGGTGTACCAACACCTTTAGATGGTGAGCCTTTGGATACATATCCAAGACCATGAAATCCTAGATTTTTTTGTGCAATAATAGGCTCTCTGATTCCTTGCTCTTGTGGTCCTAAACCTTGACCTTGATAATGCCATCGATTGAGCATTTGAACAAGCTGAGGAAACTTTTTGCTTGCAGAAAATGGTAGAAGTGATTTATTAGGTGTATTGCAATGGGGAGATACTATTCTTAATTCTTCTGCTGAGAGAGGGCCACCGTGGATGAATATAAGTGAACCAAGAGGGTAGATTATAGATGGTGGAATAGCTTGGATAGGTGGTAAGATGGAAGCATGGAGCGAGGGAGATGGAAGGATAGGATCTTGATGAAGCTGGTGGGATGACAAGATATCTTGTAGTGGAGGAGATATGGCTTGAGGTTTTGGAGATGGAGGAGATGGTGAATGCACTATGGATGGAAGACATGGTACGATGATATCTTCATTTATGCTTTGGGGGATGTCAACATGCTTTTGGGCAGGATCTTGATAGGATTGGTTTGGAGTGGATGGTGTGATAGGAGGTGAAGGGATGGATTCTTCAAAGGCAGTGGATGGATAGATGGGAGATTCAGTAGTGGAGATGGGTGAGTAGAAGATGGATGCATAAGGGTCATTGCGAGAGATTTGGGAAATGCTTGGAGGTGATGTGGATAGGATTTGGAGGGATTTGACAGGTGGTGGGATTTTGATGCTTGCGGGAAGTGGAAGGATTTTAAGCAATTTGATGGATGGTATGGGGATGATAGCTATGGGAGATGGAGGTGATATTATAGATGGGGAAGCTTCATCACTGACTACTTCACATGGTTGGATTAGATGACATGGCTTATCGACTGTTGGAGGCGACTTTTCTTGTATTTCCTCTAGGAGATTCCTTGGAGACTCGTGTGTCGAAGGTGGAGGTGGATTGACAGGAATAGCTAGTGTGACGGGGGTGGAAGATTGGAAGCTTGGTTGATGGGGTGATGAAGGGGAAGCTGGAATATCAGATGGCATGACTAGATAGTTTGGAATAACTCTTGGATTTTGGGGGATGCTTGGGGGAATGTTTCTAAGGCTTTCAATATACCCATCATAGTCAACAAGATTTTCATCATCATTGGAATAGGAGGTGGCGGGAGCAAGGACAATGCGACCAAACACATCATGATAGGATTGGTACTTCATGCTTTGATGATGAGTTTGATGGGGATGGGGTCTTGCGTATGGATGAACACGGAAGCTCATGGTTGGATTTGGGTTAAGCACAGATTTTGGATGAAAGATTTCCTAGGGAGAGTCAAAGTTGCATGACAGACCTAAGGAGGATTGGCTGGAGATTTTTGGCTTTCCTGTGGATGGAAGACTTCAAGGGCATGCTGTCAAAAGGTGAGAGTTTTGCTTTCCTATGCGCTGGATTTGGTGGTGGCTGTGTCAACTTGAGGATAGACTAATGATCCTATGGGCATGACATGAGATTGACCACTTGTGGATCCCAACCTTTAGCTCAAGGTGATGAGGGATGCAAGTGACAAAGCTAGATTACCCTAGACAATGCTCTGTCAAAGGGATAACCTTGGTGAGATTGGTTGATTGGTAGGATAGATTGATTGGATAGCAAATTTTGGCAAAGTGACAACAACTCTTTAAAGGCTTGGGTGATTTTGGATTGGGTTGCTAGCTGGCTAGGGGGATGATTTGGATGGACTTTGGATTTGGGATTGTTCTAAGGCAAAGAACTAGATAGATACGGTTGCATCGGGGGAGCTTGGATGATTTTCTGATAAGGCAGTGACTACGCTAAGTATGCCTTGAGTTGGGAGATTTCTGCTTTTCTAGGATTTCGACCAAAATTGGCAAACATTCATTCAAAAGCTATGAACAAACAAGCAGACGAAATTTTGGAGCAAGTACATCAAACACACCAACATCCTAGGAAGCTTTCTACAAGGATGAAATTTGGTTTAGCTAGGGAGTCCTCGATATACACAAGGTACGTGAGGCCCAATTCCGTAGATGAAACCAAAAAGATGTCACACAGCCGAGAGGAGCGGTAACCCACTTCTCCTCTTTCACTTCTCAAGGGTATAAAGTTCCTTGAGGCTTAGCCTAAGTGACAAAATCTTGATTCCAAGAGAGGTGTCTTTGGATTCACCTCCCGATCTTTATACTCCGCCGGAACGCTGGAGTTGAGGTCGTCCCAAGGGGTGATGAAATCCCCAAGAAGGCCTCCTAAAAAGCTAAGACAAGATTTTGGATCCTAATCTTATGCACCCAAGATGGCCTCGAAAGACGACAAGGGGAGAGAAGACTTGGATGATCTTGGGCTAAAAAACACGCTTGTTCTTTTCCAATTGATGATTTAGATTTTGTAAGCTATGATTGAAGAAACTCGTGATTAGGACATACAATGTTCATTCCAACTTGACAGCGTCGTCAACATAATGAAAATCGAGAATTCGTTAGCATAAGAAATGCGAGCATCATTAAAATGCATCAAAACCATGCAATGCTCATTGATTGTTAGGCATTCAAGATTGTGTTTAGCAACATGCATTCAAAGACAAGTGATTAAACATTCAAGTTTTTTCCTTTGAGCATTCAAGATTGAGATTTTGTGTGTTGTTTTAAGAACTTTGAAGTGCTTTGTTTTAACCTTAGATCATTCAAGATTGTTTTGGACTCAAAAGTGAAAATGACTCTTTGGACTTTGGTTTTCATTCAAGATTTTGTGTTCTACTTTGCATATTTTAAGCCCAAAAATGATATTCCTAGATTGTTTTGATGCATGAAAAACCTAAGAAACATTCAAGATTTTGCAACAAGACATTTGTTTGGAACAAATAACAAAGTTTTTATGACAATTTTTGGCAACCATTTAGGACTCTTAGTTTTCATGAGATTTTTTAAAAGAACTTTAGTGTGCACTTAGTGTTGATTTTGAACCTTTTGAAATGGAAACTTGAAGTTCTTTTTAAATTCCCAAAAATGAAGTGTTCCTAATTTTGCATGAATGCATCTAAAACCTTGATGTTGCAAGGATGCAAATGATTAGATTGGTTTAGTTTCACTTGTTAAAAGATTTTTTCTTTCTTGCAAATTTTTAATTTTTCAATGGATTTAAGTATGATTTGGGAGTTCATTTTAAGCACTAAAAAGAAGTGTGTATGATTTTGCTTCCTTAAAAAAAAAAAAAAAATGGCCAAGATCTCCCACAAGAAGAAGAAGAAGAAATAGATGGAATAAGAAGAATATAGACAAGAAGAGGAAGAAGAATTTCAAGTTCTTTGTCCACCTATAAGCTTGAAAAATCTGCAAACACTATGAGATAGATTATGAGTTCCTTTGTCTTCTTCATGCTCATGTGGACCTACAAAACCAATTTATACAATCCTACCAATCACAAAAACAAAAAAAAATTAGCCAAAATCAGCAAATAACATAAAAAACTTGACTAAAAAAGCTAATGAAGATGACCCATGCGGGGTCCCACCGGGCGTGCCAAAATGTATATGAGCAATGTTAGTATGCTAATAGAAACCAAATTTAAATAAAGCTTCTACAAACTAAAAAAAATTCATAAACTTCAAGATAGACTAAGATGAGCTCTCAATTGAGAATATGAGCCATTAATGGGCTCTCTCAATGAGAAGCTCTCTTGTTGTGTAGCTTTGTCTAAATAGATAGGATGTATGCTCAATATGCTTCCAAAGGCTTCAATGGATGATTGTGGATTTTTGGTGTGGATAGATGGCTTTAGTATGGATTTGGCTCTCAAAATAGCATTATAACTTTACTTCATGGATTGTGTTATTTTGTAAAGAGGAAGGATCCAATTTATAGGCAAGAGGCTTGAGGGATTGAGGGCTAAGATGCAAGGATGGGAAAAAGCTTATGGAAGGCTCAGATTACATGAGAGGAGAGCACATGGATTGTGCTTCCTTATAGCCAATCAAGGAGTGACACATGTCACATGGTGAGAGGATGGAGGAAAGGGCAAGGATGAGTCAACAAAGGAGGCTCAAGAGATAAAATCTTCATAAAGACCCTCATAATGACTTGTAAGAGCAATAAAAGGGCTTGTAAGAGTCATTTATGACCTAGTGGACTTCATAAAGTTTTATGGTTGAGATATTTTGAGGGTGATGAGAGAAAATTCGACTTGGACTTGATTAGGAAGGTTTTAAGCTTGCTTAGGCTTGTGCAAATGATTAGAGGATGGATTAGGATGGTTTAGGATTAGCTTAGGGATAGGCAAGTGGATGGCATTTAATGAGGGTGGGTGAAGGAGGAGATATTTGTTAACTTTGGCTTGGGTTAGTAAGTCTTAACCCATGTTTAGGGAATGTGACAAGGTTAGGAGGGGATTAGGATTAGGTTTAAAGACATCTTCTAGAAGAGTCTAGATTTTGGATGAGGATAAAGACTTTCTAGAATAGTCTAGAATTTCCTAGGATGAGGATGAAGACTTTCTAGAAGAGTCTAGAACTTCTTAGGATGAGGATAAATTAGATTTTTAGGAAATAAATAAAGTTTTATTTATTTCAAGGGTTTGGGTTGAGGAGATATTTATTAAAACTTTTTTAATAAACATGAGGATTAATATTTAATTTTAATTAAATATTTTGAGTTGGGATTAGGGGTAGGAAATGATGGGATTAGCCTTTAATCAAAATTAAAGAAGGATTAGAAGATTTTGGAAGAGGTTATTGGTCATAAGGAAATTGGCCAACTTTTGGGAAAAAAATAAATTTTTTATTTATTTTAGGATTTTTGGTCAATTTATTAATTAAATAATTAATAAATAAGGAAATAATGTTTAAATAAGATTTAAACATTTTTGGGAGGGATTCCTTAATTAAATATTTTTAATTAAGATAAAAGGATTTAATGGCATAAAAATTAATTAATTAATTAATTAAATAATTAATTAATTAATAAACGATGATGTCATCAGGAATTTTTCAGAAAATAAAAATACTTTATTTTCTAAAGGATTTTTAGGTGTCTACACCTACGTTCAAAATATGGAGTACCTGCATTCAATATATGGAGTGATGTGAGCTCATCAATCCAATCAAATCGAGCAATGAATGAAACACATTTAAAAAAAATCTGAGTCATATCAAACAACTAATGCAACAAATCAAAATTCAAACTAAGAATTTCATGGATCAAGAAAATTTCACAACCAATCAAAATGTAGACTGAGAATGCCACGGATCAAGAAATTTCCAAAAATCCAAACCATTAATGCAGATTTCTACAAAAAAGACACCAATGAAAGCTCTTTCCAAAATTCAAATTCAAATTCTTGAAGGGAATAAAAAATCTATTAATATGGCATTTCATGAAAGAGATATTTTACAATGCCAATTACAATCTCTGTGACTAGAAAGACTTGCAATGACATCTGTTGTGAGCAATCTGTGAGCACAGAATCCTTGTTTTAACATTGTGTCAGCATTCTCTCTGTGTCAACATTCTCTCTGTGGGCTTATTGACGAATCTAAGCAGAATTGTGTCAGCATTCTCTTTGTGGGCTTATTCTAAAATATCTGACAAGGACTGCATAGAGGAACTAGATAAAGGAAAATATCCAAGTAGTCAACATATCAGGGCTTAAGATCATAGTCCAGGTATTATACCAAATAATCATAGATCTATTTTTCAATGTAGTTACTGAAGTAGTTTATAAGCCACATACTATATAAAATCTGTCATAATCCATAATATAACTTTGTTATAATCCACATATAGTATGCTATTATCTCTAAAAATATAATCCATTCTATAAAATGCTATTATCTCTAAGAATATAATCCATTTTATAAAATCTGTTATAATCTATATAGTTTGTTGTTATTTCTAAGAACATACTATTGTTATTGTAGCTATGAGTTTTGAATTTCTCAAAAGTGTTGTCAATAATATCAAATGCTATTATTGCTGCTAAAAATGTTATTTCTTCCAAAAATAACAACATACTATATAAATTATACCACAATCCATTTTATATATCTATTGAAATTCATAAGCCACATACTATATAAAATCTGTCATAATCAATAATATGACTTTGTTATAATCCACATATAGTATGCTATTATCTCTGAGAATATAATCCATTCTATAAAATCTATTATAATCTATATATGTTTTTGTCCATGTACCATATCATTGTATGCATGCTCCGGATTTTGCAAATTTTGCAATAGCATATATGAAAATGCTAGCAGTGTCCATTTCTATGAAAAATGACAGCAAATTACATTTCTTTGAAAAATGACAATAGACTACATTTATGTCATGTACATTCCATTGAATATTAATGGGGACACAACCCATGCACAGAATGGACACAACAAGAAAGGGAAATTTTATTAACTTTGTAAATAAGCTAATACATCCAGTACAGAGAAAATAGACTACATAACATGCCCTATGGGCTTACAATAACATAAATCTAGAGATAATTTCTCCTTTCAGTACCTCCTCTCAAACTCCACTCCGAACTGCCTTTTACAATGCCAGAAATATCCTTAAATAGACCCCAAAGGGTTAAGGACTAGGAATACATTCTAGAAAGTGCTAGTAGGCATCCATCGACCAAATAGAATGATCCAGAAGCTGCGTTAGAAGTCAACGCAAATCTAGAAGAATCCAAAAATGGTAACCGAACTTTCGGGAGGCATAACTTTTGAACCGTAGCTTCGATTGATGAACCATTTACATTTTTGAAAAGCTCTCAAAGGGCTCTATAGCCCTATGAACCATATTCCCTCGTCCCCCATTTTTCAGCCCTTTTTGAGTTCATTTAATGCCCCTAACCTGACTTTGAAGCATTCTTAGGAGGTCTCCAAAACCCAAAAAACTACGATAACTTTCAAACCGTGGGGCCTTTTGACCTGATTCTTTTTCTGGAATGCTCTAAATTACAATTACATTCATCTAACCAATTTAAACCTCCTAGTTCACCAAAATGATGGCTCAATTACATACTCCTATTTTTTTGGCATTTACACATATCCCAAGGTGTTCAAATACTCTATCCTAGAACACTGATAGTGGAACTATGAGAGTTGGAACCTTTATTTGACCCAAATGGGTATCCAAAAATGAAAACACATGAAACAGAAACTAAGTCTAAGTACATTTTTTTGGGTGACATAGGATTGCCCTTATACCTCTGGATGCTTCTGCATCAGACACCCAGGGTAGATTGAAAAGTGACCCTGTCACTTTATGAATGGTAGAGGAAATCCCAAATGGGAAACCTCAACTATTGAAATCCAGGTTGAGTCCTCGATCGGTCATCCTTTCCACTTGACCAAGTACTCTTCATACTACCTTTTTCTAGTACTTCTACCCACACGATGATCTAGAACGTCTTCTATCTCCTCCTTCTTAGAAGCAAGAATTGGACATGGCTCTAACATCAGTTCCTCGTCTACACCATCATCATGATACTCTGTTAAGTCTACAATGTTGAAAATAGGAGAAATGTGAACACCATTTGGTAGCTCCACCTCATATGCATTTCCTGAGTTATGTTTCTTCAGAATTTTTGCGGGGGCCAATTTTTTTCATTTTCAGCTTGTTGTAAGTACCGGCTGGAAATCTTTCTTTTCATAAGTGCACCATGACTAGATCCCCTACTTAAAATTCCTTATGTCTTCTCCTTTGATCAGCCCTAGCTTTATACTCTTGATTCATCTTGGTAATGTGTGCTTGAACCTCCTCATGTAGATGCTTGATATGTTCAGCAAATTCTTCAGCTTCAGCACTTGTCCTTTCCCCTTGCTCTATCTTCCTCAATTTTGGTGCAGTCCTTGGGCTACTTCCATATATAATTTGGAATGGTGATTTTTCAGTACTCCTATTTATAGAGTTATTGTAAGAAAACTCTGCTTGTGGTAGAATCAAATCTCATCCCTTGGGCTTATCCCCAACTAAACATCTCAGCAAATTGCCTAGACTTCTGTTTACCACTTCTATTTGGCCATCAGTCTGTGGGTGATGCGTGAAACTGAATTTCAAGTCTGTTCTCAACTTCTTCCACAATGTCCTCCAGAAATACCCCACAAATTTAGTATCTCTGTTAGAAACTATACTCCTTGGAAGACCATGTAGTCTTACCAACTCTCTGAAAAAGAAGTCTGCAATATGGATAGCATCATGAGTCTTGTGGCATGGAATCAAATGTGCCATTTTGGAGAACCTATCAACCACCAAAAATATTGAGTCATTACCCCTTTGTGTCCTTGGCAATCCAAGAACAAAATCCATACTTATGTCCTCCCATGGCCTTGATGGAATGGTAAATGGCTGATATAGTCCAGTATTGTGGCTAAATCCCTTGGCAACTTAACAAACCTAGCAACTTTGTACAAAATTCTTCACATCATGTCAAATCTGAGGCCAAAAATAATGTTCTCTAAGAATGGAAATGGTCTTATCTCGACCAAAATGTCCTGCCATCCCTCCACTGTGTTTCTCCTTAATTAGATTTTCCCTCATAGAACTCCTTGGAATGCACAATTGACTACCCTTGAACAACATGCCATCCTGAATCAAATAGTCTAACCACTTGGTTCTATCTACAACAATAGGCTCTTTACAAGCTTTCCATGCTTCAACAAAAATAGGATCCTCAGGGTACAAATTCTTGAGTTCATCAAACCCAACTACTTCAACCTGCATTACTGTAAGCAACAACTGTCTCCTACTTAGTGCATCTGCAACCCTGTTAGATTTTCTACTTCTATGCTTCAACACAAATGTATAACTCTGCAAGAACTCTACCCACTTCATATGCCTCTGATTCAATTTACCTTGGCTATTTAGGTATTCTAATGCTTGGTGCTCAATATACAAAACAAATTCCTTGGGCAACAAATAATGCCTCCATTTCTTTAAGGCCTTAACTATTGCATAGAACTCTTGATCATAAACAGAATACTTCTTCTTTGCATCATTCAATTTTTCACTAAAATATGCAATAGGCTTACCTTCTTGGCTTAATACAGCCCCAATAGTGCTGCCACTAGCATCACAATCCACCTGGAACACCTTTCTAAAAGTGCCAACACAAGTTGTTTTGTCACCTTCTTTTTCAGCAATTCAAAACTTCTCATAGCTGCTGCAGTCCATTTGAACTCTTTTCTATCCCCTCTTATTGTGTCAGTTAGGGGTGCACATATGCCACTAAAATTCTTAATAAACTTCTTGTAAAAACTAACCAGACCATGAAATGATCTTACCTTAGTAGAAGACCTTGGAGTAGGCCATTCCAAGATGGCTTTTACCTTCTCTGGATCCATTTTGAGACCTTTAGGTGATATAACAAACCCCAAATAGACTAACTCCCTTTTTGCAAAGATACACTTCTTCAAATTAATTAACAGTTTCTCTTCCCTTAACCTTTCAAGGACACTACGAATATGCAATAAATGTTCTTCCAAAGTCTTTCTGAAAATTATAATATCATCCAAATAGACAATAACAAATTTTCCCAAGAACTTCTTAAGTACCTCATTCATAAGCCGCATGAAGGTGCTTGGAGCGTTTTTCAATCCAAAGGGCACAACTAACCACTCATAAAGAACCTCCTTGTTCTTGAAGGCCATTTTTCACTCATCTCCTTCTCGAATCCTTATCTGGTGATAACCACTCTTGAGATCTATCTTTGTGAAGTACTGAGATCCACTCAAGCAGTCTATAAGATCATCCATTCTTGGAAAAGGAAATCAATATTTGATGGTTATCCTATTTATAGCTTGAGAGTCTGTACACATCATCCACTCTCCATCCTTCTTTGGTGCCAATACTGCAGGTACTACACATGGACTCAGGTTCTCCCAAATCAAGCCCTTCCTCAATAGCTCCTGAACCTGTCTATTTAGCTCCTTTGTTTTAGTAGGAGTCATCCTGTGAGCAACCTTGTTAGGCAAACTAGCTCCTGGAATTAGATCTATCTGATGACTGATTTGCCTTACTGGTGGCAATCCTTCTGGAACATTATCAGAGATAATATCTCCAAACTCACCTAGTAAATCTAAGACTTCAAGTGGTATTTCACTACTACCTTCTTTTTCTTTCCTAGAAATCAAAGCATAGCACATACGCTGATGTTTCATTCCATCTAAAAACTTCCTTCCATCAACAAGACAAATCCTAGCACTACTACATACCTTTTCACCTTCCTTTTTCATGGGCTTCAGTTTGTGGCAAACTCCATCCTTTTTTAGAGAGTATGTGTTTGCATGACCATCATGTATTGCATGTCTATCAAACTTCCATGGTCTACCCAACAATAGATGGCAAACATCCATCAGAATAACATCATAGAGAATTTCATCATGGTAACTCCCAATTTTGAATTTCACTAAACATTGTTCACTTACCAAGACCTTATGATCATCTTTTACCCAAGCAATCTGATAGGGTTGGGGATGTTTCTCCCTCTTGAGCTTTAGCTTAGAGACCATCTCCTCTTACACCAAGTTGTCAGTGCTACCACCATCAATGATCACGCCACAACATTTTTCCTCACATTTGCACCTGGTACGAAACAAACTACTCCTTTGTCTTGGTTCAATCTCACCACTTAATAGGACCCTTTCATTTACCAAGGTCTCTCCTCTTTGTGCATCCTCTGAATGTGATGACTGTGCATCCTCATCCACATGAGCAACCCTAGCTTGACCCTCAGCTCTCCTATTTGTCCTTCCTTGTCATTGAGGACATTCAAAGGCATAATGACCTTCTTCATTGCAATGGAAACAAGTACCACGAAAGCCTCCTCTTCCTTGTCCACGTCCTCTACCTCTTCCTCTCTAATTTCCAAAGTCTTGATCATGGGAGCGGTTGAAACCCTCATTCCTCTAGTTCTTGCTAGTACCCACATCTTCATTTTTCTTTTGGGTTTCATTTTGACCTCCAAATGACCTACCGCTTCCCCTTCCTCCTTGACCATGCCCTCTTTGTCTCCCTTAAAACCTCTTATTCAGCTTCTCTTCAACTCATAGGGAAAATTGGAATGCCTCTTCAATGCTGGTCATTCTTACCAGACTTAATTCCTCCTGGATGCTAGGTCGCAACCCACTGATATAATGAGCAACCTTCTCCTTATTTGCTTCTGCATGCCCTGCTCTAATCAAAAGTCGATAAAACTCCTCTATATATTTTTGGATTGATCTTCCTGCTTGCTTTAGCCCATGCATCTTCTTCAAGCTTGTAGTCCATAGGAATGAACTGCTTCTTTAATTTGTCCACCATGCGATCCCACCTTGTGATCTTCTCCTTTCCTCTTCTGTTTCTTTCCAATTGAACCTCTTGCCATCAGATTTTGGCATGGCCTTTCAATTTGGCTTTTGCAAACTTAACCCTATCTGGGTCCTTGATATCCTCATACTCAAAGTATTCTTCCAGTTCATTGATCTGGTCGATCAACTCATCTGGTTTTAGATTTCTTGAAAATACACCCACATCAATTGTAGGTCTTTTCCCAAATTTACTAATGGCCCTAAAAAGCCTTTCCTCTACCTAATTCAGAACTTCCCCATTAAATTCCCCTTCTGGTCCAACTTCTTCTTCTTCATTTTCATCCTCACTATCGTCGCCTACGACAACATTTGTTCCTCTACGAAGCTCCTCCTGCAATGCTTGTACCTGCCTTTGGAAGGCTCTAACCTCCTCAGGATTAACAGCTCTGACCCTTCCACCACACTCTCTTCGTGGAGGCATCTTCTTAACTCAAACCCACAACCACACAGTCCTGGTGCAAACTGCCTCATAGTCGGTGCTCTATCTACACACTCAGGAAAACTAGGCTCTGATACCACTTGATGAGGACACAACCCATGCACAGAATGGACACAACAAGAAAGGGAAATTTTATTAACTTTTTAAATAAGCTAATACATCCAATACAGAGAAAATAGACTGCATAACATGCCCTATGGGCTTACAATAACATAAATTTGGAGATAATTTCTCCTTTCAGTACCTCCTCTCAAACTCCACTCCAAACTGCCTTTTACAATGCCAAAAATGTGCTTAAATAGACCCCAGAGGGTTAAGGACTAGGAATACATTCTAGAAAGTGCTAGTAGGCATCCACCGACCAAATAGAAGGCTCCAAAAGCTGCGTTAGAAGTCGACGCAAATCTAGAAGAATCCAGAAACGGTAACCGAACTTCTAGGAGGCATAACTTTTGAATCGTAGCTCCGATTGACGAACCGTTTACATTTCTGGAAAGCTCTCAAGCTCTCTATAGCCCTAAGGACCAAATTTGCTCGTCCCCCATTTTTCAGCCCTTTTTGAGGTCATTTAATGCCGCTAACCTAACTTTGAAGCATTCGTAAGAGGTCTCCAAAACTCAAAAAATTGCGATAACTTTCAAACCGTGGGGCCTTTTGACTTGATTCTTTTTTTGGAATGCTCTAAATTACAATTAAATTCATCTGAACAATTTACACCTCCTAGTTCACCAAAATGATGGCTCAATTATATACTCCTATTTTTTTGGCATTTACACATATCCCAAGGTGTTCAAATACTCTATCCTAGGACACTGATAGTGGAACTGTGAGAGTTGGAACCTTTATTTGACCCAAATGGGTATCCAAAAATGAAAACACATAAAACAAAAACTAAGTCTAAGTACATTTTTTTGGGTGACACAGGATTGCCCTTATACCTCTGGATGCTCCTGCATCAAATATTTAGATGATTAAGAAGTTTTGAGTACAAAATGGATTATGGCAAATCTATGGATATTAGTGTACTATTGTTCCCAAAAATAATAGCATAGCATATCATGGAGTATAACTAAAAAAAATAGCATAATATATGATGGATTATAACTGACCATATGATGGATTATGATAGAATTGTGACAATTTCATTTCTAAGAGAGTTACTGAATAATTATCTTCTCTCAAATGCTATGTTAGTTTTGCCATATGGTGTAAGTGTAAACATATCATTTGTATGCAAAAAAATTGTTCAGTATATCTCTTAGACATGATATTTTCTTTGCAAAACTATATTTAATAATCCAATCAAATATTGAAACTTTCCATAATATTTTTTATGCTAGTTAATATATGATGTTCTGTATTCAGACATTATGACAACAAGAAAGAGAAGAAGCAAAAGAACTGCTCAAAAATTGAAACCTTGCTATCCAAAATGTGTTAAATTACATGTGGTTGACTCTAATGATGGGGACCATTCTACCAAGCCAACTCCTATTAACACAAATCATGATCTTGTTGCCCAGAATATAGATGGTCATAATGGAGCTGTCAAATCTTCTCTATGTCACAAAAATAAGAAAAAGTGCCAAGAAATTTAGTGGACAGAACAGGATATGGAGCATGTCATTGAAGATGTTGAAGATAATTGCTTTTCAATAAGAGGGGCAGCAAAGAAGTGGGGCATCCCTATGAGCAGCTTATCATATTGGTTAGCAGGACTCATCACAACAAGAATTAGAGGACCACCAATGATTCTCTCCTTGGAAGAAGAGCTAGAAGTTGTTCAGTGGTGTAAAGATTTAGTGCAATTGGGTCACAGATTAGAAGTTATTCATCTTAAGTCACATGTGGCTCACATCTGCCAAACAAGGCCAAATCCATTCAAAAATGGCTGACCAGGTAGATCATGGTGGGTTGTATTTCGCAAATGCCATCCAGATTTGACAATAAGGACTACAGAGGATCTAGATAGGGATAGAGAAGTGATGCTATGACCAAGTATTGTGGCAAATTTTTATGATAACCTGTCAACATTGTATGATTCTAATCATTATGAACCAACACACATATGGAATTATGATGAAAGAGGGGTTCAAGCAGGAAGAAACTGTGGTATGAAAGTGATTGCAAAGTTGGGAAGTAGAAGTGTGCCTCAAGTCTTATCAAAAAGTAGATAATGGATCACAGTACTCTGCTGTATGAATGCAACAGGTAATAAAATACTAGGTTTCTATCTTTTCAAGGTAAAAAGAAATCTTAAAAATTACATTGCAAATTGTGAACCGGGAGCTTGCATGGCAGCACAAGAACATGCTTGGTTGATAAAGGAGTTATTCTTAAATTGGCTACATCACTTTTCTAGATCTGTTCCAGGTGGTGCTTCACCTACAAATATGCATCTCCTCATTTTTGATGGACATGGAAGCCATATTGCATTTGCTACAATTCAAGAGGCAAGATCTCTAGGCATTGATCTTCTTACACTGCCTGCTCACACTAGTCATCGACTTCAACCTTTAGATGTAAGTGTATTTTCTCCATTCAAAGGATATTTCAAATCTAAAAGGTCAAAATGGATGGCCAAACATCCACACATAGAAATAAGGAGAATGGAATTAGCAGAACTTGCAAGAAAAGATTTCAAACTAGCCCTTGTGCCTGATAATATTACAGTTGGTTTTCAAAGGACTGGAATTTGGCCACTGAATAGATATTCTCTTTGTAATGACATGAAGCCAAGTGATGCATTCAATTTTGAAGATGAAAATGATGTTGCAAATGATACTGCAAATGATATTGCAAATTATGCTGCAGGAATTGAAAGCATTTTATGAATAGCTGGTTATGAGGGTGATGCTATTGAAAAATGTGTGGCAAAAATGATACAAAAGCAAGAGCATCCAAATGCAAACAAAAGTTCAATAGTAGATGATGTGATGACACAACAACAAGAGCATCCAAATCCAAACACAAGTTCAGCAGTAGATGATGTGATGACACAAAAACAAGAGCATCCAAATACAAACACAAGTTCAGCAATAGATGATGTGATGACACAATAGCAAGAGAATCCAAATGCAAACACAAGTTCAATAGTAGATGCCATGATGACACAACAGCAAGAGCATCCAAATGCAAACACAAGTTCAGTAGTAGATGATGTGTTCTCACCAACACATATTAGCCAGATACAATTTGAAAATGATCTGCATGATGAAATGAGTTTGCCAACACAGATTGATTTTCAAAATGAAGACATTTCACTATCCATTCCTTCTCCACTTCCAATGCCAAGAGATGAGGCGGTTCATTATTATACTAAAACAAAAAATTTGGGAAACTTCAGATTTGGAACCTAATGAAGATGAAAATGGCTACACTGAACATAATGTAGATGCATTTAAGACACCTGTAGCTTTTGCGACAAAAGATGAACAAATGTTATGTAGCCAAGGATCATTAAGAAGTTTTTTGAAGCTACCAATCGAAAGGGTTTCAAAGAGATCCATTCCATCAGATAATTCTACTCTTAGATTGGGAAGAAAATCTCAAATACTTACATTGAATGAATACATAACAATGCAAGAGTAGCAAGAAGCAAGGAAGGTTGAACTTAAAGAGTTGAAAGAAAGGAAGAAAAAGAAATTGGAGGAAAAGAAGAAGAATCAAATTGAGTTGAGAAAAAGGAAGGATGAGCAAAAAAATGAAAGAAAATTTATTTAAAAAAGAAAACAAGAGGAAAAGGTGCAACAACAGAAGGAGAGGGAGTTGAAAAAGAAAGAAAAGTTGGACTGCAGAAAAGGTAAGCTAGGAAAAGGAAACAATGGACCTACAAATTTTTGTGAGGGGAGTTCATTAATGACTTCTCTTGAACACCATCAAATTTCAAATGACATATTCAATAATATATCCCATGTATACCCTACTCTAGATAACCAACAGCTTGGTTATGACACCATTTCAAAATCAAATGCAAACAAAGTAGGGAGTACTATATCCCATGTATACCCTACTTCAGATAACCAACAGCTTGGTTATGGCACCATTTCGAAATCAAATGCAAATAGAGTAGGCCAACATAGTACTCCATCAACCCCCTTACCTGAGCATCATCAAATTTTGAGGGATATGTACAACATTCTATCCCCTCACTATGCTGCCCTTCAGAATAACCAAGCAAGTAGTAGCCAAAGCCCCCCTCATTCTCCAATAAAACAATTCCAAATTGGTAGACTATTGGATGAAAATATGTTTGGGCATTTGATTCCTATCACCCCACAGGTTGATTCAACTAGTCCAAGGAAGGATAAAACTAATAGTACTGAGGAGGAGGCAGAAAATCCTACAAATGATAGTACTGAGGAGGGACTAGATGCCTTTCTTGGCTTCATGGTGAACTAATGATGCTGCAATGACAAATGAAGAACAAATTTTTTTGTTTGTGAGAAAACAATTTTGCTATAGACTAGACATTTTCCTATAGACTAGTCATTTTTCTATAGACTAGTCATTTTGCTATAGACTAGTCATTTTGCAATGCAGAGACAATTGTTTTGGACAGCAAAACAATTTTGATATAAACTAGTTATTTTTCTATAGACTAGTCATTTTGCAATGCAGAGACAATTGTTTTGGACAGCAAAACAATTTTTCTATAGACTGGTCATTTTGCTATAGACTAGTCATTTTGCTATCAAACTAATTAGCACTTATAAATTGATTGTAACTCCGTATAATTGTATCTTTTCAAGACTGAAATGGAAATCTATAGACTGGTCATTTTGCTACAGACTGGTCATTTTGGTATTAGAATACTTAATGCTTAGAGATTGAATATAGCTCTATATAATTGCATCTTATCAAGATTGAAATGGAAATCTTTTCATAAATTGATACTTAATGCTACAGACTATTCTAGTAATTAGAAAACCAAAGTATATTATAAATTTAATAAAAGAAATAAACAATACTTATTCTATAGATTGCAAGACTGGACTCCAAAAAGAATTTATCAAACAAAATCCTTTGCAGCAAACTTATAAATTCCAAAAAGAAAGAAAAATCATGGATGAGTCATTGCCCAGTAAGGTCTTTTAGACCTTACCTGCTCAGAAAAGAATCAAATTCTTCATAATTTTTGTGTCAATAGACACATTTTACAAGTGAGTGAAACCCTCATCTTTCTGCAACTTGCATGTAAACAAAAAACATAGTCAAAACATGTCAATGGATATTATAAAATTAATAGAAGTTCAGTGTTCAAACCCTACCTATTACAGTCTAGAATACAAACCCTACTAAAATTCATTTTTAAGATCAAACACTACCTATTCCAATGGCCACAGGTAGCACACCATGAATCTCTTCCAGCTCTTCTTCCGAGGTAGGGTAGAAACATCCCACAACGTTTTTGTACTATGATTCCAAGAATATTAAGATTAAAGAGAGCACAAGCTTGGAATCCTTAATCCATGTCATTTTGAGCACTAGGTAAGATTACTAGAATTACAATTTTCACATAAGCTATTGAACCAAATAACACACACACAACACCTGATTATAACACCCTCTGAAATGCTAATGGACCTGAACACTGATGAAAATATAACATTAGTGCTCGAGAAGAGCTCAAGCATTAATGCCCCTAAAATTTATTCAGAGGAAGTGGAGATTTATGCCAACAGTTCACCAGACCTAGTTTTGGTACTGGTTTGGAGGCATTGTCCTAACTAGAAATTCTTGTAGTACATTGCTTAAAATTTTTCTTAATTGTGCTTTTATTTTTTTATAGTAATCTGCTCTGAACTCTTGTAATCCAACAATTTTTCTTTTATTTTTGAAAGCCTTACGTATTTTGTAAATAGTCTTTTCTAGTTCTATAAATCAAAGATGCAGATGGGAGAGACCTTTTACATAATCATATGAATTGTAGGGATCTAGGATTTGAGACAAAATAAGGCTCACGTTGAATTCATTGATCTTAACTTTCTGCTTGGAATTTAACAACACATTTGAAGACTGTGAAAGTACTTGGGGCCATGGAGGATCTCAGCGACAAAGGTACTAGGAAGCCATGATGTAGGGCACTTGCCGAGTGAATCTGTAGATATAAGTCAAGATATTTAGGATGGAGATATTTATGTTTAACTAAGTAAGCCAAAATGTGAGAAATTCAGAGTTTGATTTCTCAGATGTTCAAAGCACACAAAAATAAAGGCAACATTACAGAGGGCTAAAAAGAAACCGATTCAAACACAACTCATGTACATAAATTGAAATATTAACTGACAAGCCCAACTCGCCATTAAAACCCTAATCCACCAATGGATATGATTTACGTTACTAATTTATATTTGAAACCCTAATCCACCATTAAAGACTGTAGAAGAAAATAGTTTAATCAAACCTATTGGAGTTTGAAAACGTTACCGATTTCCAATTACCCTGATGAGAACAAAAAACATCTAGGGGTAGCTAACTCCCATTTTTAACATGCCCATTCAAACACCAGGCCAACTATAAGGCTAGACCCTTCTTCTTCTTCAGGCTCTGCAAAACCTAGGCGAGTGAACCTATAGATTCTTTATATGGTACCAGTTCTCAAAGCATACACTGAATCTATTATGAAGAAGATAAAAACCCCTAAATCTTCTATACTCAACCAAGAATCAGAAGCATGAAATAGCTAAGAACATAACTCATGAAACTGGCAAGCTAAGTGCAGGTTAACATTGAATAGCTTTCAACATAAAAGGGAAAAGTGATTTAATATGTTGATATCAGCAAGACCCAAGTATGAGCAACAGAACTTAATGATCCTATCTTTGACCAGTGCCTTATCTATTGGGCAATTAAATGAATTATAACCATACATCTCCTGAAAATCTCAGACATATCTCTACATCAAGATCCCTGATCTATCCTTCACTTTGTGAACTGACATCTGCATCAAAATGAATCTCATACTCAGAATATCCCATCATGAAATCAGTAAACCCTGTGATAAACACCAAGTGGTTACATGGCTCTTGGTTCCATAAGCGAGGTATTTCAATCACATACATCACTAAATGAGATGCAACCTAATCTATGGTCTTTGATCATAAACTAGAAAAGATTACAGATTCACAAACATGAGACAACATTCAAACTGAATTTGAAACCATTGCCGCTCTTTATTTTCTTTCCTTGAAATCAAAAATATGAAAGATGTATAGAATACTTCATAAATCACCTAACAAACATGAACTATTTGCATAAAACTCAAAATGTTGTTCAATACAAGAAGAAACGTTGAAGAATGGTCTCTCAGTGCAAAAACTGGAACCTCTCAAATGGAAGCAAGAAAGAAAGATATAGAAGAGAAAGAATTCTTGGATCTGTTCTGAAGACAACAAGTGTCCCCTTGAAATTCAATCCTATGCAACTGAGTAACATCTTTCTTCTTTCATCCCATCTGATCTGATTTTGTTTCATCATTATCTGCAACTGATTTGCAAAATATCTCTGCTTAATGATGAAAGCTTTTTGAATTACCAAAATATCTGATTGCCCCATGAAAATGTGAGTGAAAATGAGTTTTTACTTAGTAAATCTAAACAAATCTGACCCCAACTGCATTTCCATTGCCTTCTACTAATATTCAGGTCATCACCTTGACAAAAAATTAAAACTGAACTTCCTGGTCTGAATATGGTTGCAATTCAGATACCTGATAGAAAACCTCGTGTAGCTCAAACTGACTGATACCTGTGCAAAAACTAACTCCAGAATCAAAAAGTTCGTCTTCTCCCAATTTCGATGACATATAACATTGCCTATCTGGCCTCTTGGAAACCTCTTGAAAGTCTATTTGAAAAATAGTCCTCTGCTATGGCATGTCTGAACATTTGATTTTTTTTTTAAATTTGCAAAATTTGAAAAATTCTAAAGTCAAAACTTTAGAAAAAATATCTCTTGGATGACTGAACATGCATTTTTTTATAAAAATAATAATAAAATATTATTATTTTTTTATTCTTTAATTTCAATTGCCTTTGAATCTAGGGTCAACCTTAAGTTTGACCAATGCCACGTGGCATCTTCTGATTGGATCACTCGTCGCATCTGCCACATCATCAAACACGGGACCCATTGCCACATGTCATCTTCTCACTAACTCGCTATGCTAAATCTCGTGCATCTTCTGCTCGACGAGTTAGCGAGAACCATCAGATCATCCACGTGTCAACATCTGGTGAACTCTAAGCTTTTCCCACCACATCATCGCCCGATCATTTTATCCACTTCCACTTGGCATGATCTAATTCGCTGACGGTATTGCAATAGAACCCACATAACATTTTGGATCTCGCTAGATTTTATGTTTTTTCGGCAACCTCGCTAACTTGCTAGCCGGAGTTGCCAAGATTTTTCGGCTAGCGAGGTAGCGACTAGCCGGATTTTCTACCTTATCCAATCGCCTGGGATGCTGACATCACCATTTTTGGACTATGTTTCCGATTAAAATTTTATCTCTTACTTCCAGCTCGTCGGATGAGCGGGCCCCAACTGCATACCATTCTATCTTACAAAAGACCGCTCTTTCTTTCACACCATTATATTTACACAAAGTGCATTTAAACATCTAAGACAAACCCCACCTGGGCAATGTGGGATTAATCCCTCAACTGACTCCTGCATGGGCCTGCTTGCTTTGATGCTCTACAGCCATCTGAGCATGAAGTTTGTCAAGAACTCCTGCCACATACTGATGGTAGGATCTTTCAGCCTCCACTACTTTGTTATAGCATTCTTCCTAATCCCCTGCGGCTACTTGGTAACATGGAACGATCGGGACACTTGCTCCACTCATGATTCTCTTGGAGGAGCTCTTGTCTTCTTTAAAGAATTGCATGGGGTTCTCTGTTGACAAGGTGTGAGATGTTTTTATTTGCCCACTATCACACATCCCTCTCAGCGTGAGTTGTTCAAACTGGTGGGCTTTTTTTTTTGTTTTGAAAATATGTTATATACTGCCCTCTTTTGGCGTGGATATCCCATCTTATCTTAGAGGAGACTCTTCTTTGTTGGGCGGTTACATCTTTTTCATGGGCGTCTCCTTACTTCTACCTATGTTCTTTTGACTTGCGTGTTCATAAACTCCTCCTCTATTTTCTTTTTATGGCATGGAGGCTCTTTTTATGCCTTTTAATTGGCATTCTATTATTTGCAGCGGTTTGGAATGTTTACTGGCTTTTTTTTATTATCTGCTATGACTATCCCTTTAAAATGCATGATCTTTATTGTTTTTTATGTGTGAGGACTACCTATACATTGCTATTGCATTTGCTTGGCTTTCTTACATGTTGTAGGCTATGGTTTTGAGCTTTCTATTAAAACAATTTTGTTTTTCTCTAAGTCTACTGCCACCTTCAGCGTGGGATGTGAGCATTGCATGTGCAACTACCTTTAAACATGTTGCAGTCTTTCCTTGCAGCGGATTTTGATTTTTATCTATATGGTTGCACTGATTGGGGCTCTCCTTTTAGCAAGCTTGTAGTCTCTGTTAAATGTGTGGGGAGATCTTTGTGGTCAGCATGGGTTGCTTAGAAGCTATCTCCTACCTTTTCTACTTGACTGCCGACTGCTTCATTTTCATTGAGAGAAAACTGTGATCCTTGTGCAATCAATATCACCATTTATAGTAATATATGAACAACCATCATAGTAAAAAACAATCTCCATCACAACCTTGCTGATTACTGTATAAATATATACACCTCCAAATTTATGAGTTGCACTTTGAATTAGCTCCAGACATGTATTCAACTTTCTCTATTGGTGCTGACTCCCACTTCTATTTATAAAAATGTCAATGCGATTCAATGCAAGACCAATATGAGGGGAGTCTAGCGTGAAAAGTTCTTCACAATTTTCAGCAGCAATGTTCGCATCCAAAAGGAATTAGAAGTATTATTATTATTTTTCTTAAGCAAAAGACCTGGCAATTATACCGAACATCATTCCTAATATATCTTTTAATATAGATATAATGTCACTTGAAAAAAGGTTTATTATATTGTCATGTGATCATTATATATCTCTTTTATTTTATCACCTGTGGGTATTATGCATAATGTATCTTCGTTGATAAAACTAATCTTGAGGTGAAAAACTCAATAAGTTTACCATTTGGAAATTAGAAATCTTGGATCCAGTGATATAACTCGGCCCCAATTTGTAAACTCTCCTATGGATTTCAATGCATTTTATGAACATGATCACCCATTTTCAGCATAAGCTCTCTTGTACTCAATATCACTACCAATTCTCACCTTTTTGATCAATTCTGGCAATTGTAAATTTGTGCCTGGAGGCCCGCTAGTTGGGCTTAAAAATTGACTCAATCAAGTAACCAGACCATGAAAATTGGCATGACTGTTCAATCCTACACACTCTATCATACTGCAAATTCTTAGCCCATGAAGAACTTCCTGTCCAAATATTTTAATTGCCGAACATCCATACTTCAAATATCCTACAGGCAAATAGTGTTAAAAAACATAAACTAGGCTCGGGTTTGGCATAATAAAAATGGGTTATTGATCGCGTCGGGTTCTAAAAACTAGGATATAAGTTCTTTGCCATGAAGAGAATATAATTCCATATTTTTGGCTCATGACAAATCATAGGGCACATTTGACAAATTTTCGAAAATAGGCACTTGGAAATTTTAACTGGCAAATGTGTCAAGAAGTGATTTTTGGTAAATGTACGGACATATGAAAGTATGCAGATGGATTCGTCATGACTTGAGAATTGGCATACTTGAAGGATTTTCAGGACACAACACAATGGTATAATTATTTTACGCTTACCAATCATGGGATCAAAGTTTTAATGTGCCGAACAGGGGTACGAATCAACCTGGATACCTTAGTCATAACAAAACAATGTAAACTAGGTTTTTGATCATGCTAGCAAACTGATCAAATGGATTCTTCATGATCTCAAAATTGGAACATGTGAAGTGTCTAACCCTTGGAACACAATACAAAAATAATTTCCTCATTTGGATCAACTAGGTCAAAGATATCATTGGTCGAACAAGGCTTCCCAGAATTGTGAACAACTACACAAATGTACAAAATAGTAAATGACCAACTTTGAGGGGTTCGAAACCTAGTCAAACGAATTCGAAATGACTTGAGAACTGAAACATAGATTCTTTGTTATGGACATTAAACACTCCCAAAGTGGATACTCATGACACATTCCTGGTAAAGGATATTCAAATGCAAACTGCGCCTCTGGTTACTATTTGACACTTAGGAAGAATTGCAAATTTTGACACTAGCTCAAAATGGAACTTCATAGAATGATTGGGGATGGCAAAATAACATTGTGGATCACATGCACATGTCAAAATGGAAGGTGTTAAGCCACTTAAACACCATCTAGGCCTCAAACTGACAACTAACCACATATGCATAAAAGGCACTTTAGGGCATGATTTTTTCAACGGTGCTCAAAATTAGGGCTACAATTTTGAGCGCTAATAGTGGCTCTGTATGGGGATGCATGCCCCTTGTGGGCATGGCAAGGATTTCAGATCTCTGGAAGAAGCAGACCACACACCTGAACATCAAAACTTTCTCAAACAACTTTATTGAAAATAGGAAACTACTCTAACTATGTACACACGATGACCTTGGGCCAGCGGAAAGATTTCAAAACTCCTTACCTCTATCATAAACCTTATTTTCATTTACATTCTCCAAAGGTAAATTGAAACTCTCATTATCATTTGTTTCACAAATTAGATCAGCATACTGAAACAAATAACTTGGCAAAACAAAACAACTTCCTTCATTCTCATAGTGCATATAAAACCAAAGACCATTTCATCTTCATGCTCACTATAAGAAAAAGCATCAGCATGCTCATGACTACACAAACTAAACTGAGAATCAAAATCCAACGATAATTCATGCATGCTGATCAGAAACACAAAAATTCATAATCTACATCATTCACCAAGTTGCAAACACCAAAAACTTGCAAGTCACCTTGTGCCTCCGACTTCAAAAAATACAATGGATCTAAATCAACTTCATGTATCATGTCATCACATATCGAATCAGATCTGAAACTTACTGAAAAATTATCACCATAGTCTTCAAACAAAGGTTCATCAGACATATGAAAAGAATCTTCATTAAAAATCTCATCAGTAGGAATTCTACTGGCATCAATCTTCTTATCAAAGAAATTACTAGAGATACTTGTGAATGCGTCAAACTCATTAGCATAAGACTCACGAACCTGTAGAAAAGATTTAACTATAGATTCCTGTGTACCATTGTTGGTATTCACTTTACTGCATGAATCATCAAATCTCATCTCAAGTAACTGCAGATTACTGTCATATACTCCATCTGGATCAAATAAAAAACCAACTGATCTCTCATCATCATTAGTAACATTAATCATAGGAATTTCTTCATTAAGTGTTAAATCAGAATCAAAAGATATCAAACACCTCTCGTTATCATCTCTATAACATAGATCTAATTTAACATCACTCATGACAGTAGTAAATACATCTCTACTGGTCTTCATTTCTTCAAACAAATCTTCATGCTTATGTTGAAAGTCTTCAAACAAGAGAACAAACATAGGGGTATACATCATACCTTACATCATCCTTATGAGATGCACGCACTAATAAAGGCAAAGTTGAATCACACATTGACATATACCTTTCAAACTCATGTTGCAATAAGGCTGAGACCTCATTTGTATTCAGCAGATCTCTTTCACAAACTTCTTCATCTTGATTGCAATTATTTCCCAGATAATCTGAAGAATTTATAATAGTAACACCATTAGTCATACAATTTGAACAATTAGTAGTACTTTCACAATATATATCCTCTTCCTTGCACCACATCTGGACATTAGATGCTTCGCTACATTCAACTTCATTGCAGGAAGATATTTCAAGACTACTATTATAACTCTTTTCATTCTCAAACATATTTTCATAGGACTCGTCGCTTTCACTATGACTATCAACATTTTCAATTTCAACAATACAGTAACCATTCTTTTCTAAATAGCCTTCACATTCTCTAAATACTCTCTCAAAGTATTTAATCTTTTCAAATCTTGCTTTCACTATCCAATGTATTGAATCAGGCATGAAGACTAATAAAAACACAAAAGCCCATGATAATTCATTGGGTCTTGATGAAATGGGAAGCTCTAAGATTTCCAACTTGAATTTCATGTAAATCTGAATTGCATCTAAGTCATCTACACTTCCCACATTCCTTTAGATAGAAGAAATGACTTGACTATGAAGCTTTCCATACAACATAAACAAATTTTCATGTACATCTTCATAGCTCAACATAGTATTATCAGATCTACAATCTGAATCCATTTTGAGAATGAAATTTCTCCCTCTTTATCCTAGTGCTAAAAACCACTGAATAGAGGCAACCCTTTTTTAACGTTTGACTTCCATGAAAAGAAAACATGAAAACCAAAATACCTTAAGTGTTGGTGCAAACTTTGATCTGCTGATTTGGCATAGTTGCAAGATTGAAAATCCTTTACACCACTAGTCAAAACTTTGTAGAGCTGCCACCTCTTTGCAAGAGGAATATAACAATCACTACTATGATTCACTTTTACATTTCAATTTCTTTATAGCAGTAGATTTCAAATAGCACTTTAAAACTTATCAAGAATTTAGAATTCCTTTCCAAGAAACTATCAACAATTTTAGATCTGCCCATACAACTGAAAGTCCTTCAAAATTTAGCAATGAAATCAACTAGGAACAACTGGTACAGAGATTTGAGAGTTGCCACTCACACTTGGTGAGAAATAAAACATAATTTGTCACTTGAAAAATCTGAACCAGACCTTCAATGTAGGAAAAACTTGCAGATCATTATAATCTTGGAAAGAAAATATACTTTATAAATGAATTCTTGACTCTGAACTTTCTCAACAGTAATTGCAAAAATTGAACTGATTGAAGATAGACCTATGATAGTCATAGAACACAATTTTCATCCAGTTTAACAACATTCTGTTATCTATGAATAAAGCTCAACTGGGGAACATGAAACTTTAGCAAGGAAAATAAGAAATGCCTCTTGCTATAGATTTGCTATATCCAATCTATTTCATGGTAGAGATTTTTGTTCTTTCTATATGCAACTCCCCAGCAAAGTCGCCATTTTGTTGGAGTTTGAAAACATTACCGGTTTCCAATTACCTTGATGAGAACAAAACACATCTAGGGGTAGCTAACTCCCATTTTTAACATGCCCATTCAAACACCAAGCCAACTATAAGGCTAGACCCTTCTTCTTCTTCAGGCTCTGCAAAACCTAGGTGGGTGAACCTATAGATTCTTTATATGGTACCAGTTGTCAAAGCATACACTGAATCTATTATGAAGCAAATAAAACCCCCTAAATCTTCTATACTCAACTAGGAATCAGAAGCATGAAATAGCTAAGAACATAACTCATGAAACTGGCAAGCTAAGTGCGGGTTAACATTGAATAGCTTTCAACATAAAACGGAAAAGTGATTTAATATGTTGATATCAGCAAGGCCCAAGTATGAGCAACAGAACTCAATGATCCTATCTCTAACCAGTGCCTTATCTATTGGGCAATTAATTATAACCATACATCTCCTGGAAATCTCAGGCATATCTCTACATCAAGATCCCTGATCTATCCTTCACTTTGTGAACTGACATCTGCATCAAAATAAATCTCATACTCAGAATATCCCATCATGAAATCAGTAAACCCTGTGATAAACACCAAGCGGTTACATGGCTCTTGGTTCCATAAGCAAGGTATTTCAATCACATACATCACTAAATGAGATGCAACCTAATCTATGGTCTTTGATCATAAACTAGAAAAGATTACAGATTCACAAACAGGAGACAAGATTCAGACTGAATTTGAAACCATTTCCACTCTTTATTTGCTTTCCTTGAAATCAAAAATATGAAAGATGTATAGAATACTTCATAAATCACCTAACAGACATGAACTATTTGCATAAAACTCAAAATGTTGTTCAATACAAGAAGAAATGCTGAAGAATGGCCTCTTAGTGCAAAAACTGGAACCTCTCAAATGGAA
Source organism: Cupressus sempervirens (assembly GCA_028749045.1). Classification (NCBI taxonomy): domain Eukaryota; kingdom Viridiplantae; phylum Streptophyta; class Pinopsida; order Cupressales; family Cupressaceae; genus Cupressus; species Cupressus sempervirens. The sequence continues at coordinate 130,488,527 of CM053786.1, read as the reverse complement.
GCAAGAAAGAAAGATATAGAAGTGAAAGAATTTTTGGATTTGTTCTGAAGACGACAAGTGTCCACTTGAAATTCAATCCTGTGCAACTGAGTAACCTCTTTCTTCTTTCATCCCATCTGATCTGATTTTGTTTCATCATTATCTGCAACTGATTTGCAAAATATATCTGCGTAATGATGAAAGCTTTTTGAATTACCAAAATATCTGATTGCCCCATTAAAATGGGAGTGAAAATGAGTTTTTACTGAGTAAATCTGAACAAATCTGACCCCAACTGCATTTCCATTGCCTTCTATTGATATTCAGGTCATCACCTTGAGAAAAAATTAAAACTGAACTTCCTGGTCTGAATATGATTGCAATTCAGATACCTGATAGAAAACCTCATGTAGCTCAAACTGACTGATACCTATTCAAAAACTGACTCCAGAATCAAAAATTTCCTCTTCTCCCAATTTCGACGATATATAACATCACCTATCTGGCCTCTTGGAAACCTCCTGAAAGTTTGTTTAAAAAATAGTCCTCTGCTATGGCATGTCTGCACATTTGATTTATTTTTTTAATTTGAAAATTTTTAAAAATTCTAAAGTCAAAACTTTAGAAAAAAAATCTCTTGGATGAATGAACGTGCATTTTTTATAAAAATAATAATAAAATATTATTATTTTTTTATTCTTTAATTTCAATTGCCTTTGAATTCGGGGTCAACCTTAAGTTTGACCAGTGCCATGTGGCATCTTCTAATTGGACCGCTCATTGCATCTGCCATGTCATCGAACACGAGACCCATTGCCACATGTCATCTTCTCGCTAATTTGCTATGCTAAATCTCGTGCATCTTCTGCTCGGCGAGTTAGCGAGAACCACCAGATCATCCACATGTCAGCATCTGGTGAACTCTAAGCTTTTCCCACCACATCATCACCCAATCATTTTATCTACTGCCACTTGGCACAATCTGATTTGCCTAGTCATTTTATCCACTACCACTTGGCGTGATCTGATTCGCTGACAGCATTGCAATGGAACCCACATAACATTTTGGATCTTGCCGAATTTTATGTTTTTTCGGCAACCTCGCTAACTCACTAGCCAGAGTTGCCAAGATTTTTCGGCTAGCGAGGTAGCGACTAGCCGGATTTCCTACCTTAACCGATCGCTTGGGATGCTGACGTCACTGTTCTTGGACTGTGTTTCTGGTTAAAATTTTATCTCTTACTTCCAGCTGGCCAGATGAGTAGGCCCCACCTGCGTACCTTTCTGTCTTACAAAAGACCGCTCTTTCTTTCACACCATTATATTTACACAAAGTGCATTTAAACATCTAAGACAAACCCCACCTGGGCAATGTGGGATTAATCCCTCAATTGACTCCTGTGTGGGCTTCCTTGCTTTGACACTCTACAGCCATCTGAGCATGAAGTTTGTCAAGAACTCCTGCCACATACTGATGGTAGGATCTTTCTGCCTCCACCACTTTGTTATAGCATTCTTCCTAATCCCCTGCAACTGCTTGGCAACGTGGAACGATCGGGACACCTGCTCCACTCATGATTCTATTGGAGGCGCTCTTGTCTTCTTTAAAGAATTGCATGGGGTTCTCTGTTGACAAGGCATGAGATGTTTTTATTTGCCCACTATCACGCATCTCTCTCAGCATGAGTTGCTCAAACTGGCGGGTTTTTTTTTTGTTTTGAAAATATGTTCTATACTGCCCTTTTTTGGTGTGGATATCCCATCTTATCTTAGAGGAGACTCTTCTTTGTTGGGTGGTTACATCTTTTTCATGGGCATCTCCTTACTTCTACCTATGTTCTTTTGACTTGCATGTTCATAAACTCCTCCTCTGTTTTCTTTCTATGGCGTGGAGGCTCTTTTTATGCCTTTTAACTGGCATTCTATTATTTGCAGCAGTTTGGAATGTTTACTAGCTTTTTTTTATTATTTGCTATGAGTATCCCTTTAAAATGCATGATCTTTATTGTTTTTTATGTGTGAGGACTGCCTGTACATTGCTATTGTGTTTGGTTGGCTTTCTTACATGTTGCAGGCTACGATTTTGAGCTTTCTATTAAAACAATTTTGTTTTTCTCTAAGTCTACTGTGACCTTCAGCGTGGGATGTGAGCATTGCATGTGCATCTACCTTTAAACATGTTCCAGTCTTTCCTTGCAACAGATTTTGATTTTTATCTGTATGGTTGCACTGATTGGGGCTCTCCTCTTAACAAGCCTGCAATCTCTATTAAATGTGTGGGGAGATCTCTGTGGTTAGCATGGGTTGCTTAGAAGCTGTCTCCTGCCTTTTCTACTTGATTGTCGACTGATTCATTTTCATTGAGAGAAAACTGTGATCCCTGTGCAATCAATATCACCATTTACAGTAATATATGAACAACCATCATAGTAAAAAACAATCTCCATCACAACCTTGCTGATTACTGTATAAATATATACACCTCTAGATTTATGAGTTGCACTTTGAATCAGCTCCAGACATGTATTCAATTTTCTCTATTGGTGTTGACTCCACTTCCATTTATAAAAACGTCAATGCGATTCAATGCAAGACCAATATGAGGGGAGTCTAGCGTGAAAAGTTCTTCACAATTTTCAGCAGCAATGTTTGCATCCACAAGGAATTAGATGTATTATTATTTTTTGTCTTAGGAAAAAGACCTGGCAATTATACCGAACATCATTCCTAATATATCTTTTAATATAGATATAATGTCACTTGAAAAAAGGTTATTATATTGTCATGTGACCATTATATATCTCTTTTATTTTATCACCTGTGGGTATTATGCATAATGTATCTTCGTTGATAAAACTAATCTTGAGGTGAAAAACTCAATAAGTTTACCATTTGGAAATTAGAAATCTTGGATCTAGTGATATAACTCGGCCCCAATTTGTAAACTCTCCTGTGGATTTCAATGCATTTTATGAAAATGATCACTCATTTTCAGGATAAGCTCTCTTGTACTCAATATCACTACCAATTCTCCCCTTTTTAATCAATTCTGGCAATTGTAAATTTGTGCCTGGAGGCCTGCCAACTGGGCTTAAAAACTAACTCAATCAAGTAACCAGACCATGAAAATTGGCAGGAGTGTTCAATCCTACACACTCTATCATACTGCAAATTCTTAGCCCATGACAAACTTCCTGTCCAAATATTTTAATTGCTGAACATCCATACTTCAAATATCCTGCAGGCAAACAATGTTTAAAAACATAAACTAGGCTCGGGTTTGGCATAATAAAATTGGGTTATTGATCGCGTGGGGTTCTGAAAACTAGGATATAAGTTCTTTTCCATGAAGAGAATATAATTCCATATTTTGGGCTCATGACGAATCATAGGGCAGATTTGGCGAATTTTTGAAAACAGGCACTTGGAAATTTTAACTGGCAAATGTGTCAAGAAGTGATTTTTGGCAAATGTATGGACATATGAAAGTATGCAAATGGATTCGTCATGATTTGAGAATTGGCATACTTGAAGGATTTTCAGGACACAACACAATGGTATAATTATTTTAGGCTTACCAATCATGGGATCAAAGTTATAACGTGCTGAACAGGGGTACGAATCAACCTGGATACCTTAGTCATAACAAAATAATGTAAACTAGGTTTTTGATCATGCTAGCAAACTGATCAAATGGATTCTTCATGATCTCAAAATTGGAACATATGAAGTGTTTGACCCTTGGAACACAATGCAAAAATAATTTCCTCATTTGGATCAACTAGGTCAAAGATATCATTGGTCGAATAGGGCTTCCCAGAATTGTGAACAACTACACAAATGTACAAAACAGTAAATGACCAACTTTGAGGGTTTCGAAACCTAGTCAAACGAATTCGAAATGACTGTAAAACTAAAACATAGATTCTTTGTTATGGACACTAAACACTCCCAAAGTGGCTAGTCATGACACATTCCTGGGTAAAGGATATTCAAATGCAAACTCGGCCTCTGGTCGCTATTTGACACTTAGGAAGAATTGTAAATTTTGACACTAGCTCAAAATGGAACTTCACAGAATGATTCGCGATGGCAAAATAACATTGTGGATCACATGCACATGTCAAATGGAAGGTGTTAAGCCACTTAAACACCATCTAGGCCTCAAACTGACAACTAACCACATATGCATAAAAGGCAGTTTAGGGCATGATTTTTTCAACGGTGCTCAAAATTAGGGCTACAATTTTGAGCGCTAACAAAACCCTAATCAAAACTCACATGACAAGAAGTGATATTTTAATTTGTTTCTTACCCTGCACAGTCATTCTCATCACGGTATGCTTGAAATGCTATGCATGCATTTCTCTCTTTGTGTGCGCCAACGCTGTACATTGTTGAAACCAGTCCTCAGTAAGATAATGATAATGCCACCGCACCACCACAAATAATAAGCATGAGAATTAGCCATGGATATGGTAGTTGTGGGCGAGAGACAACATGAACTAACCTTGTGATGGAATTGAAAAATTGAACCCTTAATATGTGATTCTACCTCATGAATCCCAAGAACATCTTCTCCAATTTCTCCAGTTTACTTGTAACAAGATCCGAGATCATAGATGGCATCGTTGTGAAACGACGATTGGGAATATAGGTTTAGGGTTAGGTCAACTCCAACCCAATATAAAGAATCATATAATTAATTATTACATTAAAAAATGTTAATATTGTAATAACATATGTTTAATAATTAGATAGTTAGCAATTAAATTAGGAATGTTTTCATATAAATATATATGGTATATTGTACTTAATATGAATATTATTTGTTCATATATTACCTCTATATGAAAAAATTAGCATTATAAAATGTACAAGTATTGGGACGCACTATATCAAAGATGGGGGGTAGTAATTGACTACGATAGGTAGGACTTTCAAAAAATGAGTTTATGGACCATTTTTACTATGAGACATATAAATGATACCAATTTTGATGGTGACGAGTCCAAACCTTATAAGTTGTTAACTAGGTGAAGAAAATATTTATTAAAAAAAAAAGTAAATTTTATCATCGTTATGATAGGTTTTGAGACGTTCGAAGTTAGGATGTACGACTATTGGGTCCTCTCCCCTATTTCCTGTGTAAAAATTGATGGACATGGAAAGAAGGATGAAGCTATACCTTTCTATAATAAAAGATTATGCATTACACTGCTTGGATAATGACTACACTTGACCACCACTTGGATCGATGAAAATTGAGATGATGAGGGAAAACAAGAAAACAACACTTTAATGATCAAGATAGCTTATTCTCTAACTATGGATAAATTCGATGATGTCAAGAACTATGATACAAAAGAGGAGATGTGGGAAAAACTTGCACATATTTATAGAGGTGATTGAAATGTACTAAGGGGAAAGGTTGAATGTCTAAGAGAAAAATTTGATGAGCTGAGAATGCAAGAAGGTGAAAATATTGCACAATAAAATTTTAGAATAAAGGATGTTATAAGTGCTATCAAAGGAGTTGGTGGAATAATAAGTGAAGATGTGGAAAGAAAAATTCTTAGAAATATATTACCTCCTTATGTTATTAAATTTTATGCTGTTCAAGAATTTAGATTTATACCTGGTAATGTTGTTACACTTGATGCTTTGATTGATAGGCTAACTGTATTTGACCTTAGTAACTTCAATAATAGTTTACTGAAGATAGAAGCTACTTTCAAATCATCTCTAACCATTGGTTGTTCAAGGAAAGAAAGAGAAAAATATATCCATCATAGTTTAGGTGGAAGTGACAATGACAATTTACTATCTAAGGAAAAAGATCTAGAAGAGTTGGAAGAACTATTGGCAAAGAGGCTACCAAGAGGAAAAGGAAAGTGTAAAGGTAAATTACCTCTGAAATGTTTTAATTGCAACAAGATTGGTCATGTGTCATCTAAGCATCTTGAAAATGAAACAAATGATAGGAAAGACAAGAAGGAGATTGGATACTAGAGATTTAGAGATAATAAGGATAAAGGAAAGAAGTCTGCTACCTAGTTGAGGAAGGCCAAACTGGTGAAGAATTAGATGAATATGAAGAAGGTAAGGAAGTTTTTTATGTGGCTATGAAGGATGGCGTAAAAGAAGAAAGGCATGAAGATGAAAAATCCCTTGTTTCTCAAGTTGATAAAAATGATACATGGATTATTGATATAGTGGATGTTCACATCATATGACTCGTCATATTGAAAAGTTCAAAAACTTGGAAGAATATGATGGAGGATTTATTATACTTGGTAATGATGCTCCATTATTTGTAAGAGGAAAATGATTCATTATGTTAAATGGAAAGATTACATGTGATAATTCTTATTAGATTCACAGACTAAACTAGAATGTATTGCACGATTAAATAATACAGGTTGACGACTAGATTTTTAGAACTAAAAGGTGAAGATCAATGAAGCTGTTGGAGTTTTGACTGTTATTGGTGATCAATCCAAAAGTAAATTATTCAATCTAAATTATCCAAATAGATGTCTAATTTCAAGAAGTTAAGGTCTATAGTTGTGTCAGAAAATTTTCTTTCATGTAAATTTTGATAACTTGATCAAGGTTAGTAAGAAAAGAAGAGTTAGATGTTTATTGAGGTTAAACAAGCTTGATAAGGTTATCTACAAGGAATGTCAGACTGGTAAGATGACTAAATCAAGTTATTTAAGAAATTATAACTCATCTAAAGATATCTTGGAGTTAGTTCATATTGATCTGTATGGTCTAGTAAGAATAAAAAGCTACTATGGTGATGGGTGATTCATTTTGTTTATTAATTGCTACTCAAGGATAATGTTTGTGATGTTTCTAAAAGAACAATTTGATGCAATTCAAATGTTTAAATAGTATAAAGAAATATTTGAGAGAAAAATAGGTAAGAAAATGAAGTTCTTAAGATATGATAAAGGAGGTGATTTTATTGTATTTTGCAATGAAAATGGAATCAAAAGGAAATTATTTGCACTGAAGACTCCACAACAAAATGACATAGATGAATATTTGATTGTGCTAGAACATTTTTATTTGACAAAGAAGTTGCACAAACATTTTGGAGAGAAGTCATTAGTACTACTATTTATGCCCTCAACTAAGTACAATTGAAGATAGCTACAAACTATACTCCTTGTGAAATTTAATTGTGCTAACAAGGAGGACATGTTAGTATTGATTATCAACCATTATATGGAACCAAAAAAAGAAAAATAGGAATTAAAAGCATTATCATTCTAGATGAGCCTTCCCAGCTAGAAGGGAAGCCCATCATAACTAAATTTTTTTTAGAGTTATACATCCAAGATTCTTCAAAAATACATATCCCAACTATTGCTAGCAAATCTATGAAATTGTAGCTTGAATAATTCATTTCCTTTTTCTATGAAGAAAGGAGTTGTTCTTGAAATCAATTTAAAAGTGTTTGAGGAAGTTAATCTTAATGATACACATAAAGGTTATACACTTGAACTCAGGGATAGTGGTGAGAAAGTTAACTTATTTCATTCTAAATTCTAGTTAGGGAAAGATGTTGACTTTCTTATAAGAAAACATACAAATTATCTCTTCCAATAAAGATATCAGATATTTCATATTATGTGTGGATAAGTACCATGCATGTTAGGTAAATTTTTATTACTTAAAAAATAAAATCAAAATATCTTAGCAATAATCTAGTATAGTTCCAAGTGGAAGGTAGCTATAGGCTACTTGGTAATAACAATTTTCAAACATAACATGCATGTTAGAAAATTTACGCATTAAATGCTTTTCTTATATGTAGATAAGTACCATACATGTTAGGTAAATGTTATGAGAATGGCACCGGGAAAAGAAACAAGTCAATAACTACAAAAGGGGAACTTGTATCAAATTTTACATAAGGAAATAGGGAAAAAGCCATTACAATGCAAAAGATGGAACACCAAATGCAAATAAATCGCAAATCATTATTTAGGATGACATAAACATCAAATCAAAATATCTTAGCAATAATCTAGTATAGTTCCAAGTGGAAGGTAGCTTTAGGCTACGTGGTAATAATAATCATTTCCATACATAACATGCATGTTAGGAAAGTTACACATTAAAGGATTTTCTTATTCCATCTAAAGTATTGGATCTTTTTATTCTACATTTTAAGCACTCCATACGAACTTTCAATATTCAAAAATAAAATGTAATGAGTAGTTTCTTAGCTAGAAAATGGTTCATGTGAATAGTGGACTAATAATGAATTTATTAATTAAATATTAAAATTTATTTGTTTAACAAAAAGAGGAAAAGTAGATAACTAATAGCATAAATATAGATTTATTCAATCAATTGAAGAGGGAATAATCAGATTTATAAGGTAGCTAATGATATGTCAATTTAGGTGTTTATAATGCCCAACCAATTAGCAACATGAATTTTGAAGCTAATTCAAGAATTTTTTCCACCCAATTTTTTTACTATGAGTTATTTGTCGGTGAATGGCATAGGGAAAAGAAGTAGGTTGTAATGCCCCATTAGGGAACCCAAAAGAAAGAAAGAAAAAAACCTATTATGTCACTTATAACTTTGCCAAACTTTTTTTTTAAAGATTAAAACAACAAGAGATAATATAGTGGAAGCAATAACTCACACACATACACAACCATACATTAACAATTACATCTCTTAAGGGTTCCATGATGTTGAATCACATACAAAAGTTTTATTAAGATTAGATCTGATACAACAAAATCTACATCATAGAATAAGTACAAATCAAATGAATAATATACAAGTACAAAAGATGCCACATGGCACCATAATGCATAATCATCCTCTATACAAATCACAGGGTATGAAATGCTAAAATAATATACATCAAGAAAAGATCTAGCATCTCATAAGATCTCCAATAATCAAGTATAGTACATCAAATTATGACCAATCACAAGATTAGAATAATAGAACAATTGTAGAAGTACATCCAACAATGACATCCAACTATTGAATCTCAATGGTATAAGAAACATTACCACCTGACCTTGTGGAACCTAAATGGTCTACTCCCACCATGCTAAGGAGACAATCTGTAAGGTCCCTCCTTATATGTACTTATCAAATATGAATTCTCTGTTAAAACCATTATAGGAGATTTAAATAGATATGAAATAATATTTTACGTTGTGAAGGTCCTAATGAAAATTAAGATCAGTTGATACATCTGTGTTTTAATACTCAGTGATTCGAGAACTACTACATTATCTCGATTGTTTAAACATTAAAATTTCACTAACAATGATATGAGGCATTTTCACCTAATGATAAGGGTGTTGATTTTGGTACCATGATTATTAGGTTATATGTATTTAGATGGTTCAATATTCCTTATTGGTAATGTTATGATGTTTAGGCATTTGCATGCCTAACGATGATTATTCTACTACTTAATCTAAATTAGCGAATAAGTTATATGTTATATTGATTATGTAATTATTGATGATTAAATGTGTGTAAATGAGAAAGAATTACTTAAATAAAAGATTTATGTTTCGAGTTATGTGATTTTCTTGATGATTTATATATATATATATATATATATATATATATATATAGGCATTGATTTTCTTGAGCTATTAATGTGTGCAATGAGTGTGCAAGATATTTTAGCTGAGGAATCTAATAGAGAAACAAAACTAAACCCTATGTACCAATTGTGGAAACTAGGGTTGAGTCTAACAAAAAGCACAAACCCCATTGTTCGTATTTTATTTTTATTGTGGATTGAATGAATGTATCATTTTGTAATCTTTAAGTGTTAATGTTTTGCAACAGTGATTTTTTAGTGTCGCTTAACACTCGTAAATTGTATATGCATTCTAGCATGATAGTTAGGGTTAACCAACTAACCTAAAGATCTAAGTTGGATTAGGTTAGTTACCTTTTTGCTAATCAGTTAGTAATTGAGATTAATTATCGTAATCAAGATTAGTGAGTAATTTGCATTTTTGAAAGTTGTTAGAAAGTCCTAAAAATTCCTAGCTTTTGATAGGTTCATAATTAGTCCTAAAGGTCAAAAATCATGAAATCTAAGTACCTAAGAGGTATGGGTTGGGGGCATTTTTCACCCCCCTAGCCCCTTTTGTTGACTTTTATGGTCACCCAAAAACCCCATTTTTGCTTTATTGCGAAAATTGAATGGTTTCATCATGAGTTGGATAACTTTAACTCCACCTTGAGGTTATCCTTATGTCTAGTTGAGTTAGAAGACTCTAAAACTTGTAGGCAAGTGGAAGAGTTATTACTTTTTGAAGGTGGTTGAGTTTAGGATCTTATTTTGAGAAAAAATTGAGAGGGTTTGAGTGTTCACCCAACCTCTAGTTTTATAGTGGAATTCAGGATTGAAGGAGAAGGAGAAGGAAGGGAATGCTCATCTCAAATTATTCAATTGCCATAACCCGATTTTAAAGGTAGGAATCCCTTAGCTCATGTTGTTCATGTTTTGTTACAAGCTTAAGTTATTTTGTTTGCATATGTAAGTTCATGTGTGTGTATTGAATATGTTGGAAGGGATTGAAATAGGTTTTGTTAAATGTTTTCCCTTATCTTTTGCTTTAAATTTCTAAGGGATTGTATGGGATGTATTGGCATTACTCACCCTCAAATAGGGCAGAAGTGGCCATGTATGAGGGTAAGGTCTTTAATTGGACTCGAATAGTGTAGAGTCTCTTCTCAGGATGAGAAGAGGGAGAGAGAGAGAGAGTAGGGTGTTATGGGCCCCTACTCGTTAGCACAAACCATGTTTTGAGTTTTGGTATGTAAGAATGGAAGAATGGAAGTTCTTGAGTTTTAGCCCTAAAAGGGAACCTATTATGGTGTTGTGACTGACATCTCCTATTGGAAAAATTCACCTTCTCCCTAGTCAAGTTCAATATCAAACCTGTTGTGCAAACCTAGATGGGAGTGAATGTTTGAATTTGTCTTCTTGTTATGTTTGGTTGGCTCCCAATCAGTCTTCATTCTCTCCATGATTACCATGATGTGTTACAAAAATTGGTAATGGTTTCCCCTGTTGTGGAGCCAAGAAGGAAATTTAGAATTGTTATTGAAATTCAATTATGTTGGGAGTTTTCTTCTTGGGATATTATTCCTGTGTAAAATTGTTATATTTAAACTTATTGTTGAAATGACAATGATGTCAAGTTTTCTTCTTGGTTCTTTCTTAGCAGAGCCCTTGAATCAGGTGGTTCAATAAAATGAATGAGAAATGACTGAAGCATGTTTATTGATAAAAAATGAGTAATATTCCTACTTATGATATTTCTAGTATTTCAGTTTATGCATATGTTTTCTTGAAATCGGATGTAATGATGTTTCACCTTCCTGTGACATTCTTATGTTATGAGATCCTATTCATTTGATTGAGGTTAATTATATAATATGATGATTTATATATATTAAATTATGCAATTAAAGTTTTAAAATATGTTAAGAAAATTTGCATTTGATTGGTACTTAAATTTTGTAATTATACTTGAGTATGAGGAAGTTAAGTAATTCTATTCAAATACTTATGTATTACATTTAATCCTATTATCACTTTTTTTTAAAATAAAAATTGTTAGTGTGTTTTTGCCCTATATTTTGGGCATAACATTTTGGTATCAGAGACCAGTTGCATGACACTTGGGCAATAATGGGTCCATGCTAAGTGTGGACATTTAAATTTTACTATATGAAGCAGGGATTTCCCTTGTAGAAACTTAATAAGAAAATGTATTCCTCCTAAATTGTGACACCAATACTTAAACTGAAGAAAATTTGATGTTACGATTGGTATTAATTTGTACTCTCATGTTTATCAGGGAGCATAACACTCTTATTTGAATACTCAAGCATTACATTAAACCCATCTTTGTTATAAACCAAATTAGAACAAAATATATATATATATATATATATATATACTCCCTTTGTCATGAAAATATATTTTGCATTGAAAAATTAACACTTAGAAGAAAAAAAATGGGGGCTTGAGAAAATTTGGTCATCTTTTGAGGAAAATAGTTCTGTCTTTTGTATAGGGAATGGATTAATCCCCTCTCTTGAACAAAGAATCTTAAAAGATTCTCTAAATGTCTCTTTAAACATAATAGATATTTCAAAATTAAAGAAAATAATAATAAATATAAATATAAATATAAACATAAAAATCTAAAATCTAAAACCCACCCACCCACTAAACTTTATTTTATAGCTACTCCTATCAACCTTACCTAAGTTATTCACTTACCATTACTTTCCCTTATCCCATGCATTGGATCCCTTACATATCTATTCCATGTGTTTGGAAAAATGGGGTAAAGTTTCCCCTTTAAAACATAAAGTTAGAGGTTTTAATGCAAAAACATCCCCTTTCATCCACCTCCTCTTTGATGACCTCACCCTTCATCTTTAAGGGGTCTTGGAAAGCGCATGACATTGCGGAATGTGTGGTCAGAACCTTTATAGGTCTTGGAGCATGTGCCCTCGTGGAGACCTTGTTGAAGTCACTTTAAATTTTAGTTGGAGCATCTCAAAAAATTCCAAGAATTCCTTCTTGCATGAGTACTAAACTCATGCATCGAATCCCAAACCACATTCTATAATGCATGGCTTCCAATTTTATTTTATTTTGGTAGATAAAGTAAGTGGAGTAGCCACGTGGGAGAAGTGTGATTGGAGGAGCAATTTATTGCTGTCAAGCCTACATTCCATCTTTTCTCCATTGGCGTACTTGTTCTGACATGGCAATGGAATAAAGGAACAAACATAAAATGAGGTAGGTTTGTTAAAGTCTAAATATTACCTTTTTCTTAAAACATCCAACTCCACTTAACCCAAGCATACTCCCTTGTTGCATTTTTTTTCCCAGCCTTGGTAGGCATGCAAGACAAAGAAAAAGGTCAATGCAAATAATTTTAAAAAAAAACTCCCATCCCCTTTCCTACAATTGAAATCAGCCTTTTAGTTAGGTTTGTGATGTGGGGGGGACAAGATTTCCCTTGACAGGTCTTGGACCATGTACCCACATGCTGAAGTCATCATGCCCTTAAGAAGAAAGGAAGAGGTGGCAAGTGGGGTAGCCATGTGGAAGAAGGGTGTTGGAGGGATAATAGTCCCCAGCCAACCAAGTTGAACATTCACTTTACTCTCCCTCCATTTTTCATGTGCCTGCATCCTTTCCCTAGCATACTCTAACATGGGATAGACCTTGGTCCACATGAGGTGTATTGGGAGGTGCCCAAATACCTTGGAAATGGGTAAGTTTGGGTGGGGTTAGTTAGGATTAGTATGGGTAAGTTAGTTAGAGGTAAAGGGAAAAGTTGGGGTTATGTTAGATGTTAGTATGTGTTAGTGTTAAAATGTAGTTAGTTATATTATATTATATATATATATATATATATATATATATATATATATATATATATATATATATATATATATATATATATATATATATATATATATATATATAATTTTTTTTTTTTAATTTTTTTTTGTTAAAATTTATGATAGGTGTTGAATTAAGTGTTAGTCAAGGTTTACAGTATAGTAATTCTAATTTAGTCTTAGATGTTAAATTAGTGGTGATTGTTAGTGAGTTAACATTTTCTTTTTAATTTTAATGTTATTTTAAGTTTGTTATGTTGAGATTTTAGTTAGTATATTTTTTTTATAAGTAAGGTGTGGCATGTTTCCATTTAGTATAGTTAGTTAGTGGTAATGTTAAATTGGTTAATAAGCTAAATATAAATTAGTGATAGTTATAGGTTTTTTCTTTAAGTGTTATTCTTATGAATGTAAATGTTAGATTTGCAGTTAAGTATTAGTTGATTTGAGATTAGTATTAACTATTTAAAGTAAGTAAGATTAATAATTTTATTATTATTATTCCAATTTAATTTAGTTGAAATATATTTATGTCTTGTCCTTTTAAAAGGGTTGGATTCAATATTGATAGAGTTATTCTAAGGAAGATTGTATTTAAAGAGTTTGTTATAGGATTATATAAAATTGTTAGATTCATGATGGAATTAGTTGCATCATATTCTTACAAAAAATATATATTAATTTATTTAATGTTTTATAATGTTATTTTTATTATTTATATAAATTGTATTAAATATTTTGATATGTTTGTTTTCAGTTTAGAATTGTAGTTAAGGTGTTATTATCATGTTTTAGTTATTCAATTTATTACATTGAATTATAAAGGGTAACTTTATCTAAAGAATTGATTGTTATTTTAGAAATTATGTTAATGGATAATAATAATTATTAATTTTAAAAATAATAATTTCTATATATTTTGGTGTAGGATGTCGAAGTCATTTTAGGGATTAGAGTTATGATGACGGTGTTGGTTATTGTTAGATAGCATTCTTAGTAGTTAAGTGAAAGGTAGGATTGGAAATGAATTAATCAGAAATTCTATATTATTAGTCTTTTGTTAGGATTTAAATTAAGGTGACAATTATAGTATTGGAATAGTTTTCTTTTGGACTTTAAACCTAGTAGGTGGTTAGTGGATCAACAAGTATTAAAATCTTGAGTTGATTAGGTAATTTGATATGATGAGTCGGATTATGATAGAAGATGAGTTAAAAGTTGTAAATAGTTTATTGATAAATGTTTTAACATTTTAAATTAGTTCAAAATAAGTTTTGATAATATCTAGAATTAAATATTAGTATAGTGTTAAGGGGATAGCATCATAGTCGACATGGAAACTTGGAAACCCTAAAATGTAATTAGAGTTGGAATTTGTACCTTTGCAATTAAACCTAAATGTTAATCAATCAAGTCATTCAAACAAAACTAAGTAGTGGAACCCTAATCAGGGATTAAATCTATCTAAAAATATGGTGGTAAGAACGAAAATTAAATGGTGGGAAAATGTAAACTTCTAAGATAGGGTTATGTGAGTTTAATTATGTCAGCAGGCTTATTAGATAAATATGAGTAATACTAAATTTTAACTATCAAGAAAATGCTCGTAGACTCTAGATTGAAATTATTGGATCAATTATAAGCCTACAAATTAGAGAAAATAAAGTCAGGATGAGGTCACCATCCTAATACGAACAAAAGGTTTAGGTATAAGAGTTAAGTAATAAAAGGATTATAAACCATGAGGCATGATAAGATCAATAATGATGCCTATATCGACAACAAGGAGATAGTTGTAAGAGTGAATAAGTAAACTTTGACATTGACAACATCCTAATACTGGTTTTATACCTAAATAGTTGCAAAACTGCAACCTAAGGATGAATTTATAAGTCATTATGACTAGGAGACATGGAATATGGAATTAGATAAGAACAATAGCATTTAGTACATTATCGGATGATAATTAGAACTTCTGTAAATGGTGGAATAACACGGGTAGTGATATATCTATATATGAGTAGAGGATTATACCAATTTGGTGAGATTGATAGCACAACTTCAACTAGTGTAGTAATGGTGAAATTGGTTTAAGAAAGTTCATGGGTAGATGCCCTAATATGTAATAATGATGAATTAAGGATAAGAGATTTGATATTGTAACTACAACTCAAATTACAACTCTACTAACACTGAAGTTCCTCCATGTTTAGATTCTTCGACAGGAAACCAATATAACAACAAGAGGATTGATGGAGACTCATTTTAGTATCCTCACATTTGCACTTTTGAGTGAGTTTTGATAATGGAAAATGCCTTAGTACAACAAACCCTAATTATAGGGTGATGTCAATGAAGATAAGAATGTAGTTAGTATATGGGATCAATCAGAGTTTGAGTGACATGGTTGTTAGACCACCATCAAAAATCAATTCAAGATCCTTGCAATGTAATTGAAAGACCTAGGATCCCTCATTTTCCTCAGTGACCCTGGTATGGCCGCATTATGTCAGTAATGTAAATTTTGTGAATAATTGGATTTATTTCCTTATTTGTTTGATTTCAGATGTCGATATTTTAATGTTCTTCTTGTTTTCCAATAGTGTGATGTGGGGCTATTTAGCCAACTATATTATTGACGATTCTATTTTGCCTCTTGGTTATGTCTTTTTTTCTTGATTAAAATTTTACTATTGTGGCCACTCGTTATTTCTTTTGTTTTAGAATTTTTCTTAGGATGTTTCATCCTTGATGTTGAATTTAATTTTGAGGCTATTTCTTGTAAAGTTTTTTGGAAAAGTGACATATGATGGGCCTACCAAAAGGGATTCCTAACAATCAAGTGGATGTATAGCTGTTAGGTATGGGGACTATTAGTGAGAGTATTTGTGCCCCACCCTCTCCTAGGATTTCAAAAATATGACCAGCGAATGTTTATTGACTGTTATGAGTAATGAAATTGCACCCCAACATAAATCTGATTAAGATTACAAGTTAACCGAATGGGCTCCTAGATGAAAAGGTGTATGTGTAGTGATGGACATTTTGAGTGTCCTATCAAGAATCATTGCGTCGTGGAACTCTAAAGGGAAAGTATTTAACATTCAATAAACTGCCAAGTTGCTTAATATTAAACCTGATTTGAGGGACTCTCATAAAGCTATTACTCGATGAGTGGGTATGTGGAATTTAGAATATCTTATTATATTATTATTATTAGAGACTCTATAAGTATAATATACTAGACTAGAATGTTGTTCATTTGTGACCAATATGTTTTAAGAAGTATTTGACCCTAGAAAATGTAACCATGTCAGAGTTTTGGATTGAACTATGTTTTTAGAAATGGTATTTAGGAAAATAGGTTATCATTAATGTGTATGTATGTGAGTTATTAATCATCCTTTTTATAAGAGTAAATTTTGGTATAAGTCTAGGCAAGGTCTAGCACAAGACGAATATTTTAGTTGTGCGACTTCCAGGAGGAAGTCAAAAGCTACTCGGGGAGGATGCAAGGTCCCTCCTCATATGTACTTATCAAATATGAATTCTTTGTTAAAACCATTACAGGAGATTTAAACTGGTATGAAGTAATGGTTTATGTTGTGAAGGTCCTAATGAAAATTAAGATCAGTCGATACATTCATGTTTTAATACTCAATGATTTTAGAACTACTACATTATCTCAACTATTTAAACATTAAAATTTTACTAACAATGATATGAGGCATTTTCACTTGATGATAAGGGTGTTAATTTTGGTACCACGATGATTAGGTTATATGTATTCAGATGGTTCACTATGCCTTATTGGTGATGTTATGGTGTTTAGGTATATGCATGCCTAACAATGATTATTCTAGTACTTAATCTGAATTAACGAATAAGTTATATGTTATATTGATTATGTAATTACTTATGATTAAATGTGTGTAGAAATGAGAAATGATTACTTAGATGAGTTTTATATGTGTGTGTGTGATTTTCTTGAGGGATATTTTAGTTGAGGAATCCAATAAAGAAACAAAACTGAACCCTATGTACCAATTGTGAAAACTAAGGTTGAGTCTAGAAAAAGGCACAAACCTCATTGTTCGTATTTTATTTGTATCATGGATTGAATGAATGTATCATTTTGTAATCTTTAAGTGTTAATGTTTTGTAATAGTGATTTTTTAGTGTCGCTTGACACTTGTAAATTGTGTATGCATTCTAGCATGATAGTTAGGGTTAACTGAGTAACCTACAGATCTAAGTTGGATTAGGTTAGTTACCTTTTTGCTATAGTTAGTAATTGAGATTAATTACCCTAATCATGATTAGTGAGTAATTTGCATTTTTGAAGGTTGTGGCTTTTGATAGGTTTGTAATTAGTCCTAAAGGCCAAAAATCATGAAATCTAAGTACCTAAGTGGTATGGGTATGGGTTGGGAGCATTTTCCACCCCCTAGCCCCTTTTGTTGACATTTATGGTCACCCAAAAACCCCATTTTTTCTTTATTGCGAAAATTGAATGTTTTCATCATGAGTTGGATAACTTTAACTCCACCTTGAGGTTATCCTTATGTCTAGTTGAGTTAGAAGACTCTAGAACTTGTAGGTAGGTGGGGGAGTTATTACTTTTTGAAGGTGGTTGAGTTTAGGATCTTATTTAGAGGCAAAATTGAGAGGGTTTGAGTGCTCACCCAATCTCTAGTTTTAGAGTGGAATTCAAGATTGAAGGAGAGGGAGAAGAAAGGGAATGCTCATCTCAAATTGTTCAATTGCCATAACTTAATTTTGAAGGTAGGAATCCTTCAGCTCATGTTTTTCATGTTTTGTTGCATGTTTAAGTTATTTTGTTTGCATATGTATGTTCATGTGTGTGTTGAATATGTTGAGAGGGATTGAAATAGGTTTTCTTAAATGTTTTCCCTTGTCTTTTTCTTTGAATTTTGAAGGGATTGTATGGGATGTATTGGCATTACTCACCCTCAGATAGGGCAGAAGTGCCCATGTATGAGGGGAAGGTCTTTAGTTGGACTTCGACAATGTAAAGTCTCTTCTTAGGATGAGAAGAGGGAGAGAGGGTAGGGTGTTATGGGCCCCTACCTGTCAGCACAAACCACATTTTGAGTTTTGGTATGTAAGAATGGAAGAATGGAAGTTCTTGAGTTTTAGCCCAGAAAGGGCACCTGTTATGGTGATGTGTCTAAAATCTCCTATTGGAAAAATCCACCTTCTCCCCTAGTCTAGTTCAATGTCAAAACTGTTGTGCAAACCTGGATGGGAGTGAATGTTTGAATTTATCTTCTTGTTATGTTTGATTGGTTCTTGGCCAGTCTTCATTCTCTCCATGATCATCATGATGTGTTGTTGAAATTGGTAATGGTTTCCCCTATTGTGGAGCCAAGAAGAAAATTCAGAATTGTTATTGAAATTCAATTATGTTGGGAGTTTTCTCCTTGGGATATTATTCCTATGTAAAAATGTTATATTTAAACTTATTGTTGAAATGGCAATGATGTCAGGTGTTCTTCTTGGTTCTTTCCCAATGGAGCCCTTGAATGAGGTGGTTAGATAAAATGAATGAGAAATGACTAAAGCGTGTTTGTTGATAAAAAATGAGTAATATTCTTGCGTATGATATTTTTGGTATTTTAGTTTATGCATATGTTTTCTTGAAATCAAATGTAATGATGTTTCACCTTCCTATGGCATTCTTATGTTTTGAAATCCTATTCATTTGATTGAGGTTAATTATATAACGTGGTGATTTATATATATTAAGTTATGCAATTTAAGTTTTAAATTATGTTAAGAAAATTTACATTTTATTGGTACTTAAATTTCATAATTATACCTGAGTATGAGGAAGTTAAGTGATTCTATTCGAATACTTATGTATTACATTTTATCTTATTATCACTTTAAAATAAAAAAAAGTGTTAGTGTGTTTTTGCTCTGTATTTTTGGCATGACACAATCTCAAGTCCCATATAGACAAAAATCCAACAATCACAACCATAATCTAGGTCAAGAGCCTGATAACAATCTATCTCAAAGGTATCAAGACATGCATAACATCTAATCCAAAATCCAAAAAAGACACATAGGTGACCTACCATGTAAGTGGGTAGGTGTCATTGCATGAGCCAACTCTAAGGTTACCCTTGCAGCCTCTCTAGACTCTGAACCCCTAGTGACTCTATGTGGCATCAATATCCTTTCTTACAGACAAGGGATACTAATGAGGAAAGGTCGCAACCAAGTGTTCCCTCTACTCCCAACCTAGCCTATACTAGCACCAGAGGCATGGGCGAGTAACTCCGCGAACTCTTATTAATTGATTTAAAACTCATTCAATAAAATATTATCACTTATTAATACAACTTACAATGGGTTACCCAGGAAACATCTTTACGGCTCAGGCATCCATTACAAGCTACTTCCCAACATCATAAAGATAACCTACCCTAATCTCATAGAAGAAAGTCTCATCAACTCACAATGACCACATTAGTCCTATATAAGCACCTAGAAATCACAATGTAAACGTTGATCAAAACCTCATAGATCAAATCACATTTATCATGATGTTCACATAACATCTTAACACAAAACTCTCAAGCCTCTAGACATCCTAATTGGTCAATACAATAATTTAAACCCAACCCCAACATGATGTAAACCATACACCTCATCAAGTAATTTGAAACAAGTGTAGTTCCATAGTTCATTTGGTTTGAAATCATAAAAATTCAATTTACAAATGGGTTCAAGTTTCCATTTTCAAAGTGTCACATTTGATGAAGTTTTTTAAAGTTCACAAGTATTTCAAATGACCCAATAATCCATTAAAACACCTTAGTACACAATAGAATATTCATATAAAATGAAAAAAAAATTAAAGCAGTAATCAAAGAATTATTAAAAATGTCTCTTAATTAAAAGTTAATTACAACTATTTTTTTATTTTATTGTTTATAAAATATATTTATTAAATAATAAATAATAGAACAAAATATTTTAATTAAATATTATTAAAATTAGTAATAATAATTATTATAATGCTAATAATTATTATTATTAAATTAGTAATAAATATATATATATATATATATATATATATATATATATATATATATATATATATATATATATATATATATATAATCATAACTATTAAATTAAATAATAAAATAACAATTACTAATCATTATTACTATAATTAAAAATTTATAATAAAACAAAATGCAATAAGAAAAAATATCACAACCCAAAAATATGGGGTGGTTGCTTAGTGGCCTGGCTCCTTTGGTAGAGTTCACTGCCTCAGCAACGTTTGTTGCTTTGGTAGTGTTCATTGTCATTGCAACCAAAGGGGGGAGGCCACGACCCCTCCTCCATTATTTAAAAAAAAAAATTATTTGTAAATAAAACAATACAAAAATGTCTCCCAATGCAATATACATATTCTTTATAAAATTACTAATAAACACCTAGTATGTGACTTTTTTAGCAAACTCCATTTAAACAAAAATATGGACAACAATGATTCCTCCAAACCAACTATCAATTTATTATAGATCTAGTTTTGAAAACAAATAATGGTTTCAACCAAAACCATTTCTGAATCAAGATTCACACACAAGCACGAAGAAGACAAAGGAAATATTCAAAGCAATCTACTGTGATAATCTCAAGAAAAAATTCCTACCTCAGTCTGATGCTAACCAAACAGATGCTCAAAGATTGCAAGAACTCCCATCTCTCAAAACCCTTTCCAAAAATTTGCCCCTCCAAACTTGTGTGTGGAGAAATGAGCTCTAATTTCTTAATAAAGAGCTTTCTCCTTTAGGGTTTCTAGTTTTATGAACACACAAAGTATTTTCTTTTATTAATTGATTTGTTTTAATTTCATGTGCAAACTATTTGCAATGTAATTAAAATAACCTTTATTTAATTTACTCTCTTACTTTTATTAGATCACAAGACATATTTAAAAGTATATTTATTCATTTAACTAATAATAATATCTAGAGTTCATTATGAAAATGAAACTCCTGAATTAAGTATTATTAAATTAAATAAATATAATTACACCAAATTTGGAACTTTAATTAAAACTTTTAAATTTAATACTTCTATTTAATTGATTTCTCAATTAATTAAATATATTAAAATTTTGATTTTTCTTTATAATTTTTTTTGTTAAATTATATATTCTATTTATTTGATTTAATTAAAACTAAAAATTACAATAGACCCACCATTATGAATAAGAAAACCTATCTATAAAACAAAGTGTGGATTCAAACTTAAGGGTAAAAATTTCAAATTCACGTCACTTTGACAAATTTGAAAGGGTGAATAACTTGGATAATTATCTTATATTCTAGGAAAATTGGCTCAAGTTTAGGATTTGGACTCAAGAATTATCTCCCCTCTTTACCAATGAGATATTGTGATAGGGCATGCTCATCCTGGCAATTTAGGGAAGTCAATGCCTGATACCTGAAATATGCATAGAAGTCAAACATGTACATATACATATAAATCTAAACTAAACAAGCAATGGGGTGAGTGGTACATCTTGTAGATCCTTACTAGTAGGTGACTATGACTCCCTCCCTCAACCACATTAGAGACGTCAAACATAAAGTAAAATATACATGTACACCATACACATGCAAGTATGTGGTAAGTAACCATAGGAAATTGTATATAAATAATCCATCTAACTATCACCATGAAACAACTGAAATCGATATATGAACATACAAAGTATCATCATCGAAAGAATAAACATGAACACATGAAATAACCGAGTACTAAGTAGCTCATCAAATATATAACTAAGTATGAAATAACATCCAAATCAAATCAGCTAACTAAGTACCATTAATCATAAAACATAACCATGAAGTTGGCCTAAAAGAATTCAACAATATAACATGAAAAGTAAAATAGGGGTAGACACTACACAGGTCAATAACTACAAAAGGAGAGGTTGTATCAAATTTTGCATAGGAAATAGGGGAAAATCCATTACAATGCAAAAGATAGAACACCAAATGTAAATAAAGTGCAAATCATTATTTAGGATGACATAAAGATCAAATCGAAATACCTTAGCAATAATTCAATACGGTTCAATACGGTTCTCCTTTTGTAATTATTTAAAATGCACTTCACCTAAATAGCTTTAATATATGATTAGGTGATGAATATAAGACCTAGGCATCTAATTTTTCTAATAGAGACATTTTTCATATTCAATAGTATGTTTAAACATCCATATGGTTGATTTCACTATTTCATAGCAAAATTTGATAATAATTTCACAAAAAGGTGTTCCTTTTTATAGTTTTATAATCATAGAATTTTTAAATATTTTTATTTTATTACTTCTTTCTTTTAGTAAAATCTTTTTTTTGGTTCGATAGTAGGCCCAAAGGCCACTTTACAATGCTTTTATATAACCATTTCAATAGGGCGCCATATATAAGAGATGGTATAGGTATCTATGGTCCTACCTTTATATTCTTAAACTGAAGATATTATTGTAAAAGCCATGTTGCAATACCTGAACCCTTATTAGTATCACTATGTGAATCCTTGAATCAACATGTTGTTTTATAAAAGCCTTATTGCATTACCTGCAATTCAAACTTGACTAATATCAAAAGTTGGATGAATCTAATGGAATCTTTGGATAGAAAAAAATGAGATTTAAAATATTGATTCATTAAAATTTAAATATGCAAAGCATTAGTGGTTCAAACTTCTTAGATAATGACTATCATTACAAGGGCAAAATGCTTATACTCTAGGTAGAAATGTTAATGATTTGTTTAGTGTCTTATTTTTATATTGAAAGGTATGCAACAAGCATGAGAATATTGGGATGGGGGTACTATAAACCTTAAAAATCCTAGTGCTCAAAATCTTTTTAAGACATATCTATCAATTATATTATCCTTTTGTAAGAAAGTGGTGTCTCACTCTAAGGTGGAAATTTAGGTCACATATAAAATACTTTTTAATGTGTGTAACAGGTAAGATTGTCTAATATCATAATTGTATGTGAGAACATCTTATAACATAATAATTTGTGGGAGTTTCTTATGGTAGATTCTATGATATATTCCATAACATAATTTAGCGCGTGAAATCTTCTACAAATCTACAAAATGGGTTATACATTGTGTCGAAGTTACGATGCATCATATATGAAATTTTAATAGAGATAATATATTCCCAATTTTTCCTAAGGAGATTTCCCAACATATGTCTACTTGACTCTTTTATATCCTCTCCTTTCATTCTTGCTTTATGTCTAATGCTCTTCTTCTTTCATTCTTGATTTATTTCTATGTTTTTATTTTAGAAAGGAATAATGACTAGTTTGTCTTGAAACTTGGAACCGTATTGGATTATTGCTAAGGTATTTTGATTTGATCTTTATTTACATCATGACTAGTGATTTGCGCTTTATTTGCATTTGGTGTTTCGTCTTTTGCTTTTGACCTATTTCCTGTGTAAAAATTGATGTACACAACCTCTCCTTTTGTAGTTATTGACCTGTTTTTTTTCCATGTGCCATTCACCTACGAATAGCTCGCAGTAAAAAGATTGGGCAGAAAAAAATCTTGAATTAGCTTCAAAATTCGCGTTGCTAATTGGTTTAGCGGTGGAAAAGAAAAACAGTGGAGAGAAGTTGTAAGATGCAGCCACCAATCCGTTGTAGTCTAGTTGGTTAGGATACTCGGCTCTCACCCGAGAGACCCGGGTTCAAGTCCCGGCAACGGAATTCATTTGCTGTTCCCTCTAGGAGGATACGATTTTCCTTGACAAAATCACGGAACTATTTTGCTTCTTCTACCATACGACGTCAACTGCCACATGGAAGACAGAGTCGATTTGAGTGCGTCTGCCGGGAGTCGAACCCGGGTCTATTGCTTGGAAGGCAATTATCCTAACCGTTGGACTACAAACGCCGTTGATGTTGGAAATCCAAATTATTTAGGTCTGACTGGATCCGATGTGCAAGACAAGTGCGCTGAGGTGTGCCCACTGTTTCGCGTGTAATTGGAGTATTGCATTCGCATTGACTCTCTATTTCTCTGTTGCGGAGAACGCAATTGATAAGTTGTCATTCAGAATAAAAAGAGATTAAATAAGAGGTCTGGGTGGTGTAGTTGGTTATCACGTTAGTCTCACACACTAAAGGTCCCCAGTTCGAACCTGGGCTCAGACATTCGTTACTACTAGTTTTTTCTTTCTTTGCTCAATACTAAATAAACAGATTGCGGTCTCTTTGCTTAGGCGGGCAATTTGCACATTTCCACACCAAAGCAGCACATCAGAGTGGCGCAGCGGAAGCGTGGTGGGCCCATAACCCACAGGTCCCAGCATCGAAACCTGGCTCTGATATACTCAAGTTGAAATCAGCTGAGGCTTCCGTTCATCCTCCCTCTTTCTTTCTTGGGTGAGGCTCTGATACGTGGATTCGCCTCAGGCTTCCGTTCGTTTGTTCTTGTACCTCTGGTACCTACAATTATCCTGAAATCAGTAAAATTGTGAAGTTGGGGTGGTGGCGCAGTTGGCTAGCGCGTAGGTCTCATAGCTGAGGTTAGAGTAATCCTGAGGTCGAGAGTTCGAGCCTCTCTCACCCCAACACATCGACTTTTTCCTTGTTTTTTATTACTACCTCCCTCGTGGAATCCCTCCTCCATTTAAAATGCCTGCAATGGGTAAAGCCATATTTACATTGTATTCAACCGCGTTCATAAAGCTTTGTCTATTGGATTCCAAGTACAATTTACGGAAAGCTCTTCACGCTTGTAATATGATTTTAGTTGCCCATGTTTTCCAACCCCTCAAATGCTTGTAATATGGTTTTATCCTTACAATGTGCTCCAAGTCGCCACAACAAGTCTATACTTCCGATTTGAATCTTGAAAGAAAGCCACACTTATTGTGTTAGAAGTATTTTGTCTTACTTTTTAGAATTCAACACAACCTAGCAAGATGGAGAAATGTAACATTTCTTATATTTTGCAATCATTCCTCGGATCAAATGGTCACACATGAAACGTATTCAATCAGTCTATCTATATTATTATCACTGTTGAATAATATTTAATATGAAGTAATTACACACACACGTGCGCGCATACTCGCATAAGATTGTATTCTACACAATATTTACTAGCATACCCAATGTATCATTCTTCTTCTCCTACAAGATAACTCTTGAAGATGAGAGAAAAAATCAAGGCAAATAGCTATATAAATTTATTGTGTCAAGTATTTTGTCTTTTTTTTTAGAATTCAACACAACCTAGCAAGATGGAGAAACACTACATTAAGCATGTCACATTTCTTATATTTTGTAATCATTCCTAGATAAAATGTTTCTTATTTTTTCAACATAGCCTAAGTATATTTTTTAATTATGAGTACTAGTAAATTGATTTCTATTAACCTCTTGAATATCATCATCAAATGATACACATGTTCAAGAAGGCTAGTACTATTTATTGGTTTGCTTTGATTTTTGGTTCTTGTCATGTTAATAAATGTTATTATTAATTTTTGATTTTTTAGTCCAGCCTATTTATAGGCTGAGACTTATGTTTTCACCTGATATTAGGCTATTAGTTTGCCTTAAAAGCTGTGCCTTTGCAAAATATTAAACATGATTTCCAATGTTTGAAGTGTCTTTTTTTTTTTTGAATTTCTTGAAAAGTATTTCTTTTTTCTTATTGGTTGACCCTATTTTTTCTAGGGGTTTGATTAATTTTCCATTCTGAAAATTACAAAAAAATTGTCTAATCAACTAAATTTTTTTTTTTTTTAAGTAAATTTAAGTCTCCATATCTCTAGACTTTCTCTTTATATATTATATGCTATCTAATATATATAACTGGTAGTATTTTTTTTTGAATTTCTTAAAAAGTATTTCTTTTTTCTTATTGGTTGACCCTATTTTTGCTAGGGGTTTAATTAATTTTTCATTCTGAAAATTACAAAAAATTGTCTAATCAACTAAAAGTTTTTTTTTTTTAAAGTAAATTTAAGTCTCCATATCTCTAGACTTTCTCTTTATATATTATATGCTATATAATATATATAACTAGTAGTATGGAGAAAGGAAAGGACTAAGAATTAAATTATAAAATTTATTATAGAAGTTAATTAAATTTTATAAATGTTATTAAGTTTTATTATATACTTTATTTTATATAATAATTTTTTTGGTATATATATATATATATATATATATATATATATATATATATATATATATATATATATATATATATATATATATATATATATATATATATAAAATCCCTAATCTTCTTCATTATTGTAATTTTGAAATGAGATTTAAGTTTAGCATTCAAATTAGTTTTACAAGTAAAGTTAGAGTTTAGTATGGGAATTCAATTAAGATTAGATTTACTATTACGTTAGGTTAGGGTCAATAATAGAATTGCATTTAGAGATAAGCACTACAATATTTACCCATTTAATGTTTATATTGAAAAAAAAGTTTGAGTAATTTTTTATTTTAGTAGATAGTAATGAAATACATATTATTTAAATAGATTGATAGTAAATACGCTAGAATAAATTCATAAATTATGAAGAAAATTTGAAGTCATCATATAAATGAAATTATTTAAGTCAATTGGTTTAAAATAATATTGTACCTATTGATTTAAAATAAAAAATATATGTTCAAACAACACTTTCCTCTAATTTTCTCTAATTTTCTATTTCATTATTCTATGTTCTTATATTATAAAAGAATTAAATTTTATTTTAAAACTTATAAAATTAATTTATTTGATTTACTCTTTAATAATTATTAGTTTATATTACTTTATTTTAATTTTCTTCTTATAATTATTTACAATCATTTACTTATGCCAATGTTTGTTCAATCTATTCAAACAATATTTATTTTTTTACTATTAGGCTGGACTCTTGCTGTAACACAGCTCTTGTTCATTCTTGTCATGTTAATAAATGTTATTGTCTTATTTTTTTAATTAAATTCTTTTATTATAATTTTTAATTATAATTATAATTTTTAATTATAATTATAATTTTTAATTATAATTATAATTTTTAATTTAATTCTTTTATTTAATTAATTTTTTTAAAAATTAATTATAATTAAAAATTAATTTTTCTTTATAAATTTTTGTTAAATTAAATCCTTGAATATTCTCTTAATTTGATTTAATAATAACTTAGGTAACCAAGTACCACCAATCATAAAACATAACCATAAGGATGGCCTAAAATAATTCGACAATAAGATAAGAAAAGTAACCTATGGGCAGGAATTACACAACATGTGCACAATGAACTCATCATTGACCACCGACTAATTATTCTTGATTTCCACAAGATCTATGGAGATTTTTAGCACCTTTGCAATTTTCTATCATCGTAGGGCATTCATGATGCTCAACTTTGTTGGATATCTTTGAGTCTTCTACTCACTATGGTTAGGAGAAGAGATCAAAAACACCAATCTATATTAATAGTCCCGATGCATTTTGGTTCACAAGAATTTGTACTGCATACACTTTTCTAACTACCATCTTGTATGCCACTATACAATAATCTGATCGCATATCATATTGAGTCGGCATCTCTGCAATAACAAGGCACTGATATTTATTTGTGTACTATATCTATGACACATATAAATCCCTTGACATTGTATTTATATCAGATACTAGTGGTGATCATGACTTCATTTATCTTTATACCCAGCGATTAAGGAGTACATCTCCACATCATTGTGATCATGCAATTTCAATAGTAGTGACTATATGAAGGAAGGAAAGTGATATTTATTACTGCAACATATCATACCAACATTGCATAATCACATATTTATATAATTCAAGTGAGAGTCAATTGGCATTCAAGATCACTATACTCATCGTGAATATTTATATTTTCATGAGAATAATAAACTAGATAAAATTTGTAGAATTTGAAATTATCTTAATTTCTATACTTTACAGCTCTCAGGATTGAAACGTGATATGATACCATGTTGGAAGTCAAACTTTTGGATAATAAAGAAAATTTACTTTCTTCTTAATTATTCTTTTGTAGAAATATGAATATATGTAAATGGCAATATAATATATTCAATATATATTAGATCAAAAAATTGGTTGCATATGAATCTTATCATAGGTTTATATAGTCTTCAAAGAAATAAGTATGGTTGAATTAAAAGTTGATAAAATTAGTAGGAAAATTTAATTTGGTTTACCACTGCAAACATGCTTTGATGTATACATTAAAGACTTCAAATAAGATATTTGTTCAATGTGTATAATTGTTGCTTGCAATGGTATATTATTATTGAATGGGGAGTCACTTCCCTGATGGGGAGTGACTCCATCATGGAGTCACAGCCCATTGGGTATGTGACTCCTAGTTGGATAAACTTAAAACAAACACTAATATGCTCGTCAACTATTAAGATTCAGTCAACTCAGTAAGCATATGGTCCACCATGGATGTATTCAATCAGTCTATCTATATTATTATCACTATTGAATAACATTTAATATGAAGTAATTATACATAAATACATATATATACACATGTATACATGTATGTTTATATATATATACATGTATGTCACACACACACACACACACACACACACATGTATGTGTATGTATGTATGCATTGTTGGAAATGTAATATAGACTAGGTGGTTCAGAGGGGAGGAAGGGGTGAATCTGAAACCAATAAAACTTGTACTTTAATTCACCAATTAAACCTTCACAATCTAATCTAATCTAATTGCATGCATGAAAGACTGAAAGTAAAAAAACTTTCATAACACTTAGAAAAATATTTGGTAACCCAGAAACCTTCCAAATAAAAAGTAAAACTAGACTGGGGATGATACCCACAAGCTTGAACACTGCAGTATAAAGTTAGCCTATTAAAGCTTACAATTGATCACTTTTGGTGATCTGCCCTGTTCGGAGCAATAAGGACTTTTAGGTCTACCTTGTGAAAGGATTTATACAATATAATTAAGTATGCACTTGGTCAAGCGATTCTACATAAGATTGCTAAGTCCACCATGTGAAAGGATTTGACTAATGCACTTGTTAGGGTGAATTAGTAGTACATCTTTGATCTACAACTCAGTTTGTTGAATGAGGTTCCTTTGATGTAGAATGATCACCTTGCTATGATAGATAAGACTCTTATTTTCCTTACACTACTTGTAGCCTTTGTCTTCTAATTCACACTCATACTTGTTATTCCTATTACACACTATATTTGGATCACACAAGATGTATTACATATATAATTATCTAGTTAATTATCTTCTGGAGTTGACTACAACACAAAATTCAAAAAAAATCACTAAGTCGGCTTACTATTGAAACTCAGAATCTGAAGACCACTCATGATATACTGACACTCAGAATTACTATCAACTTGACAATCTCTAGCACTTGGTTGAATCTAGTGCATAGTCCACATTGATCATTTGGGAGTAGTGTGAACTTGGTTAGCACTTGGTGACTTGGCAGACACTGAAGGACTCGATAGACACTGAAGAACTCAATTGACACTATAGCTTGGTCAACACTACCTTCCTTCTGCTTTGTTAACACCACTAGCCCGATAGACACTAGTAGCTCAATTAACACTACTTCCTGCTTGGTTTACCCTATGAATCTTGGCTTACACTACTTTTTGTCTATGAAGCTTTATAGAATATGTGAAGCTCAGTAGACTCTATGAAGCTTAGCTTACACTGCTTTTCGCTTGTGAAGCTCAGTAACAATGTAACAAATCAAATTGATTAAGTATTTAGTCACTAACTAAAAAATGATTTGACCATAAGGTCAACAATGTCCCCCTTTCACATTAGTGAAAATAACACTTATCATACCAAAATTTTGAATACTAAAAAATATAAGTCAAAAATCCCCCTATCAATATGCTTGGGATTGCAACTTAGTTTTGACTGTTGTGCTGACAACTCAGTAGACTCTGACTCTATTTTTTATTTTTCAAAATTATTTTTGTAGCTTTATTGTACATATATTTCTTCTTTCTCTTTATAGATATGTGTATCTTCCTTATGATATTGTCATTTTTCCATTGATTTTATTCCTTATGATATACATTCCCCCCTTGATTTTAATACAAATGCCAAAAATGCTATTTTACAAGGTAATACCAAAATGTGAAAGGAAATCACTATGTACCTTCAAAATTATGTCCATTATTTTGTCTCAGTTCTCTTGTAAAACTTTGGAATAGTGCAAAATTATCTGCACTTCAGTTGATAACTCTATCATATGATCAACAATTGAAAATTTATTGTTACAGATCAATATTTTAGCATGAACAATATGTTTTTGCATTACATCCAGGTTTGGAATTATCATATTATGAATATCTACTACTGTAACCTAGATTTTGGCTTCTTCCCTCAACAGTTCTTCCTGCAAGTCAATCAGATACCTAATTTTTACAAAATATGTAGAGCTAGTGCTTGGGTCAAGTGACAACTAGTGTACACTTGCCTTTAGATTAGTATCTATCTGTGAAAACGTGTCCTTTATTTCTTTGGTGAAATTGGACGTATCAGTTAATTTCATAAATAAAGAAACAACATTATTTACAAAATTCTCAAAAGAAACAAGAATAGTGGATAATTCCACTTGATCAATGACAATGTTTAGTACCACTTTCTCCAAAAATTTATTGTCAAATTTTATTTCTACCCTTTGTAGTATTTTTTCTTGTCCACTCAATTCTTCATTAAACTTGTGAACCATGTCAACAAGTTGATCCAAAATAGATTTGTTTTCAGCAACCTTTATACTAAGTGCATCAACAAACATACCTTTAATGTCTTCAAGAACTTGATTCTTCTTCTTCCTTTCCTCTCTCAGCTTCTATTATTTTTTCCTTTTCTTCCAAAGCTCTCCTAGAGTGTCCATCTAATTAGGAGTAAGACAGGAAAGATCCCAATCTAGAATGACTATATCTTCCTCTAGATCAATCCCATCATTGGAGGCTTTTACCTCTTTACCCTTTTATTTTTGAATAGTAGAAAGAACAATTTATTTTCCTTTACTCAAATCATCTATGCTTGGTTGATGCTTAACCTCGACTATCATTGCACTTATTTTTGAAACATCAGAAGCATAAATAATGTTACTTATAGGAGAAACAACAATATAGAAGGAATATTTGCTATACCTTGCTGAGACTCAGTTTGGTCTACTGCTATGAAAAGTGGATCCTACTTCTTAGTAGATGATGTGGTAGTTACAACACTCATCATTGCACTGGATAAAATAGCTCTAATAGTCAATTGAATGCTCGGTGGAACAATGTTTACCTCAATTGTCTGTGACTCGGTAGTAGCCTTCTCTAAGCTAGATTACACTAAGGCTTTGCTCAAAGAGTTAGGAAGGGAGGCCATTACCTCTATTGCAATATCCTCAAGATCTGAATCTTAAATGTTCTGAATCTCAGGAAGATCCTCACTTACTGTTAGATCATTCTCAACCTCTTCATCATCTTTCTCATCATCATCTTCCTCGTCATCAACATCATCTACTTGTACAATTTCTTCAATGGGCTTCACAATGTGTAATCCGTAGATGTTCTTCCATGCAGTTGCATTTAATTGCACAATAGATTCAATATCTTTTAATGGGACTAGGAATGCATTGAACTTGGGAGTTAGCTTTTGTTCATGCTTGGTCAATGCTTCCTTCACTTCCTTTTCTAAGAGACCTGGCATAACCTTCCTCAAGGTTTATTCCTTGATATTCTTGGAAACTACTACAACATTATACCATTGAGGTACCACTACCTTGAGTACGATATCGAGAACTTGGCTATTCAATTCACTTAGAGATTATTTTCATTTAGCCATTTTTTCCACTGGGGCTTCTTCAATTTTTTTTTGCTCTTCATTGCTCCTAGTTTCTTACTTTAGATATTTGAACTATGAAATACCTCCTTTTGTTAGTCTTCTTAACCTTTCTTCAAATGTAGGAGTAGACTTCTAAAAAGTTACTTGCTACCTTTCTTCTTCATCATCTTCATCTTGAAGCCTAAGCTTCTTCCTTGATTTGGCAAGTCTTCAGGTGAAG
Organism: Cupressus sempervirens; assembly: GCA_028749045.1. Lineage (NCBI taxonomy): Eukaryota > Viridiplantae > Streptophyta > Pinopsida > Cupressales > Cupressaceae > Cupressus > Cupressus sempervirens. Next base: position 130,455,918 of record CM053786.1, on the reverse strand, counting down.
AATGTAGGAGAGGACTTTGTAGGTTTCTTTGTTATAGTTACCTTCCCCTTTTTCTTGAAAAGTTTCCTCTTCCACTTCTTCCTCTTCTTCTTCTTCCTACTCCTCCACATATTCTTTTTCTTCTTCTATGTCATCTACATTGCCTTTTGTGAGGAGAAGAGGGGAACTAGATTTCTTGCTTTCCTTCTGGATCTTCTCCACCTTCTTTCTTTCTCTCTTCAAGATCTGAGGTATCTTGATTTCCAAAGAAATATTGGTCTTAACCTCTTCATAGGTACCAAAATATGGTGCCTTAGGATCTACAGGTTCATTTACAAGAGCTTCAATGATATCTCTTGTGTCATCAATGTTTACTCATAACCAAGAGGTTTTACCCATGTCACCCTTGGCCTAACTACCTGAATGTGTACCTTGTCATAATCCACTATGAAACATATATCTTGTTCATAGTCATTAACTAATTGTTCAAGAATTATAAATCTTCTCTACATTCTCTCCTTGAATGTTTCAAAGTATGCATCCATGATGCCCTTGAAATTATCTCCCATTTAAGCTATAAACTCATTTATCTGATATATAATAGGTATATCCTTCTTCCATAAAATAGTACCCTTGGAAGGAAATAATTTATGAACATAAAAGAATAGACTTGTCAAGAGTGAGCCAAACTTACACAGATTAGTCTTTGATGCTCAGATGCTCTCCGTATTCTTGCTTAGCTAGTTCAACTGCAACTCGGAAAGGTCAAAGACAGATTGTTCTTGACCACCTTGAATGCTAGGTCAACAACTTCACACTGAACACTATTAAGTTGACTGGAACCATATATTTTGTGAGCAAACACATGTATCCCAAACTTAATTTCCATGCTTGTAACTCTATTCAACTTCATTCTTTTTCCATCCCACTCAGCATGAGTCTTCTTTTCCCGTTCAACCTGGCCTAAGGTTTTGGTTTTTTATCTAAATCCTATGAATCATTTTCTTTGTTATCTGAAAAGGTTGATGAAGCCAGAGTTTTATGTTGTGGACTAGACTCAAGATAAACCTAATTCACTTTCCTTGAAAGTCCCTTAGAATGTGCAAAATGTGAGTCAAACCCTTTTCTTCTAGGTGCTTATGCTCAGGTTTCAAGTTACCATCCACACATAATGCCTCATATGCTTGATTAAATTCTAGGGTTCCCAATTCTTGAATCAAACAATGATAGAATGACCTAATATCATTGATCAAGAGTACCTTTAGAGGGATTTGTGATTGTGCTAATGGACCGAGTTCCTTCGTGACCATTGTACATAGTTTGAATGCAAGGGTTTCATGCTCAAAACCTCTGACAAACATCTTGAAACCTTTCTTTACTTTTCTATTAGATTAAAATGTCATTTTTATAGGTGAATCCAAGATAATTCATGATAAAATTGCTTTGAATCATTCAGGGGCTCAAGATTGTTCTTCTCTATTTGCTTTGAAATTTGCAGTGAAAACAAAACCTTCAAATTCTTCCTTTTAACCAAATTTTGTCTTTAATTCGCCATTAACGCATTGTACTACATATAGCTCAGTGATGAAATGTTCAACTTGGCAAATACCTTTGATCTTCAACTCAAAACATTCACTCGGTTACTTCTCTAAACTTGGTATATGCCTTCAACACTCAGTTGGAACTCCAAACTCACAAACTACATCCAATCTCAGTTAGGTCATGCAATCTTACCTTGCTCGGCATGATCTTGCAACCCAACTTTTCTTGGTAAGGTCTCATACATTTCTTTGCAAGGAATCTTGCAACAAATAATATAACCATTTCCACATAACCCATAATAGATCTTAAATAAATATCAAGTTAAAATCCACATGCAAGAGAATAGACAACATACCCACAAAAATTGTGACACAAGATATACCCTATGAAACCCTCATTGAGGAGAAAAAATTAGCCTCCAAAGCATCCATCACCATGTATTATTCAGAAAAAAATACCATTCCAATACAACTATGGAAACCTTCAAAGCCATAGCCACAACCAAGCAATCCATGTGAACAAGCACGAATCCACACATCCCATGCCATACTTTCAACCTTCACAAATGTTCCCTTGGCTAACCTATCAAGCCTTGTCCCACTCTACTCTTGCCTTTTTCTCTTCTATCTTCTCACACAACCAATACTCTTGTGGCTTCTTATATAATAGCAAGTCCCAATAAACCATCAAGTGGTATTATGTAAACTATGTGCTAAAATTGTTTGCTACCTAACCCCTTGACCCCACATTTAATATTGGAATTTTAATTATTTTCTCCAATATTAAATAATTACATGAAATATTACCAAAATGTTACAATACAACTCATCAAGTATACGAGCCATGGATCTTTACATGTTGCACATCCATCTAGGTGCAACATTACATAATAAAATAAATTAATACAATATAATAATAATATTATGTAATGTTTTCAACACCCATTATCTCAACAATCTACCACTTGTTGGATACATTGCATAGGGTCAATCCATTGTCACATAAATGAACAAGCGAACAATCCCTCCTAGCACATCCACCATCATGGATTAAAGTACCCGAAGTGCTCCATCTTGGTACCCACAACAAAATCAAAGTATCCAACATCTCAAACATGAATGATCTCACCTTCTATAATGCCACTGCCACCGAACATACATAGAAACCATCCAAAGAGAAAGCCACCCAACCTACCACATTAGAAGATCATAAAATCCTATACCAACTAAAATGCCAAGCACATAAACTTAACCCAAAGATAATCATTTGTATCTATAGTTGTCAAAAATATTCATAGCTGAAATAGCACCACAACAAGTGCCAAACCCATCCAACTATCCATATCTCCAAAGGTATACCAAGTGAATTTCACATCATCAACATATCCAATCTATAACTTGCAATCACAAGCCTCAAGAATAATACCTGCCACATATGTACCAAGAAGTTTCCACTACAAAAGATAATGTCAAATCTATAACCAATCCACTCACAACATCTCAAAGAAGTGAATCCATGTAGTCTGAAGGACATCCAAAACACAAAAACCAATAACTTGCAATAACCACTCTCATAAAAAATCTCCAACAATCTCCCACACTCTCCACAATAAACAGAGGAAAGAGATAAAGAAATAAACATTTCATCTCTCACATGACATATGTGAGCACAAAAAAATGATCACAATCTACAACCAATCTCAAATCCAATGTAAGAAAAATCAAACATCCAAGACAATAATTGAGACCAAAGAGAAACCATGCAAATAAAAACCTATATCAAGTCATTCTATACACCTCTAGATGTAAACTGTGCAAGTATGATCTCCTCCATAGAACCCCAACAAGAAGCCACAACAACACCCAAACCATACCATATAACTAATCATGGATGTGAGCCTCTCAAAAGAAGATCAAACTCATAAACCATTCCTAAACCAAGGAATATGTCCAATATAAAACCATCTCCCAAACTCAACCAACATAACAATAAATAAAAATGGAGATAACCAATGCTAAACCATCTCTCAAATGAACCCTCCAAACCTAACTCATGTACCATAGCTCAAGATCCATATCCATGAAAGATAAGAATAAATATAATACACTTGAGAGAAATAATGGGCTATACCTCTCAAGTAGCAAAATTCCAAGTAGACTAAGAGTGGGGTATGAGAATGCTCATTAAGATATCCAAGTCTCTAACCAAGACTCATCTTAAAAAATCTACTCTCAAGTCCATATCAGGTGAATGCTCCATAGAGTTCCTGCTAAAACTAAATAATTCTCTAATCCAAGAGAAATCAACATCACCACCGTCTCTAAGTATCCATGAGCACCTGTAACCAATAAATCCATGCCAACTCCAAACACAACATAGAAATATCATGATATATTTAGATTATGAACAATGTACTCAATACTAAGAAACTAAACCAAGATCATTGTCAAAGTTCCAACCATGGTCTCGAGAACATAAATATGACAACATGATCTAAACCATCTCAACCAAACAGATAACTTGCTCCATATGTACACACCATAAAATGCCACAACTCTAAATGTGTATCAAGAGTATACCATGACATAAAAATGAAACCATCGCAACACCAAGGATAACATGTCAAATGAAAACATAAACCACACCTTTACTAAGGACCCCATTAGTCCTCAAGACGCAACCATCTCCAAATGCCATGAAGAAAAACCATCTCCACATACCATGAAGAACCATCTCCACACACCATGTAGATAACCATGAACCCAATGAGCCCTCAAGATCTAACCATCTTCACACAACATGATGTTAGGAATAAGGTGTCTCAACCTTGTATAATTCCTATTCTTATTATTATTTTTTTTGTAAAATGTATTTTTGCAAATAATATGTAAATGTGAATGTACATGTCTAGTTGGCATGTTGATCACTTACATGTGTCGGCATCTTCAAGTTTGTAAAGGAGATCATGGCTGCAATGGTTATGATGGATTCCTATGATGCGTAAGAGCTATTTAAGGAATGAGCTATGATAGGTGTAAGAGCATGTTATGACATGAGGCCTATTTGGGTGCCCAAGAATGAGTGGTTGGTGTGTGTAAGAGAATATGCCAAAAATAGGTTGGTATGATGGATTCCCTTACACTTCTTTTGCGACCACTATTTTTGGCAGATTCTATGACAAGTTGTCATTGTCTATTCAAGGGATGGACGACCTTTTCTTGGTATTGGATGTACATGTGGCATTGTGCATATTTCTTGGTGGTTGAGCCATGAAAAAGGCCCAACTCCATTATGGGCATTTTGTTGGGTCTTAAGATGTTCATAAAATGGGTATTGCATGTTGAAATGCAATAGTGTGATAGATGAAAGTTTGCAGGTACCGAGGTGCTACTAGATGCTTCTATTGTTGATGTTGAACTTGGATTGCAAGTGTATTGTAATATTGTGTTGAAGATAATATATTGTGAAAGTTCTGGAGGGGTGGGGTTGTTTTATCGAAAGTTTTTTTCCCATCAGAAAATCTTTGTGTTATGTGTTCTTTCTCTATCTAATTTCTGTATGCATGGTTGGCTGCAATAATGTTGTTTACATGATATTGAATCTATAAGTGTAGAAGATTTTCAAAGGATTTGCAGCATACTTTCCTTATGAGATTAGTGTAGAAAACTATTTCCGCACCTGAGTTTCCTTACAAGTGGTATCAGAGCTTGATCAACTTTTGATCCTAGTTGTTGGGTAGGGTTTTTTGAGCTAATCTCAAGTTCAGTGGGAGTCTTGTGCAAAGCATCCTGAATCTTATTGCAGATTGAGATGGCGAGTTCATCATATGGAAGAATGGAGGTGGAGAAATATAATGGCACTAATTTCGAGTTGTGGAAACTCAAGATGGAAGACATGTTGGAAGATCGTGACCTATGGGAAGTGACTACAAGCACTAAAAGACTAGCAACTATAACTCAACCAGATTGGGATATTAAAGATAGTAAAGCTAAGGGTCTCATAAGACTCTATTTAATCGATGCAGTCCTTTTGAATGTTCTAGATGAGAAAACTGCATATAGTTTGTGGGAGAGACTTGGGGCCGTGTATCAGGCCAAATCTTTGGTGAACAAGTTGTTCTTGAGGAAGAAGTTGTATTCTCTATGAATGGAGGAAGGTGGATCCTTAATGAATCATTTAAATGCATTTAATCTACTGGCTGCAAAGTTGACATGTGCTGGTGTCAAGTTAGAGGAGGAGGATTGTTGCTACACACTTTTGTGTTCTTTACCGGATTCATGGGACCATCTTGTGATGGCTCTTGGAATCACATTAATCACCTTCAAAATGGATGATGTGGTGTCTTCGCTGCTATCAGAGGAGATGCAGAGAAAGGCTTCTGTTTCAGAAAAAGAAGCCCTTGTTGTTCGTGGGAGATCCATGAAAAGAGGAAAGAAAAATGACAATAAGTCTGATAATAAGGGTAGATCCAAATCCCGTGGGAAGTCAAAGACTTCCAATAAGTCCAAGGCAAAATGTTGGAACTGTGAAAAGACTAGGCACTTCTGTAAAGACTGTAAAGAGCCTAAGAAGAAGAAGAAAGCCTCAGATTCTGGTTCTGAAAAATCTCAAGAAGATGGCGATGCATTCATCGTAGCTTTGGTAGCCCATGCATCTGATGATGTGTAGTTGGTTGACTCGGGTGCATCTTTTCACATGACCTCTCATCAAAACTGGTTCTCAAGATATGAAGAGTTCGATGGTGGAAAGGTGTACTTGGGTGATGATTCTCACCTAAAGATAGTTGGACGTAGAAGGGTCACTATCAAATTTCTTGATGGACGAGTAAAGGGAATCAATGGAGTTATGCACATTCCAGGCTTGGGACGAAACCTATTATCTATAAGTATGTTGAACGATGTAGGTGTGCAAGTTGTTTTTTCAAAAGAAGGATGTAAGATGATTAGAGGATCGATGGTGCTTGCTAAGGGTACTAGGAGAGGTACTTTGTTTTAGCTAGATGCATGTATTCCTCTATGTAAGAGTTCTTCATCCTCACCATCTGAACGAGTAGTGAAGAATTCTATGGTTATTGGTTTTGATGGCAATGCAAACACTTTGGAAGCAAAGCTTCTTGCCGAAAAGACAATGTTGTGGCATATGAGACTTGGCCACATTGGTGAGAAGGGTCTCAGAACCCTAAAAAAGAAAAATCTCATTAAGGGGTTAAATGATTGCAATCTCGAGTTTGACTTATGTGAACACTGTGTATATGGTAAACAAAATTGTGTTCAGTTTTACTCTAGTTCTCACAAATCTTTTGATGTTTTGGATCTTATTCATTCTGATGTGTTTGGTCCTATAAAAGTTCCTTCGATCTCCAAGTCTGTATTTTTTGTATCTTTCATAGATGATTAGAGTAGAAGGACATGGATTTATTTCCTTAAAAGTAAGACACAAGTCTTTAGTCGATTCAAGGAATTTAAAGCCCTTGTAGAGAATCAAACTAGTAAGAAGATTAAGTGTGTGAGAACTGGAAATGGTGGTGAGTTTTGCTCAGCAGAGTTTGAACAGTTCTGTAAAGAACAAGGCATCGAGAGGCATAAGACAACTCCTTATACCCCAGAGAAAAATGGAGTTGTAGAGAGAATGAACAAGACACTAATGGAGAAGGCTAGGAGTATGCTTACTGGAGCTGGTTTAGAACAAAGGTTTTGGGCTGAAGCTGTGGCCATTGCTTGCTATCTGGTTAACAGATCTCCTACATCAACTCTTGTTGGTAAGAAACCCATGGAGGTGTGGTCTAGTAAGAAGCCTTCAATTAGACATCTTCGTGTTTTTGGTTGTGAAGCTTATGCATATGTTCCAAAGGAGAAAAGATCTAAGTTGGAAAACAAAGCTTTTAAATGTATTTTCATCGGGTACAGTGTTGGTGTGAAAGGATACAAGCTTTGGGATCATGTGACTAGTAAGGTGTTGTATAGCAGAAATTTTATTTTTAGAGAGCTAACATCTTCTCCTATTGTGCTACAACTAGATAAAAAAGAAAAGGAAAAATATGTTGTTCAGTTGCCTCCTACCCCTGAGAAGACTGAATAGAGAGACCATGTTGGGTCTAATGATGAGGAAAGCTCTAGCAGCTCTGATAATTCAGAAGAAGAGGAAGAAAAACCTCAACCTCAGCCCTTGAGGAGATCCACAAGAGAAAGAAAGCAACCAAAAAGGGTTGGTTATTCCATGTTAGATTCCAGTTGTGCTTTTGCTTTGATCACTAACACTAATGAGCCTAGATCTGTGAAAGAGGCTTTGGGCATGGAAGATGCAGGTTCCTGGATTGAGCCTATGGATGATGAGATGGCTTCATTAGAGAAAAATAAAACATGGGACCTTGTACCTTTTCCTAAAGGGAGAAAACCTGTTGGCTGTAAATGGGTGTTCAAGAAGAAATTCTGTACAGATGGTAGTGTTGAAAGGTACAAAGCTAGATTGGTTGCAAAGGGGCATTCGCAAGTAGAGGGAATAGATTATGGTGAAATATTCTCTCCTGTTGCAAAGTTGACATCCATTAGATTTCTGTTATCTCTTGCTACATCATATGATTTAGAGATAGAACAGATGGATGTGAAGACAACTTTCCTTCATGGTGATTTGGAGAAAGAGATTTATATGTCACAGCCTAAGCACTACATTGTTAAAGGTAAAGAATCCTTTGTTTGCAGATTGAAGAAATCTCTATATGGTTTGAAGCAATCTCCTAGGATTTGGTACCTTAAATTTGATGCCTTTGTGTTTTCAATTGGATTTGTAAGATCAAAATCAAATCATTGTGTTTATTTCAGAGTTGAAAATGATTGCCTTCTTATTGTTGCATTATATATTGATGATATGTTGCTATTTGGGAAGGGTAAGGGTATGATTTCTGATTTTAAATCTCAGTTGTCAACATAGTTTGAGATGAAAGATCTTGGGGTAGCGAGGTACATCTTGGGTATGGAAATCAGTAGAGATTGGTCTAACAAAAAACTTTGGTTAAGTCAAAGTAAGTATGTGAAGTCTATGTTGGACAGGTTTAGCATGGCAGAATTTAGACCACTATGTGTTCCTATTCCTATGGGAATAAAGTTATCTGTAGATGATTGTCCAAAATCTTCTAGTGAGGTGGAGGAAATGAGTAGAGTACCTTATGCTAGTGCAGTTGGCAGTCTTATGTATGCTATGGTCTGTACTAGACCAGACATTGCCCAAGTAGTGGGAGTCCTAAGTCGATTTATGGCTAATCCTGGATGGGTACATTGGGATGCAGTTAAGCGAGTATTCAGATATTTGAGGGGTACATCAGATTACTCCATATGTTATCATGTTAACTCTTCTAGATCTCCACATTCAGTTTGTATTCATGGGTTTGTGGATTCAGATTGGGCAGGTGATATTGATCGCAGGAGATCCACCAGTGGTTATGTGTTCACTATGTCTGGTGGTGCCATCAGTTGGATGAGTAAGCGACAACCTGTGGTTTCTTTGTCCACTACAGAAGCTGAGTACATGGCTGCTACTCATGCTTATAAGGAAGCCATTTGGCTTAAGAGATTGTGTTCTGATGTTGGTGTTGATGCAGAATAGATTACTATTTGGCATGACAGTCAGAGTGCTATTTTCCTTGCGAAGAATCCAACTTTCCATGCCAGAACGAAGCACATTGATGTGCAGTTTTACTTTGTGAGAGATATTGTGGAAGATGGAAAGGTAAATTTGGAGAAGGTAGATACTGTGAAGAATTTTGCAGATGCATTAATGAAACCAGTGGGCGCTGAGAAGTTCAGATGGTGTTCGGAGTCTATGGGCATTTCGGCCTATAGCGGTTAGTTCTTGTTATGTTCCTAATTGCTCTTACAAGGTGTTTGACAAGTGGGAGAATGTTAGGAATAAGGTGTCTCAACCTTGTATAATTCCTATTCTTATTTTTTTTTTTTTTGTAAAGTGCATTTTTGCAAATAATATGTAAATGTGAGTGTACATGTCTAGTTGGCATGTTGATCACTTACATGTGTCGGCATCTTGAAGTGTGTAAAGGAGATCATGGTTGAAATGGTTATGACGGATTCCTATGATGCGTAAGAGCTATTTAAGGAATGAGCTATGATAGGTGTAAGATCATCTTATGACATGAGGCCTATTTGGGCACCCAAGAATGGGTGGTTGGTGTGTGTAAGAGAATATGTCAAAAATAGGTTGGTATGATGGATTCCCTTACACTTCTCTTGTGACCGCTATTTTTGGCAAATTCTATGACAAGTTGTCATTATCTATTCAAGGGATGGATGCCCTTTTCTTGGTATTAGATGTACATGTGGCATTGTGCATGTTTCTTGGTGGTTGAGCCATGAAAAAGGCCCAACTCCATTATGGGCATTTTGTTGGGTATTAAGATGTTCATAAAATGGGTATTGCATGTTGAAATGCAATAGTGTGATAGATGAAAGTTTGCAGGTATTGAGGTGCTGCTGGAGTCTTCCATTGTTGATGTTGAACTTGCATTGCAAATGTATTGTAATCTTGTGTTGAAGATAATACATTGTAGAGGTTCTAGAGGGGTGGGGTTGTTTTACCGAAAGGTTTTTCCCCACGGGCAAATCTTTGTGTTATGTGTTCTTTCTCTATCTAATTTATGTATGCATGGTTGGCTGCAATAATGTTGTTTACATGATATTGAATTTGTAAGTTTAGAATATTTTAAAAGGATTTGCACCATACTTTCCTTATGAGATTAGTGTAGGAAGTTGTTTCCTCACCTGAGTTTCCTTACACATGAAGATAACAAGTGCACCACGCAAATGTAAAAAATGTTTCTGCAGTAACAACATCTAAGACAAAATTCCAACATCTAAAAACACTCAATAAATATATCAATGCCAAAAACTCCCACTCAACCATGGAACCGAGTCACCTATGGCATCATAAAATATATCTCCTACATGAAGATCCTCCTAATCTACACTTACACAACCAAAGTGTCAGTACTAAATAAAACCAAGATCTCCAAACCAAGAAGATAAAAACCAAACTAGGAACTAATCATATACTATCACCCCATCACTACCACAAGCTCCCACTAAACTATATATCCAAGCTATCCATGACATTATGATAAAAAAAAATTCATCATCTAACCATGAGAATCAACCCAAGAATCAAACCATCAAAGAACTCAAAGTGCACATCATGAGCTCCTTAAAGAAACCAAATAACCATGATCCTCAACCAAAAAGATAGACCACCATAACCAAATCAGGAATCCAAACCAATGAACATGAAGGATGTACCTGTATATCCAATCATTTCATCCCAAAAGTCCATGGCACCATGATCACATCGATGAACCGAGCATCCGACTCTCAATATGTCCAACCTGTTAGCAAAAATAGTCAACCATAACCCTCCAACATGACTATACCTAGTAACAACATCTCATCCCTTCTACTTGAAAAAAAAATCAAAAAATCATGTGACTTAGGGCATAACCAACCCAAATTCAAGCCACTAATATGAATATGCATCAATAATGAAAGATCAATAGGCAATGTCAACCTATATCCAAGCCATAAATGTAACCTATAAGTATATACCACTTACAACACTACACAACTTGTAGACCCAACAAGTCATCATACAAATCCAAACTAAACATTGATATCCATATCATCATGAGACTAATTTGAAATATGAATAAGTATACAATTACACCAAATCTTAAATCTCCAAACATACAATGTCATAAACTCACAATGTTACCATAGTCAATATATACCATAAATTATTCAAATTAATATATCACCAAATAAATTATGTCAAACTTGCACCAAATCTAAACCAATGTGTTGAGCTCTCCAAGAGTTTTTTGTTGACTACTTGAAGTCCAAAATTTGACTCTGCATGCCCAAGCTATGCCCTAATTTGTGCTCAAAATAAACAACATCTAACTTTCGGGCATTCAAAACTTGAAAATGTGTCAAAATCACAAAACCAAAACTACATTAAGTTATAATTCTCTGAATTAGCTTTCCAATGCCTATAAGAAGTTTGAAATCCGATATCCTAAGAGAAAGTTATGGTCCTTTTACCAAGATAGTTTTTTTTACCATTTTCACTACAATTTTTTTTTGTGACGAAAATTCTAATGAGATTAAATTGGATGGCCATCACATGTTGAAACTAAAAAAATCTTTTATTTCCTTTGAACATGGCTAAACTAGGGCATATTATATATCAAAATTTATGGAAATGTTGACCCATATCCAATGGTGAGATTTGTTTTTACCTAGGAGGTTATTTTTGCAAGTTCCCCCTAAAACCCTCATTTTTTTATGAAACATCCAAAAAAACCCTTATGTCCAACAATTTCACATGCCAAAAATCTATCAACATCCCATCATAACAACAAATTCAAAAGCCTTAGATCTACAATAAACAACTCATATATATTTCCCTTTCTTTTATCCTCTCATGCATCCCATGGATTTAATCTAGGGTTACAACAACAAAACTATAGTTCGAATACCACTTGCAAGGAAATTTGTAACAAAGCATATAACCATTTCCACATAACTCATAATATATCTTAAATAAATATGGAATTAAAATCCACGTGCAAGAGAATAGACAACATACCCGCAAAAATTATGACACAAGATATACCCTGGGAAACTCTCATTGAGGGAAAAATCCCAACCTCCAAAAGCATCCATCACCATGTATTATTCAACAAAGAATACCATTGCAATACAACCATGGAAGCCTTCAAAGCCATAGCCACAACCAAGATATCCATGTAAACAAGCATGAATCCACACATCCCATGCCATGCTTCCAACCTTCACAAATGTTCCCTTGGCTAACTTGTCAAGCCTTGTCCCACTTGACTCTTGCCTTTTTCCCTTCTATCTTCTCACACAACAACTACCCTTGTGGTTTCTTATATAGTAGAAAGTCCCACAAAACCACCAAGTGGTATTATGTAAACTATATGCTAAAACCATGTGCTACCTAAACCCTTGACATCACATTTAATATTGGAATTTTAATTCTTTTCCCCAATATTAAATAATTACATGAAATATTATCACAGTGTTATAATACAACTCATCAACTATATCCCATGTGAATTTTTACATGTTGAACATCCATCTAGGTGCAAAATTACATAATAAAATAAAATATACAATATAACAATAATATGCAATATGTTCAACACCCATTATCTCAACATGCTTTAGCTGCCATCTTAACTTGGTGATCCTAGTTCATCTAAAATGTTGATTTCTATTTTCTTTCTTGTTGACTAGAACTTGTATAAGATGTATTTTTTTGAATCATAGTTCTAGTAACCTTCATGGATAACTAGTTTGAAATGGTTGAGTCACCCAATTCGTTCACTTAGGTGTCAACATTTTTAGGACTTTGACTTGCATTCTCTGGAGATTTCCTTATCTATTGATGTCTTATTTGACTTCTGACATTGTCTGCTTTGGCTTTCTTTTCATCTTCAATTTTACCTCGATTCATATAGTTTCTAGCTAGATATCAAAGTTTTGTGTATACAAAACATCTCTTTGTAGGATCTTTCTTCCTCATGTGATTTCTTAGGCAATTTGGTCCAATGTGCCCATATTCACCACAATAGTGACATATGCACCATGTATTGTAATCCTAACCAAAAATAGCTTTGAAAATTTGTTATTGTGGGTTCCATTTTTTGGTTTTTCATTTTGAATATTTGTGCCCTTGTTTGTTGCAATTGAAACACTTTCCTTCAAACTTGGTTTTCTCTTTGCATTCTATGTCCTTGTTTGTTACAATGCAACATTTTTTTTCTGTATTTTGATTTACCATTCCTCCAACACTTGATTGATGTATGCCTTATTTTTCCACAATGATTACATGAAGGCCTTATGTTCTTCTAAGCTCCTTGCTGAGAGGATTCACCTTCATCTATATAGCCTAATCCTACTTTTCCTTTTTGTCTAAATTGATTTTCATCATTCAATTGATCCATGCTCTCTTGAGATTTCATCATCCTTTCATTGGTTTGCCTCTCCATGGTGAGATCATTCTGCAATTTTGCATTGTTTGTCCTCAAGTTGATAAGTTCTTGATTTGCACAATTTAGGTGATTTACCAAATATACTTGTTGAAGAGATAGGCCTTGAATTTCATTATCCTTTTCTTCTATCCTTTTAATTAGCAATCCTTTATCTTATTCTACCATGTTCTTTTTCTCTATGGTTTCACACATTTTAACTGATTGAATTTCTTGCTCTCTTTTTAGTTTTCTAACTTCTTCATGTAGAGTGAGATTCTTCTCAATTAGTTCTCTAATTATTGCATCAGTTTCATCTAAACTTTTCTGTTGGAAAATGTCTTCAATTACTTCTTCTATGTAGAGATTTCTATTCATTTGTGCTGCTAGTTCTTTCCTTTTATACACAGATTGAGAGAGTTTCTCCTTCATTTTCTTGAATTGATCCATGGCCAATTTTAGATCCAAATTTTCATTTTCAATAGCTTTCTCCGGTCTATACACTTCCATTTCCTTTGATCTTTGCTCAAGTTGCTAAGCTTCTGATGTGAGAACCAAAGCTCTGATACCAATTGTTGGAAATTCAATAAAGACTAGATTACTGAGAATGGAAGGGGGGGTGAATCAAGAATCAATAATTTTTTTAATTTAATTCATCAATTAAACCTTCACAACCTAATATGATCTAATTGCAAGCATGAAAGAAAAAAAGAAATAAAACATTCATAACACTTGACACAATATTTGGTAACCTAGAAACCTTCCAAATAGAAAGTAAAATTGGGGTGGGGATGACACCCACAAGCTTTAGTATTGTAGTATAAAATTAACTTGTTAAAGCTTACAATTGATCACTTCTAGTGATCTTCCCTATTAGGAGCAATAAGGACTATTAGGTCCACCTTGTGAAAGGATTTATATAATACAATTAAGTATGCACTTGGTTAACATATTTTGCATAAGATTGTTAAGTCCACCTTGTGAAAGGATTTGAATGATGTACCTGTTAGGATGAACCAGTAGTAGATCTCTAACCTACAACTTGGTTTGTTGAATGAGATTCCTTTGATGTAGCATGATGACCTTTCTGTGATAGATAAGACTCTATTTTTACTTATACTACTTGTAGCCTTTGTCTTCTAATTTTCACTTATTATTCTTGTTACACACTTCATTTGGATCACACAAGATATATTACATATATACTACTCCAATTAATTACTATCTAGAGTCGGTTGTGACACCAAATTCAAAGAATCTTCACTAAGACGACTTAGTGTTGAAACTCAGGTTTTGAAGACCACTCGGGTAATATACTGACACTTGACAACATTGTCAACTCGACAAGCTCTAGCATTCGATTGATGCTAATGCATGGTCCATATTGATTACTTAGGAGTAGTGTAAACTTAGTTAACACTTGGTGACTTGGAAAACACTAAAGAACTTGATAGATATTGAAGGACTCTGTTGATATTGTAGTTTGATCAACACTGCCTTCCTTCTACTTGGTTAACCCGGTAGCCTAGGAGACACTACTAGGTTGATTAATAAAACTTCCTCATTGGTTTATAATGTAAATCTTGGTAGACTCTATGAAGCTTGGCTTACACTTATTTCTATTTTTGAAGCTCGATAGACTCCATGAAGCTCGACTTACACTTCTTTCTACTTTGTTTGCACTAGGAAGCTTAGTCATCTCTGTGAAGCTCAGTAGCAATGTAACCAGTCAAACTGATTAAATGTTTAGTCACTAACTCACAAATGATTTGACCATAAGGTCAACATGTATATGTAAATATTCTAATATATTATATATAGTGATAACAATATTCAATATATATATATATTACACAAACATATATTTATAGTTCCAATAATATTTATCTTGATTGAACTAACTCATTAACACTTGGGTAAAATATTTCTTACACTAGTACATTTGCACTTGTTTTTCTACCAAATTTTTTGACCAAAGCTATGAATCCTTCTTCTTTTTTGTTTTCATTCCCACGTTGGATGAAAATAAAAATTATATGCCCGCTTTGGTTGAAATTTTGACCAACTTAAGTTTTCCCAAGTTGAAAATATCCTAAGTTTTCCCAAGTTGGTTAAAATTTCAACCAGCTTGGGTCATAATAGAATTGGTCATAAGAAAGAAAACTCAGGCTTATAGAATTTTATTAATGCATCATGCATCTAGCTTATAGAAAAATTGACCTTACAAGAAAATTGGGCTTATCATATCCTACAAGAAGAATGGAAATTTATGGCTAATTTCATTCCCACATTGGCTATGATGGAAATTCATGGCCAATTTTAGGGCTCATTTTGCAATGATTGTGGGTAATATTGAGTTCATTTTGCATGTTTATTTTGATTGTGGCTAATACTGGGTTCAATTTGTAGGTTCATTTTGATTGTGGCTAATACTAGGTTCATTTTAGGGTTTATTTTGCAAGTTCATTTTGATTGTGGCAAATATTGGGTTCATTTTGGATTCTTAATCACCGCTAGTACTGTAAAGTCTATATGAACCCCTTATTTAAGGTCTTATTGTTATTGAATGATGGTCTTTTTGAAGAGTGACAAGTCTCAAAGTTGCAGTGATGGCATGGAGTGTTGAATGCATTTTCATTTTAGCATTCAAATATGAATGTGTGTGACTCTGGAACCTAAGAAGATGTCTGGTAAGATCTGAATGGTAGATTCTATTGCATTAGTAAAATCTTTATTTAGTTTTGATAGTTATAGGAACTCTATTGAGTTAATGATAATACCATTTTCTAAATTTTGCAGAACCATCCTACTGAACAGGTATACAATGAAACTAATTTTTAGGTTAACTCTTTTGCCCATTTCTCATCATTTTTATAAATGTCTTTAACCTCCAACTTAATGTTTTTGTAGTGTAAAATTATCCCTACCATTTTATTTTTATGTTTCCATTTAAACTGCTTCAACCTTGAATTTAATGCTTTTGTAATGCAAAACTATCCCTTGGACTTTGATTTTTATGTTTATGTGTAAATGACTTCTACCATTAACTTAATGCTTTGTAATGTAAAACTATTCTGCATAGTTGTTTTTGGAAACGATTGTGTGTTCTTTTTTTGCATCAATGTTTTGGATCACACTTTCTCCTTGTGCTCTTTCATCCTAATGATGGGTCACATAGTGTGATCCAAAACATTAATGTGAAAAAAGAACACAATCATATCTAGAAACAACTATGCACAATACTATGGATTAGAGTAACTACTAACTTTAATTCAAAACCATCATTGGACATTAGCTTTACATGTCACTGTTTAAGTGGTTTTAACCTCTCATTTAATTTTTTAAAATTTAAATTAACCCCCCATTTAATGCTTCTGTAATGTAAAATTATCTTTTGGGCTACAATTCTTTATGTTTTTTTTTTCTTTCGCTGCTATTGGCTATAACCAAGGATACATTATGCACCAGCTATTAGTTTATATTCTAATATACATAGCAATACATTTCAGAGTAATAGGAGTCTTTGTGCCAAGTACAAGATCTAGCACCAAGAATAAGAACAAACAAGTTATTATTTAATTGAGTTTAGTTTTTGGTGTTTTTCTGTGATCCAAGTTGTTCAAATAAAAAAGGCTTCAATATAGAATAAAATGAATAGTTGTTTGTATTTTGAGATACAAGGTATTTTACACTTAAGCTCACTCACAATTGTCAACATATAATGTCTTGGAACATGTATACTAAAATGCAATTGGAAATTTCCTCAAGCTTCAAATCACTGAAGAGTTACCATTTTGATGCAAAATTGCATTGGCATGTATCCAACACAATCATTTGACAACTATAATTTAATCTATTACCAAATTGGTAGACAAACCAGGTAGTCCTTGGTAGGTTTTGTGTTGGAATAGTAGGTGGAATTGTCTAAGGTGTCTTTTTCAATGTCCCAAAAATAATCATATGGGGGAAGCATTTATCCAATAGTTCAGGTAAATAATTAATATCCTAGCAAATATCATGAAATAAAAGTAAGATTCAACTTAATAGGTTGCAAGAAACTAAGACCATGAGAAAGAATACACTTTGCATAACAACAAAGACACTTAAACATCATTACTTTTTCCTTGCTTTGTGTTAGGATTGAATGATGCCAAATGATGAGGATATTAGTGTCTATCAGATATGTTACTCTTGTTGAAAGACTTGAGCATGTCCTATTTTAATCTTTATTTGAGCTATTGCAGAGATGCATA
Source organism: Cupressus sempervirens (assembly GCA_028749045.1). NCBI lineage: Eukaryota > Viridiplantae > Streptophyta > Pinopsida > Cupressales > Cupressaceae > Cupressus > Cupressus sempervirens. Next base: position 130,438,092 of record CM053786.1, on the reverse strand, counting down.
GACCAATCATGTTTCTGATAGCTGCAAACAAATGATGGCAAACATTGGAGTACCAAGCTACTCCAATTGCATTTAGAAGCTCACAGATCACATTCATGCTGCCAAAACAAGGCATTTGAAAATTCATTCGGCATCTTATTGATGTGTTGAAAAGCCAACAAGTTTAACAATCAAATGCCAAAGCATAATCACTACATAGACCTAATAGTTAAATTCAACAAGATGTAGGGCGATATGTACCCAATTTCAAGTTTTTAATTAATTAAAATGTATAACAAGATCACATTAAAATGAAAGGAACAAAAACATGATGATTAATAAAAAAAATTTCAAGCTTTATTACTTTAGCCAATAAAATAACATTTCTATGGCACTTAATGCCCCTTCTTAGGTCAATGCCTGACAAAATTTTGGAGCAAACTATTTTAGGAAAGGGAGCTTTTGGTATTAACTACTCTAGATATCAGAGCAAGCAGCAATAGTTCTAATGTAGATAACCTCAAATGGCTAACCCTAACTTTGGGTTTCTTCAATATCAAGTATTGCAAGGTACCCAATGATAATACTATATCCACGAATTTTTACAAACTCAACTAGTAGAAAGAAACCAATGGTAATCCTGGATCCATAGATGGGGATATTACTAAATCACTATATCATTATTACTGCTATCACATGCTCTGAGCCCCTATATATGCAATGCAATCCACAATACATTCATAACTACTTCTTCTTTTGTTTCCATTGATGGTCCTACTTTTCTCTCAACAAATGATATATCATTGAAATTAAAATTCACAAGAAAGTTGGGGTGATGTCCACCTTGGAAACCTCAAGAGTTTTTATTCTTAAAGCTTCAATTTTCTCAAAACCCTAATCTCAAAGCTCTCTCTTCAATAGACAATCAAAATAATTGACCTAGATAATTGAAAATGGAGGCCCAAACTTGTTTTTATCCCCCTTTAATAAAATTGACCATTTCTAGAGTTTTCACACATTTTTTACATTTAAATAAAAACATGCCCCATAAAAATTGACCCCCAAGACATATTATTCATTCACATCAATGGCCCCCTTTATTTAAACAAGTCATCACCAAATTACCTAGGGAGATGGACCCACGGCGTTACTATAAGTAATTATAATATAATGTGAATATAATTCTCACTTAATATTAATTTAATTCTCCCAACTTAGAAAATATTTAAATATTTCTAGATTTATTCATAAAATGCATAACAAGATTCAAAATTGAATTTTGGCTAAAATCCTACTAGGCCAACAAGAAGTTCCTCCCAAATAGTCAAAATCCACCTTAAAATTTAAGAAACTATCCTCAATCACGTTAAACCACTCTGCTCTATGGAACTTTGGGTGATCAACTAGTCAACTATTGGCCCTTCCTAAAAAAAGGACCCCTCCCTAAAATGTAGAAATTACCATCTGAAATTCCAAAAATAGCTCACAGAGCTCTTGCAAAGCTCCATAACCATCTCAATGAGTCTACTAACCATACCAATGATTTATAGTAACTCAAATGATAGGTCAAATTTTGGCTAATTGTTTAGTCTAACAAGGAGACACTACATCACCCCAAACTATAAAATGACTTCCTCTAATTGCATGCAACCAAAAGAAATTGTATGTAAACAACTCCTAATTGGACTCTCAAATTCTAAAAATACTTAATACAATTGTTCCCCATATTGCTCCACAAATGATAAAAATTGAACAAATTGTTAAATTTAGTAATGTAGAAATCCTAAGAAGACTTAAATAGAAAAAAATTAGTGGCAGTGAAATATCTTTCAATGAGGATGTGTTCCACATCATAACTAGACACCATCACTAGATGGAAACTCCCCTTAGGGGGAGACATTATCTATCTGAACTAAAGAAGGAGGTGGTATTTTCTCCATTCTCCAACTTGACCAATCAACCCAATATCATAGGAACATGATGGCCTTAGTGGCTTTTGCCAACTTGTCACCTAAATCCTTAATGAAGTTTTCTATATTCACCATATTTCTAATCAATTCCTTTAATGTTACCTTGATACCTCCATATTGTCTCTAATAATGCTAACCATCTAAACTTGGACTCGGTGAATGGAAAATAATTTAGTGAGACTAATGATGTATGTTTTCATTAGTAATTAGATCATTTCTCATTGATACTAATGTTAGATAAAAGGTCTACCACCTTGTTATCTTCATATAGCAATGAGCAATAGTTTATTTGGGAAATCTTCCTTAAATATCCCAACCTTTTCCCATAATTTTATTAAGCCTCCAACTTGTTGAATGTCTTTTGTGCATACAAAGGATGATAATAATTAGTATCTTTCAATATAAATATTTTGAATGATATATGATTTAGTCAAAAGGAGAACATGGAGAAGAGTATTTTCCTCTCTTTTATGGTTTGTTCCAGGTGGGATTTTCTTGGAAGCTACCTTTATTATTGTACTATGGTCATCCCTGATAACACTAGCAACACTCAAATGTCATGAGTTGGCTCTTGCAGTTTCATTTAAAGTTTAGTGCGAATTCCCCTTTGGATCTTGGAGTCCATTTAAAGGTAGCTTTTTTCTCTTCTAGATTTTCATGATAATAGCACTGACTAACAATCTGGATACAAGATCTAGCTTAGACCACTAGTAGACATCAATGATGTTTCTAAGGAGATCCTTTCTGATGAATTCACCTAATTACAATACTCACCCATAGTATGAATGCCCTATCAAGCTTAGATGAAAATTAGGCTTAATAATTGTGTCAAAAGGGTTTCTATAACACCATATTTTCTTAATTACCATATTTCTATGAAGTTTATTGACAGGGGCCATGGGAACATATAGACCAAGGGCCTTAATTTGAGGTGGAGTGGAGCAAGTTGATGAATAAATTGAGGCGAATTAAAAAATTTGAGGCAAAGTCTATAATATAAGATCTGAAAGTGCCCCATGAAAGGAAAACTAGTTTCTCGAAGATAAAGGTTACAATAATATGTACAAGCATATGAAATATAGCAAACAACCTAGCGGAGTTGATAGACATGGTGATTCTATGTGGTATGTTTCCCCCAAGTCTCAGAAACATTCCCCATTAGGGAAAGCAAGTTTCATTTTTTTGGATGCCTCCATGTGGGACACTATTGTAATTACAACACAACCTAATTCCTTAAGCACCCAATAAAAGTGCAGAATCCATTTTTTTTCGAAGCTACATCTCACAAGTTTCTATAGTGTTGAATTCCCTAGTCATTATATCACCCAGAGTCTGAATACACCATCAAGATTAGATCATCATTAGACTTATAGTTGTGTCTAGATCATTTCAATTATGCCAACCTCCCCTAGTTGCCTGTAGTCCCACTAAGATTAGAACATGTCTCAAAAAGCTTAATCTTCTAGCAAATTTTTCTTAATATAGAACTCATCCACAAATTGAATACATCATCAAAGTTAGGTCACCATTATGCTTATGAGTTATCTCCAAGGTTTATATAGCACCAAATTTTAATAATGACAACCCTTGCTCACTATCTAAGTATACCATCAATCTTAGAAGTCTCAAATGGGTTCTTGTTCTGCAAATATTTTAAAATTATAAGATGCACCCATGGTTTGATTAACCATCATCCAAATTTCACCATTATGTTTGTAATCTATTCTCTGAGGAATTGTATATTGCCAAATTTGTGTAGGCTAATTACCTGGCCTAGCTTAGGTGTAGCATGAATCAATGTATCCACTTTAACTTTAAGCATCTCAGTTAGGTTTGAACCTATATCATCATCCTAGTAGTTATTCCTTCTTAAATGTTGTGGAAAAATTGGTTCTAGCAGTTAATAGATATGTGTGACTACCCTGTTAAATCCATTATCTTTACATTTTGTAAACACCTGTGTTTTTGTTGAGAAGGAGGAAGAAATTTATTTGAACCAAACTCTCATAGAAAAAATTGTAAACCTATTATCCTTGTTTGAAAAATATTCTTACTGACATTTTACAACCACATATTTAGCTTTAAAACATCACTTTGATAATTTGAAGAGCATTTACTAACATGTTACAACTACATATATAGCTTTAAAACATCCCTTTGATAATTTGAAGAGCGTTAAAAGCTATCACTACTTTGCAACATAAGGAAATTGTACAAACAACAAAGATCATTCCCAAGTCCTACTTTACTCTCAACAACTGGTATATCATTGAAATTACAATTCATAGGCAAGTTGGGGTTATGTCCACCATGGCAGGCTCGAGAGTTTTCATTCTTGAAGCTTCAATCTACTCAAAACCCTAATATCAGAGCTCTCTCTTCAATATACAATCAAAATAATAGACCTAGATAATTGAAAATGAAGGCCCAAACTTGTTTTTATCCCCTTCTAAGAAAATTGAACATTTATAGGGTTTTCACACATTTTTAACTTTTAAATAAAAACCATGCCTCATAAAAATTGACCCCCAAGACATATTATTCATTCACATCATGGCACCCTTTATTTAAGCAAGTCATCACCAAATTACCTAGGGAGATGGCCCATGGCCTTACTATAAGTAATTAATAATATAATGTGAATATAATTCTCACTTAATATTAATTTAATCCTCCCAACTTAGAAAATATGTAAATATTTCTAGATTTATTCATAAAATGCATAATAGGATTAAAAACTAAATTCTGATTGAAACCCTGGTAGGCCAACAACTAGTTCCTCCCAAATAGTCAGGATCCACCTTAAAATTTAAAAAACTATCCTCAATCACATTAAATCGCTCTGCTCTATGGACCTCTGGTGGTCAACCAATCAACTTCTGGCCCTTCCTAAAAATAGGACCCCTCCCTAAAATGTAGAAATTACCATCTAAAAGTCCAAAAATAGCTCAGAAAGCCCTTGCAAAGCTCCATAATCCTCACAATGAGTCTACTAACCATATTGTTGACCTATCGTAACTCAAATGCTAGGTCAACTTCCTACTAACTATTCAGTCTAACAAGGAGACACTACACCACCTCAAACTATAAAATGACTTCCTCAAATTGCATGCAAGCATAGATAAATTGAATGTAAACAACTCCTAATTGTACTCTCGAAATATAAAAATACTTAATACAATTGTTCCCCATATTGCTCCACAAATGAGAACAATTGAACAAATTGTTAAATTTAGTAATGTGCAAATCCTAAAAAGGCTTAAATAGAAGAAAAAAATAGTTGTAGTGAAATATCTTTCAATGAGGATGCAACTCCACATCATAACCAGACACCATCACTAGATAGAAACTCACCTTAAGGAGAGCCATCTGTTATCTAAACTAAAGAAGGCGGTGGTATTTTCTCCATTCTCCAACTTGACCAATCAACCCAATTCCATAGGAACTTGATGGGCTTAGTGGCTTTTGCCAACTTGTCACTTAAATCCTTAATAAATTTTTTTATATTCACCATCTTTCTAATCAATGCCTCTAATGTTACCTTGATGCCCCCATATTGTCTCTAAGAATGCTAGCCATCTAAACTTAGACTCGGTGAATGGAAAATAATTCAGTGAGACTAACACTGCATGTTTTCATTAGTAATTAGATCCTCTCTCATTGATACCAATGTTAGATAAAAGGTTTACCACCTTTTTATCTCCATGTAGAAATGAGCAATATTTTATTTGGGAAAGCTACCTTAAATATCCCAAGCTTTTCCCATAATGTTATTAAGACTCCAACTTGTCGAATGCCTTTCATGCATACAAAGGATGATAATAATCAATATCTTTCAATATAAATCTTTTGAATGATACATGATTTAGCCAAAAGGAGAACATGGATAAGAGTATGTTCCTCTCTTTTATTTTTTTTTCTAGGTGGGAGCTTCTTGGAAGCTACCTTTATTATTGTACTATGGTCATCCCTTATAACACTACCAACACTCAAATGTTATGAGTTGCCTCTTGTAATTCCATTTAAAGTTTACTGTGAGTTCCCCTTTGGAGCCTAGAGTCCATTTAATTTTTTCTCTATTGATGGAGGAGAGGAAGTTGAGGGAAGAGGCAGGTGGTTTAACCCAAAGATCCCATCAACTAGAAAAGTGACATTAAATTCTATGTAGATTTTGAAAATGAAACAACAAACACAGGATAAGCTCAAACAGTTACAAAAAAAATAGTTACATCATCCATATCAACTAAAGGACACAAATTCCTTATATCACATGTGACATAACACACTAGAGGGTGACCTTAGATTCACATTTTCTTTTTGAACAACTTGAATCTTGCTTCTAGATCTTCATTCTTCTTCTTAACTTGATTAAACAACTTTAAATTTTCTTTTAATTCTCCATTTTCCTTTTTAACTTTCTCCCATTTTTTGGAGAATATCATTTTCACATGAACTTTCATGCATATCTTTTCTCAACTTTGTTATAGTTTCTGCCAATTTTGAATTAGCCTTTTTAAGTTTCACCAATTCATCTTTTAAAAAATACACTAAACTCGCTTTTTCTTTCTTCACCCGTTTACCCAACTTTTCCATCAAAACAATAATTTCTTTGTACAAATAACAATGAATTACTTGGTAATGCACCGATTCTCAATCTTTTGCAATTATCAAACCTAATACAATCTCCTTTGATGATGGGACTAGTGGATGTTGAATCTCCTTTAACTATTGTTAGACTTAGACTTTTGCAATTTCTAATTTGAATAAAATATTATTCTCCTTGAATAGCATCAAACTTTAAGCTGTGATATCCTACACAACTTCTTTAGATCTACTGATCTTCTGAGGTCAACCTATTTTTGATAATATCCTGAGAAACTAATTCTAAGATTTTTGTGGTTGCATTCCTCAGTCTCCTTGGGGCTTTGACTAAATTGAATCTAAAAATCTACGATTACATCATGGCCGACAATCTCCCTCTTGAAGGATGATCTTAACAACTGCAATGATTTTTTCTTTTCCTTATAGCTTACATCTCACCAATATTCTTGGCACTTGGTAGTAGCTAAACTTCTCTTGAAGTCTGCAATCTCTAAAACACAAAGCTAATAGTTGTTTCTTCTCCAACAAAAAAAGGTATTTCACCATAAATCCACCTTTTCTTCTTCACCAGTTGATTAAAAGTTGGGGACTATGATCAACAATAAACTTTTTAAAGCCATATCAGCCCTAATTTATGGTGAAAATTTCCTCTAATCTACTCTCATCCATGCTTTAACAATCTAATGCCCATGATTATTTGTTTAATTAAGAATTACCTCCTACTGACAACATCCATTGGTTTGTAGTAACATGCAAAGGCTATTTGTGTTAAAAAATGTTGATTCTATACTTTTGTGGTGAATTATTTATGTTAGTGAATTCATTCAATATATAGCAACCTTTCCTTATTCTCCAATAGGCTATGGTACCTCTTCAGAAGGAGGAAGCTTCACACATATTTCCCTTTGCATAGCTAGTGTGGTGATTTTTACTCCAACTAAATGCTAACCTTATTTCTTCTATCTATTATTACTTATCAGTAGCTATAATTATGATTACAAAGTAGCAACACTATTTTGAAAACCTTTGAGCACTTCTTTACACAATCTTTGTAAAAAAGCTAATTGTTTTGTGCTCAAAACATTTGTATCTATATGTTTAGTGTCTTTTTATGTTCTGGATCATTGGAGACCCAGGGAATTGCACTAAAAATTACAAAAACTTCATTGTATTATAATGTAGAAGTGTTGTTACAATTAGAGAACACATTAGTTACACCAAATTTTTCTTTCAAAACCATATGTATAGATATAAACATTAAGTACAACATGTTCAATTTTTTGACAGATAATATACACATTACTTAGATCCAATTTTTCTTTCAAAACCATATGTATAGATATAAAAATTAAGTACAACATATCCAATTTATTTGCAGATATATTTTCCTATGAAGAAAGACCATGTCTAACAACATGAACCCAAAACAAAATATCGAGACAATGGCTACATTGTGGTCTCAATTCCAAAGAAAAGTTGATAAATGTAATTGTCTTTGCAAAAAGTGTAAGGGATTAAAGAATCGAATAATTCTAATCACAACAACCCAGAGTCATTGTAGGCAACATGGTCACATTGAAGGTGGCCACAATTTTCATCCATTATTAAATGTAGATTTCCTACTAGATGAACATGGAGGTGTGAATATCCAAGTTGAGGATAACACTCCCATGGAAGAAGATGATAATGTTCCAGAGGACATGATTGAAGATGGTATTGGAGTAGGTGATGAAAAGGCTCACGATGATGGTACTAGCACATCTGATAATGATGATGAAGATGGTCTTGATATACCTTTACTTGAGAAGGCACTCGAGCCCCTATACAAAGGATCCCAAACAAGTCTTCTCTTAGCTATAGTGTTGTTGGTGAACTTAAAGGTTATGAATGGTTTATTTAATGTAGCAATGTCATGTATGCTAAGGTATGCCATTTTTGCAATCTTCAATGTTAGCATATAATTATGATTCATTATATTAACAATCCATATTTGTTGTTGTAGGTTGATAGGTGAGTTTTGGTTATCACCATCAAACATTTTTTCCTCATTCATACTGAGAATTATCTACCATTATGAATAAAATTGGAATGAAGTATCAGACAATACATGCATGTCTCAATGATCACATTCTATATCATAAACAATATGAATGTGCAACACAATGCCCTAGTTATCATATTAGTAGATATTGATCAGATTAGATAACAAAAAAGGTGCCTCACAAATTTCTTTAGTAAATTCTCATTATTCCACGTCTTCAATGATTATTTAGGTGCACTAACTTGGTACAATTTATGAATTACCATGCATGCAATAGAAGTCAAGATGACATTATGTGAATTCTTGCAGATGGTTTTGCATTTAAAGATATAAAAGAAACATGGTCACACTTTAAAGAATAACCTTGTAATCTAAAGCTTTCATTAGCAGTGGACAATGTCAATCCATTTGGAGATATAAGATCTATTTACTCAGTATGGCCTATTTTTGTTATTAATAGTAACATTCCTCCTTGGATGTTCATAAAGAAGGAGCACATAATGTTGTCAATGATTGTGATAGGTATTTTTTTATTTAATAGTTATCTAAATTAATTTATAAATAGTTAATTATATAATGTTTATGTTCATTCAATTATTAGGCAAGTACCAAGTTAAAGATATGAATGTGTATATTGAGCCCCTAATTGATGAGTTGTTGAAGTTATAGAATGACATCACTATGTATGACATCTCTAGACCAATAGGACATTGACAATTTCAATTTCATGCAATGCTTGTATGGATAATACATGATGCCCCTAGGCTAACTCATTTTTGTGGTATGTTATATTGTTTAGATCACAAACTTTTGGTCTATTAGAGTTTTTAAACATTACTATTGTATTCTTACATTGTGCATGATAATTTTACGTGATCCAATTGTACATGATCTTTTAGGTCTTTAGACAAAGAAAAAATTCACATGTCCAATTTGTGGTCCGAAGATGAAATCTTATCATTCAAGAAATTTAGGAAAGCAAGTGTTCGATGAGTTTAGACAATTTCTCCACTATAATCATAAGTATCGAATTATCAAAAAACATCTTTTTAATAGGAAAGAAGAAACATTATCAAGGCCACAAAGAATGACACTTCATCTATAGAAGTTGAAATACAATCGACTAAATCATCGAGGCAATGTACAATTTATTGTCTGAAGTTTAAAATTTGTATTTTGATATTGTCTTATATTTACTAATGATGTAATTGATGCTCATAAAGGTTGTTAAGTCATCAATGACTAGCTTCCTAGAGGAATGAAAAGTTATCCTACTCAATTTGGTAGGTTACCATACTACAAGGATCTCGAAATCGTGTATTTTTTTGATGTTATGCATATTGGAAATAATATAGTAGAGAAACTATGGAAAATATTGGATGGAAGGCATAATAGAGAAAAAATTGTCAAAATTTGTATTGGCATTCATGAATCCAATCATGTACTAAAATATTTCATTGAATCAAATAGCAATGGAGACTGCATAAATACAAGTGCCCTTCCTTGGTTATTAATGGAGCAATAAAGTGATGCATTAAAAGAAGTCATAAAAAAAAAAATTCCAACAGGATTTGCTACAAATATAAGTACTCTTCTATCAAACAAAGTTGAAAACACATGATTGGAATACCTTCGTCAAGGTAAGTCATGTTCTCTATTTATAGTAATTTGTAAAATTGAATATACTATCTATTGCATTATTTAATAATATATTGAAAAGATCATTTTTTAACAATTGCAGTACATCTTACCTCTATCCCTCCCACACTAGTTTGACAACAGTATTAAACAAGTTTGATATGATCTTGGAAAATAGACGAGTTTAGAAGTATTTTTTTCTTAGATTTGTATAATTTTATCTGAAATCTTGTTTACATGTTCTTGCATGTTGAATATCTTTTAGGTGGTTATCATCTAAATAAATTGATAAAAAAGATATAAAATATTGGAAGAGTGTCATGTCCCCTTTTCAAATAATTAAAAAATAATAATCTTTGCTAAGGCAGACAGGCCCAAGAAAGTGAAGTTTCAAAAAAAGGGGGTTAATCTTTGGAAACCGTTGGACTAATAAATGAAAATTATTATTATAAAAGGTTTCATTAACCTCTCTTGGATGTGAGTTATGATTATGCCCTCTTTTAAGGGGTTTGGAGGCATTTTGGGCAGATTCCAGAACTAGATTTTTGCTCATTCTTTGTTATTCTTCAAAGGCTGCCAAACCTGTGGAAAAGGAGACCCAAGAACGGGAGTTTGCAAGTTTCCAGGGAGACCCAAGAACGGAATTTTTCAGGTTTACAAGAAGGCTAAGGATGGGAGTTTGAAACCATTCCATGTGCATGCTCATACAGAGTTTGCCTTTGTGCTAAATAGTGCAGATTTGTGGATTTTCAGGTGTGTTTTTTTTGTATGTGTTTGGTGTTTTCAGTTGAGTATTTCATATCAGTTTGGATTGCTACTGTATTTCAGACTTTAAGGTGTTAAAATAGAGCTGAATATATGTGTTGGGACGTGATTAAACTTTTGAGATAGATTATTAGTGTTTTTGTGGTGTTTCCGGGCATTTTTGTGTTAATTTTGGGAGCTCGATGAGCATAGTTTTTGTCCTACATTTGAGAACTATTGTGTAAAGGCTATATGGATTTGGAAATTTCATTTTGTAGGCTATTGTGCTGCTGAAATTTCTGTAAAAATATCCACTTTCAGATTTATTAATAATAGGTGAAGCTGTGAAGCTTTTGGCACAATTTCTGGCATACCCGATTTGGGGTTTCTTGAGAAATTTGGTGGATCTTTGTGATATTAGTTGTTTGATCTTGAAAATCTGATTAGAGGTTGGAAATATCATGTAAAATCAGAAAAGGGACATTTCGGTGGTATCAAAGCCATGATCTTGCCAGCCTAAGGGTTTGTAGAAGTTGCATGTCAGTTTTGACAACTACCCAGATCTTGCATTTCAATTTTTAGAACTACCCAAATCTTGCATGTCATAATTTATGGTTGCATGTTGCTTCTAATCAGCTGCATTTCAAAATTTATGGTTGCATGCTACTTCTAATCATTTGCATGTTAGTTCTTGGTAAATTTGGTGGTTGTAGAAGTTTGCATGTCAATTTTGACAACTACCCAGATCTTGCATGTCATAATTGATGATTGCATGTTGCTTCTAATCAGCTGCATGAAAAAATTTATGGTTTCATGCTACTTCTAATAATTTTCATGTTAGTTCTTGGTGAATTTGGTGGTTACATGTTGCTTCTAATCAGTTGCATGTCAAAATCTATGGTTGCATGCTACTTCTAATCATTTGCATGTTAGTTCTTGGTGTTTGAAGAAGTTATATCCTATTGGGGTTACACTCTACTTTATCCAGAATGGACAGGTATAGTACAAAGTCTCAGAGGACACGATCTTGGACAATTGATATACAGAGTCAAAACAGTAGAAAGGATGGTTATTTAGACATTCAAGATAAACTTATGAAAATAAGCCATGACATGTCTGAATAGTTGATTGAGCACCACCGTATAATGAATGACATGTTGTCCGACCCAGCTAAGGTGAATAAGTTGACTGGATTTCTATTTGGCAGATTTTATCACAGGGCAGATGAAACAATTATCAAGAACTTGCATGAGGAGTTTGAGAAGCTAGCTGATAGCCAGGTAGAGGTCTCAGATTCTACTCTACCATAGGAGGTGGTGGGAAAGGATATTACACAGATTGATAGTAATGGTCAACTTGATACTCAAATTGAGACAATTGTTTACAGGTTGTCAAAGGGTGATGCCACAGGTATTCAAGATGGTATAGTTACAACAGGCAGTGACTACAGTGTAGTGGGTTCAGATGATGATTATGAGGATGTTGTTGTGCAAGATGGTGAGATACCTAGTAGAGATGAGCAGACATTGAGCATTCAGGATTTTTCTGAGAAAGAGTACCAGGCATAGTTAGATGGTTCACCACATGAGGTTGAGGCTGGTAGTACTTCACATGATTTGTCCAGCCAGCTGAAGGTGAACAAAGATAGTATTGTGACTTCATTATCTCATTATGAAAGGTATGCAGAGTTAGTTGGTATTGGTCATATTACTCAGGTGAGGAGTTTGCTTGAGTTACCAGTTGATTCTAGTTTATGGATATGGACTCGAGATTGTTATATTGGTATTTGGGATTCAGTTGACTGGAGATCTTTAACACTTTTTAGTAGCAGTGTTTGTTTGGGTGCTATCATGGATTTGATTAGCAGATTACATGGTGTTGTCTTTTCTTGTGCTAGTATCTTGTTTGATGTTGGTATTAGTTTTTATACACTGATGTTGGGCTTTGTTCATATATCTAGTCGACCATACTTGCTAGAATGTGTTGATGATATTTCATATTTGGCAGTGTGTATAGATGAGTCCCAGGATCATATTGGCATTGATGACATCCAAGAGAATGCAGTGGGCAGTTTTGAAGACTTAGGTTCTTTGGGTACAAAGGAGTTGGACAGTAGTGCTACAATTTTTTATACTTTGTATGTTGATATGATCTTTAGAGTTGATTTACAAGACATGGATGGTAATACTCTAGGGACTAGTAACTTTGAGGATACTCCTTTAGACCGTGCATCAGAGGAGGTTTGTAGGAGATAGTCAAGCCAGTGCCATCATGTGTCTAATTAGTTGAGAGTTAGTGATCGAGACATTGCTATCACTTGCTAGCATTTCGATGCTGCTCGTCAGTTGTTAGCAGTTTATAGATGGGGTTCTCCTACTAGTGATGAGTAGGAAGGCAGTTATCTTTCCTTGACAGAGATCCACTCTTTATGGGAGGCTATTCAGATTCTGAGACAGAATTATATGCAGTTGATAGCCGACAGAGATTATCTTATGGAGTGGGGCAGTACAGCATATGATGCATGGCCAAGGAAGATGAGGTGAGTGAGCTTACTGAGCATCTTGAGGTGACTTCTAAGATTCTTGAGAGTACACAGTTGGCTTTCAAGGAGTCACAGTTTCATTTGGCTAAGGTGACCATGGAGTTAGAGTGACTACAATCTTTACCTGATTCTATACAGTCACAAGCTGTGGTGTTTGGTGATCCGAGGATGTCCATGGCCGAGATTGTCAGAGATAGTGGAGATGGGGATGCATCCATCCTTGATACTAACATTGGCATATCAGGTTCATTCCCATTAGAGTCAGGTTCAGTTGATTTGGGTGTTGTAGCAAATTTTTGTGGTATGCCTAACATGGGGGTGGCCTCTAGTACTGATGGCACGGAGACTAGAGATGTATCAACAATCATGTGTGATGTTGGTGAGTCGATAGTTGGCATGGTTCCTGCTAGTAATACTACTCCCTTGGTGATATCTTTGGAGGTAGTAGTTAGTTCTAACATGGTTAATGATCAATTGCAGTTAGTTTCATCTGGATTACAGTCTGAGCCATTGACTGAGATTGGCGCATTCTATCAGCATTACACTATGAGGTACGCTCATCAACATACCTTTGATGACCATGTTGATGAGATGATGATACAGAGATGTACTTTGGTTCCTAGTGCTTATCATTAGTTATGGGATAGTTTGATGCCTCAAGATGAGAGTTGTGATGGGCATGACATGGTGATAGGTTCTGCAGTTGACAGCTTGATAATATGTGACTTAGAGCAGGAGTTTGGGAGTGATGCTTCAGTGGGTGTTGTTATTGATTCTACTCCTTTGGCTATGACATCTCCTGACTTAGCTAGTGATCAGTCACAGTGGGTTGTATCACTTGTTCATGGTGAGCTGTTGACTGAGGTTGGTTTTTTTAATCAGCATTATATTGCAGGGTATGTACATCAATTAGCATTTGATCCTTGTTTTGAGGAGTTGATGGCAGACAAATTTGGTTTGGATTCCATTTCTTACTTTTTATCTTGTAATGTCTTTTCACCATCAGCAGTGCATGGGAGTTATGGTTATGAGATAGTGGCCAATGATTTTTAGAGTTGTGTTGACTGCAGGAGTTGTACAGTGTGTGGATTCTCCATACTTGGTACAGTTTCATTCGAGAGTGTTCACCATTGTTGCAGAGTTGGATTGTACATTTCATATAGGCCAGTGGGATACATTAATGGTATTTACTGTCTTGGTAGTTTGATTTGTCCACTTTACTTGGGTTCTGATGTTCTAAGAGTTTGTGTCTCATGGGTTTTTGACTATGGTAGTGGTGATTTTGGAGTTTGGTTGAGCTATAATTGTCAGTTTGATTATGGATTCCTCTTGGTCATATTACAAAGGATATTGTAGGAGCCTGTGTTAATTGGTAGTAGTATAGTTCATGACTAAATTTGGGATCTAGGTGGATTGCTTGGTTTATTGTTTAGCCATTGCTTGAGGACAAGAAATGTTTGGGAGGGGAGGACTTGTCATGTCCCCTTTTCAAATAATTAAAAAATAATAATCTTTGCTAAGGCAGGCAGGCCCAAGAAAGTGAAGTTTCGGAAAAAGGGGGTTAATCTTTGGAAACCTTTGGACTAATAAATGAAAATTATTATTAAAATATGTTTCATTAACCTCTCTTGGAAGTGACTTATGATTATGCCCTCTTTTAAGGGGTTTGGAGGCATTTTGGGCAGATTCTAGAACTGGATTTTTGCTCATTCTTTGTTATTCTTCAGAGGCTACCAAACCTGTGGAGAAGGAGACCCAAGAACGGGAGTTTGCAGGTTTCCAGGGAGACCCAAGAATGGGATTTTCTAGGTTTCCAAAAAGGCTAAGGATGGGGGTTTGAAGCCATTCCATGTGCATGCTCATACAGAGTTTGCCTTTGTGCTGAACAGTGTAGATTTGTGGGTTTTCGGATGCATTTTTTTGTATGAGTTTGGTGTTTTCAGTTGAGTATTTCATATCAGTTTGGGTTTCTGCTGTATTTCAGACTTTAAAGTGTTAAAATATATCTGAATATATGTTTTGGGACGTGATTAAAATTTTGAGATAGATTATTAGTGTTTTTGTGGTGTTTCTGAGCATTTTTGTGTTAATTTCGAGAGCCCGATGAGCATAGTTTTTGTCCTACATTTGAGAACTATTGTGTAAAGGCTATATGGATCTGGAAATTTCATTTTGTATGCTGTTGTGCTGCTGAAATTTTTGTAAAAATGTCCACTTTCAGATTTATTAATAATAGGTGAAGCTGTGAAGCTTTTGGCACAATTTTTGGCATACCCGATTTGGGGTTTCTTGAGAAATTTGGTGGATCTTTGTGATATTAGTTGTTTGATCTTGAAAATCTGATTAGAGGTTAGAAATATCATGTAAAATCAGAAAAGAGACATTTAAAAGAGGAAAATTCCATAGCTTATGTGTGAAATGCAAAAGTGTCTACTTTCAACATTTTTCAATGCTCAAGAACACTACCTCATACATCAAGTTGAGGAGATTTAATTGTTTGGACCTATACAAACCAGGTCAATGTGGACGATTAAGAGGAACTTGAAATTTATTAAGGGCATGGTTCAACAAAGAGTACATCCTAAGGGTTCTATGGTAGAGGGATATATGGTATACTAGATCATGGTATACATTAGTGAATGTCTTCCAAAGTTTGTAGCAAATATCCATATAGATCGCATTTGGGATCCCCACTCTAATGACAAATTTGAAGAGGAGTACTTGATGGGGAAAGGTAGATTGAGGAGAGTGAGAGGTGATTATAAGTTTTTTTTTTTATAGTTTATTAACTCTTATCCATCATCAATAAAATTTGTTTCTACTTGGTCTAATTGTTTTCTTTATAGTTGCTCATGAGTGGGATGCATTACATTTGTATATTGCAAACAATCTTGATTGGATGATAGTATGGATTGAACAGTATCAAGAAATTGGTCACTCATTAACATGGGATGGTGTTGCATTATTGGTTAAAGAAGCTCATCATAATGGAGATCTAATGTTATGCCAATGGTACTTGATCTAGTCTATGGATTGATAGATACAAAGGTACGCAAAATATTACTAATCATAAGCCATATTTAATATCAACTCATAGATTGATGCAAATATTCTTGACATGTTTCAATAATTGTAGGTCAAACACCACAAAGCTATGTACTACCATGGCCATAAATTTCACATATAAAAGTTAGACAAAATGATGAAAACATGTGATTCTGGGATAAGTACAGTCTTCACGATCACCAATATTTCAACTAGAACTGACATACATCCTCAACAATCTAAAAATTGATACTATGAAATTTTTGATGATATACTTGAGTGCGACTTTAATTCATTCAAAATACTTCTATTTTTCATCAAATGGTATAGGCTACAACTAAATTAAAATTATCTTGATATGATTGTTATTGAACATGATAGTGGATTTACAATGATTAATACAAGATCATTTGAGCTAGTTGGAGATGAGCCCTATATTCTTCAAATCCAATGTGAGCAAGTGTTTTACTTTGGCATTCCACACACATCAGGTTGGTCATTTGTTGTTAGACATGATCCAAGAGGAAGGCCGATAAAGTATAATGTGATGGAAGAAGAAGATACTAAAGAAGCATAAGATGAAGTAAATGATTATCATGAATGACTATTACCCAATGATGAAGAAGACAAAGATGGTGATGATTTTAGTCATGCTGACAATAATGGTGATGATGATCATGATCATGATCATGTTGATGAAGATGGGCATGCTGGTCATGATGATGATAGTGATGAAGATGATGAAGATGATGGTGGTGACAACGATGATCAAAGTGACAAGTATGATTATGGTGATGATGATGACAACATGGATGAAGATGATGATTGATGAAATGTTTGTCTAGGTATGATCAATGTCAACTATGATGGGGTCATGTATAACCAAATTTTTCTTTCAAAACCATATATGTGGATATAAACATTAAGTAGAACATGTCAAATATTTTTTTAGATATATGCATTAGTTACACCAAATTTTTGGCTAACTTAAGATAAATGATTTACATATACAATCTTCTTTATTATTAATCTTTTTTTTGATAAGTCTATTACTTTCATTTTGCTACTGATTGCTAAGAATTACTAATCTTTTTCACAAGGCAACATGGATAGACCACCACATCACAATAGCGAGGATGCACCATCTCACACACCTCCTTCAATGGAGGTAAACCTTAATTATCATAATTGTTCAAATTATATGGAAACAAATATCATATTATTATGTTCTTTTTGTTATGGATTTGGAGTTATTTTGACAGAATTCTATTGATATTCAATTTTGCAAATATACACATTAATTACACCAAATTTTTCTTTCAAAACCATGTGTGCAGATACAAATATTAAGTAGAACATGTTAAATACTTTCATTTTATTACTGATTTCAAAGAATTACTAATCTTTTACATAGGGTGACATGGGTAGACCACCATGCATAGGCAGGGATGCACCATCTCACACACCTTCAATGGAGGTAAACATTAATTATTCGAATTTTTATTGTTATATAGAAACAAATGTCATATTATTATGTTCTTATCATAATGGCTTTCGAGTTATTTTGATGAAATTTTACTGATTTTGAATTTTGTGAATATACACATTAGTTACACCAAATTTTTCTTTCAAAACCATATGTATAGATACAAACTTTAAGTACAACATGTCAAATAGTTTCATTTTGCTATTGATTTCTAAAAATTAGTAATTTTTTTCACAAGGCAACATGGGTAGACCACCATGCATAGGCAGAATTCACCATCTCACACACCTTCAACAGAGTTAAGCATTAATTATTGTAGTTTTTTTTGTTATATAGAAACAAATGTCATATTATTATGTTATTTTCTTTATGGTTTTGGAGTTATTTTGATGAAATTTTATTGATACTAATGTCACAAATGATAGGAAAAAGCTAGAATGATAGCAGATCAAATGTGATCTAAAATATGGGCATCATTTCTACATGACATCACCCTTAGTACTAACCCTATGTTCATGGCCCAACATCTCAAAAAAATATACACTAATGAAATTGTTAACATTATCATCAAGTGTGACAAAAGTAAGGAGAAAGAGGCACTAAAAAAAGAATTGGACCGTAGGGTCGAATCTTTGAAGGTAAGCAATAATTAATCTAAAGAAATAATAGAAGTTCAATATATGTTAATATTTTATAGTATTTATGGATCATGATCTAAAATGTTATGTGTTCTTGTATAGAAATATGTGATAGTTGTGACATCATGTGGTGAACATGGTGAGGGTTGTAGCTCACAACCTTCATATAAGTAACACTTTGTTTGTTTGTTTTCATCAACATTATAACACTTAACTCTTTTTTGGATGCTTCTAGCTAGTATCACATTTGATCTTTATCCATAGAAAATTTCTTTGCTAACAATATTGTATTCTTTAGCTCATTATGAAGCACAGACACCTCCTTTAGTTGGTGCTCCAATATTGCCTTGTGCATTGTCGGCAATAAGGACCATGCAAACATCCTCATCTATGCCCACTACAACTAGTAAAACCTTGTTTTGCTATATTTTGTAATGTGCTAATCATGCATTATTTTTTTGTTGGGTGGATTTTGTACTCATGTACCCATTTTGTGCACTAATAGATAGACCTTCAGTTGATAGAACAACATAGACTAGTACTACTAAAGCTGATCCATTTCCTAGAGCAATCCATGTGACTATTACTGGTTCATTTGTAGGGATATTGTTGCTAAAAAAGAAAGCTATGTTTCTGTTAAAATTATGAAAGCTTCCAAGGACTTTAAAATTGTTATTATTTAAAGTGTAAATTTAGTTTACTTATACATAACTCATTTTGGATTGATAATCCCTTTATGTTTTTGTAGGTAATAATGTTTTCTTTGTGTAGGACCAAAAAATGGGTTAAAAGCATAACATTCTATAAGAAAATCACAAAACTTAATAATCATACATTAGCACCCACTAGTCTACCATGAAAGCCAAACTAATTAAGAAAGCAATAGAAACCCCCTTTTTCATTTGTAGTTCCCATGTCCTTCTTTCTTCTCCAAATGATTGTAGCTCCAAAGTTTCCTATAATGCACACAAAATTGAAGCAAAAGTCTATGATGTTGATAATGCCATGAGAATACTTGAAGTTGTGATTTGGATGTGAGAGATGGAGTGAGAAATCTAAAAGAAATTAGGACCTAAAGGATTCCAAGACTTCAAGAAGACAAGGATAGAAAATGAGAGAAAGAGTGTCCATTTTATAATCAACACTCAGAGTGAGGGCATTGGATTTGTCACCCATAGATATGCGATGTGGCAAGAGATTCCTTTGAGAATCCATGAAGCATATGACAAAATATGCCAATTGTGAGATTCTATGACACATCTAAGTCAAACTTGGCTAAATGTGGAAGAGAATCTGTGACGCATCATAAGACACCTCAACCCACTTAAAGCCAAGAATCTATGACGAATAAGCCAAATAGGGACGTGCGTAAGAGAATAAGAATATTTGATTATGACAAACCTCAGCCAAGTGTCAAAGGAGAATCTACAAGGTGTCACATCCAAGTGTCACTATAATGCAATATTTTATGGAATATTTGAATTAAAAATCCTCTTATTCCACAAAATAAGAATTAGTAAAAAATGGAATTAATGATGGAAAATGAAACTTAGGAAATTAAAAATTTCCATGGTTTGTAGATAATGAATCAATTAATAAATAAAATTAATTAATTGAGGATGATAATTAGGAAGAAAAATAGAATTAAATTATGGGTTATTTAATCCTATAGAGAGAATTAGTAAATGATTGGCCAAATTGATTAAATGAATGTGATAGTATCCTTTGATGAAAATGTGACAATGATAGATATGGACTAAGATGATGAAAAGTAGACCAAAGCCATGGTCAAATTGATTGATAGATTGAAATTGATAACATGCCAAGGACACATGACATGAAAAATGAGTTCACCAAATGTAAGACCAGAAAAATGGGTTAAATGCATAACATACTATGAGAAAATCACAAACTCAATCAACATATATTAGCACCCACTAGTCTACCATGAAAGACAAACTACTAGAGAAAGCAATAGAAACCCCCCTCTTTTTTTGTAGCTCCCGTGTTCTTCTTTCTTCTCCAAATGATTGTAGCTCCAATTTTCCTATAGTGCACACAAGGTTGAAGCCAAAGCCTATGATGTGGATCATGACATGAGAATACTTGAAGTCTGATTTTGTGAGAGAGAGAGAATGCAACATACAAAGAAGTAGAGACTCAAAGATTCAAAGATTTGGATTTTAAAGACTTAAGCATTCCGATTCAAGGACCCAAAATGAGAGAGAGTGTGTTAATTTTATAATCAACACTCAAAGTGAGGGCATTGGATTTGTCACCCATAGATGTGTGATGTGGCAAGAGATTCCTATGACGCATATGAAAAAATATGCCAATTGTAAGATTCTATGACACATGCAAGTCAAACTTGGCTAAATGTGGAAGAGAATCTATGACGCATCATAAGACACCTCGACCCACTTAAAGCCAAGAATCTATGATGAATAAGCCTAATAGGGACATGTGTAAGGGATAAGAATATTTGATTATGACAAACCTCAGCCAAGTGTCAAAGGAGAATCCATGAGGCATCACATCCAAGTGTCACTATGATGAAATATTTTATGGAATATTTGAATTAAAAATCCTCTTATTCCACAAAATAAGAATTAGTAAAAAAATGGAATTAATGATGGAAAATGGAACTTAGGAAATTAAAAATTTCCATGGTTTGCAGATAATGAATCAATTAATTAATAAAATTAATTAATTGAGGATGATAATTAGGAAGAAAAATAGAATTAAATTATGGGTTATTTAATCCTATAGAGAGAATTAGTTAATGATTGGCCAAATTGATTAAATGAATGTGAGAGTATCGTTTGATGAAAATGTGACAATGATATATATGGAATAAGATGATGACAAGTAGACCAAAGCCATGGTCAAATTGATTGATAGATTGAAATTGATAACATGCCAAGGATGCATGACATGAATTGGTTGATATGTAACATTTAACCGACATCGTAAATGCTACAGAATTGAAATTGATTGATAAAGTTTGATCATAATAACATCGATGGACATTGTCAATGTTATTAAAATGGTTGATGATGCCATCATCTAACATTGAAAGCCTCAACAAGGTCAAAGATTGAATGATATGAATGATAGTTTGACCTAGCACTGAGAGCCATGATAGTACTAAGGTCAGATTGATAAGATTGATAAGTTGATAGGCTTCCAAAGCACTAAAAGCCACAACAATGCCTAGGAGCAGATAAATGATGATTGATTTGAGATGTTTGATATGTTTGGGGTTGATTAGGACCAATTTTTGAGTGATTTTGAGTTGATTTGGGGTGATTCTGAGTTGATTTGGGGTGATTCTGAGTTGATTTGATATGATTTCGAGTTGATATGAAATTGATGTGAAAGGGGATACAAATGACGAAATATGGTCAATCTGGCCAAAAGATAAAAGTTATTAGAATGATAAAATGGGACAAATTAGTATGAAGAAGTGATGAAACCGTAGATGTGAACCATTTTTGAGCATCTATATTTTTCCCCTCTTTGATACAATGTGATTTAGAGCATTGTATCAAAGAATAACTGATGAGAAAGCTACAACATGCCCCAGTAGGGATGATATATATGGGTGCCCCCTCAATAAATTGAATAAGATAAGCATATGATAAGTCAATTTATTGACAATAAGAAGACAAAACCATAGCAATTGACGGATCACAAATCAGAGCTAAGATGTGAAATTTGTGAGGTCTAGAGTGCAAAACAAGGTCAATCGGGAGCCCGAGAGTGATTGCATGGGTTACCACTCAAGAAAAAAAAAATTATGAAAATTATATCTCATGTTTTCTATAACAAAGATATGAATCCAATGCAACTAACGGATTGCAATTCCGAGTTAAAATGCAAAAGTTATGGTCTTCGAAGTGCAACATGACGGGGGGCAACTAGGAGCCCAAGAGTAATTGCAAGGATTAATACTCCACATAGTGAAAAAATAATGAAAAATGATAGCTCATTTTGTTCACAACAAAGATATAAGTCCAACGCAACTGACGATTCATAAATCGGAGTTGAAATGCAAAAGTTATGGCCTCTGGAGTGCAACCTAGGGGTTCCAGGAGCAGTTCTGGATAACCTAGGTTCCCAAGTGCGCCCAAACTCTACCAAGTGCGTCAATGATGTAGTTGGCATGACCAAGTGCATCAATGCTGCAGTTGGGAACCCCAACTACACCTTGAAAGTGCAAACTGCACCCTAAAAGGCTCCGGGGCCCAAAATCAACCCGATTGGACTCAGAATGACCCGAAACTATGCGTGCATGCCCAAAATGATGGAAAGATGTCCTAACATGAGGGAAATCATCAAAAATGGTCTTATTTGGTCAAATATGATGAGACAAATGTTAGACTGAGGTTGAACTAGGTGGAAAGCCATAGAAAGTTGATTAACAGTGTAGGATGATGCAAGAATGCATGAATGCAAGATGAAGATGAGTTGGTGAATCAGAAGACATGATGATGGTGATAGAGCATGAGATGAAGAAGAAATATGAGATGAGGAGATGTTAGTATGAGGGAAAGAATTTTTCTTCTAGAAAGTGCACTATATGTTAAATGGAGCTTTATTTTGATATGGCAAATGAAATACAATGCATCATGGCATAAAGGCCAGAGTGCAAATGCAAGCCTTTTGCGTAAACAAGCACGATGCAGACAGAGAATGACCTTGACCTTCCTAAAGCATATGTACATGCCCCAGACTCTCAAAGGTACATTATAACAGACAAATAGAAAATATGACCATGAACAATCCTGGCCACTCTCATAGATCAATTTATATCATCGAGTAGCATAGGGACATGATCAAAGAAAAAGCAAAGCAAAAATAAATCACTCACTAAATAGCGTGAGCCAATAGCTATTCTTGAAAATTATTACATTCTTGTTAATGTTTTAGGTGTGTAGATAGTGTTTGACATGTTGATAATGTGATAGTTCTGGTTGTGGATTCGGTTGATAAGTTCATAGTGACTGGTTGGATTGATTGTTGGTTCATGTTGCTCATATATTATGATTGGCATTGAACTGTAGTGCTTTGATTTTAAGTCTACAAAGTGCAAGTGTTTAGGCAAAAGGGGTGGTTATCTACAGTGAACATATATAAGGTTTATTGCATATTTTTGATGGGTTTTGTGATGTTTAGGTTTTTTTGAGGATATTTGATTTTTTTGCGTGACTAGTTTCTTCAGGACATTTCACATTTTTTAGGTTTTTTTCAGGACATTTTATGATTTTTAGGGATTTTTTCAAGATCGTATTTGAATTTTTAGGATTTTTTCAGGATATTATGTGATTTTTAGTGATTTTCGTAGGACATTTTATGATTTTTAGGGATTTTTTCAGGATCGTATTTGAATTTTTAGGACTTTTTCAAGATATTATGTGATTTGTAGTGATTTTCTCAAGACATTTTATGATTTTTAGGGATTTTTTCAGGACATTTTATGATTTTTAGGGATTTTTTCAAGATCGTATAAGCATATACAAGTGTTAGCTCCAATCTGTTATGCGATAAATCTAATGGATAAAAAGAACTTAGGAGTATACCCCTAGTTCAAATTCAAACTTACGCACCATGTAGGTAATATGCCCCCAGACAAGATGCAAATTATGTACAAAGGCTAATGACAGAGTGTGTTTGTAGACTGGTGATGTTTAAGCAACGTAACAAAGGACATTAACCAGTTTGTGAGCCATGATAAGAGACCAAGGATGTCTTGCAATATGAAGGATATGATTGAGGAATGATGGAGGGGGAAAAGACCAGATGGAATCCTGATAGATGGAGGAGCAACACTGATTACACATGGCACCTATTTGCCAAGTTTTCACCATGGTACTTGCCCAAAGTGCCTATTTGCCAGGTTTTCACATTTGGATGAAATTTTTCTCTTGACTCAAATTTTTGTGCAAAGATGCCTATTTGCCATGTTTTCATCAAGGCATCCATTTTTTCATGACTTTTTTCACTTTTTTCTTTGCTTTTTTTATGACCTTTTAATATTTTTATTTTTATTTTTTCAGGACTTTTAGATGGAATCAAGAATGTCACTGACAAATGCTAAGAAGATATCTGTTGTTGGTGCTGCTAGCTGATGAGCTCTAGATCCATGACTAATCATAACTATGGAGGATTTGTTCCAAGTCTATAGCTAAAATCAAACCACTAGAAAGGCCTTGAGAGATACCATCGTTTACCATATGTAAGACAATGTCTATCGCTTGCGAATCAAGGCATCTAAGGATAATTGGGTCAATAGAAATGTCATGTGGGATGTCACTAATGATGACATAGGAAAAGGCTTGTTGTATAAAGGACGGATTGTGGTTATAGGAAAAATTAGGTAGCTGGATTGGGGGATAAACAAAGGGATATAAGGGAGGGTTGGGAGGGTTGAGACCAATGACCTTCCACATGAACGCTGATTTAGAGAGCTCCAAAAGACTTTGTGGCATGTTGAACATTGGAACACTGATATTCATGGCATCATATTTTTCATTTTGTATCAATGGGAGCTGCTTAGATTTTGATTTTGTATAGTCTAATGGTGCCTTTTGATTTTCACCAAGAGACCTATGCTTGTTATTTCTTTCTCTTTTTGCTTTGTAACTAGAAGGTGGAGTTGGCTCCCCAAAGTATGCCAATGTGTTCTCTTTAAAAGAACTTACTTCTTTATGATTTTCAGTCATAATGCCTTCAAAGTCTACTATGAGAGTGTCATCATCGTCGAATTGATCAAAAATTGGTGGTCCACATTGGTCCCAATCCAAAGGTTTAGGATAACTTGAGGAGATGTCATCATCATTATGGAATGGGCTTTGGTTGAAGGTAGATATATGGGTAACTAATTCAACTGGGTCATTGGGGTTATGCTCAGAGGCTAGGGGATTGTTGGTTTCAAGTGGGATATCCTCAAATGCCTTTTCATCATTCGAAACATCCATAGTCTTACATGTAGGTACCATGGTACTAGGAGGACCTATTCGTAATGGTTTAAATCCAAGCCCCAAACTAGGAGGTTGTCCTTCTATAGTGATAGGTTCAATGATTCCTTGTTTCTGAGATCCAAGACCACTATAGCCATCATATCCTTGTTTCTGCATGATGGTAAACCCAAGTCCATACTTTTTAGAGATATCAAAGTGGGTTCTCGTTCTGCTTTTGCTTTCTCAATACATACGGATGTATTCTCATTGATAGAAGTATAATTCTTTGTACTGATGGGAGAAGGTGGTGACTCCCTAATGTGAGAGACTTGAGACATAAAGTACTCTCCACACCCATTGTCTTCAATCTTCATCTTTTCCTTGGCTTTATTGAGCAATATATTGGCATCCACATACTTAGAGGAATTTGTGGGTTGTGCTTCATTGTTTTTTGGGATTTGGAATGCAGTAGCATCTCTTAGATTAGCACAAAACTAGAAAGGATATGGATCACCAGGGATGGTAACCTCTACATTGTGATAGGAAAACTTTAGATATTGATGATATGTAGAAGGGACTACTTTCATAGCATGAATCCAAGGGCATCCTAGTATCATGTTGCAATTCATTTCTATATTTAGGACATGGAACAATGTATCTTCAATAGCAGGACCAACTTTGACAGGTAATGTGATGAGGCCCTTGGAATAGCGTTCACCATCATCATAAGCTTTTATTGTGATTCTTCGAGAGGGATCTACATCATCTTTAGAATAACCCAACTTGTTGATAACCTTAAGAGTACAGATGTTCAGTCTTGCTCCTTCATCTATTAAGACACGTCTGACTTTGGCATTATGGATGAAGACTTCAAGATAAAGGGGATCATTATGGTTAGGTTTGTCCTTAGGAATATTACAAGGTGAAAAAGTAATATGTTGTGATATAGATAGGTTCCCAACCATGGCTTGGAATTGGGCAACATCAATGTTATCTGGGACAACTGACTCTTTAAGGGCTTGATCCAAGATCTTCTGATGTTGGGGAGATGCACGTAGTAAGTCTAAAATGGATATTTGTGTAGGGGTTTTGCCGAGTTGTTCACCAAGGCTATAATCAGATGAAGTAGGAGTAGTGGGTCTACTTGGAGGTGCAAGTCTAGTAGAAGGAGTAGGTCTAGATGGGACTCCAGGTAGGGTGATCTTGCTATGGTGTGTAGTGACAGCACAACCAAGGTCTTTAGCCTTCAATGTGAATGTGGATATGCAGAAGTCAGACTCATTAAAGAAATTGATGGTGTAGTCATAGCCGGTGTGTGTGTAATTCACATTACCTTTTGAGTTCAAGTTTGAAATTGAGGGTTTCTCTTTGTCATGATTACCCAAAGGATCTTTGAAAATAGTATTATCAGAGTTGGATGCTAATAGTGATGGATCAACTGTGATGACACCATCATCAATAAGGTCTTGTATTGCATGTTTCAATTGGAAGCATGATGAATTCTTGTGTCCTTTGGTGTGATGGTAATCACAATACTTTTTGTCATCCCACCAATCTTCTTTAGTTAATGGTTCATCTTTGATTGGGGGTAGCTGCAGGAAGTTATTACTCAGTAACTATTGTAATGCAGTCTCAAGTGGTATTCCCAATGGTGTGAATTTTCTATCCTTGGTTCTAGGATGTCTTTTGTCTTGTGTGGAAGTCTCAGTTTTCTATTGTTGAGGTGTTTTTTGATTAGGAGTTTGTGAATTTTTGGGGTTTGCACCTTTCAAAGTCAGTTGAGGTTGTGCTGTGCTAATTGTGCGAGCATCCATAATGCCATCATTAGTCACATTCTTTTTTTTGGAGAAAAATTTTGCCTTGTCATTAGACGAGTTGGTGTTTGTGTTTTCTTTGTTTATCTTGAGGATTCCATTACGGATAAGAGCATCTTCAATACTAGCCCCTTTTTTCATTAGTTTAGAAATGGTGCTTGGGCTCTTGATTTTGAGTTCATACATTCAGTCCAGGACTAAGTTTTCAATGCACAAGTTTACTTGTTGTTCTTTAGGAATGTCTAGTGAGCATTGACTAACTAAGCTTCTCCAACGCAGTAAGAATGTGATGAATGATTCTCCTGTCTTCTGTTTAGTTGAGCACAAATCAGAAAGTGTTACCTCATTTGTAATGTTAAAGGCAAAGTGGGAGATAAACTTGTCTGCTAGTTCTGATCAAGATTTGATATTAACAGGAAGTTTGGAGTACCATTCAAGTGTAGGCCCACCTAGAGAATGAGGGAAAAATCTCATAAGGTAAGTGGGCTCATCACTAAGTTTGTTAAATGAAGCACAAAATTCTCAGATGTGATCAATAGGGTTTCCTTTTCCTCAGTACTTTTCAAACTTTGGAGCCTCAAAGTGTCTTGGGAATGGAGGCATATACAGACTTTTATCGAATGGATTAGGATGTAGGTCCCTTTCTGTATATAGAGCCTATTTCTTTTGGACTCCCAATGCCTCGACTTGTTTGGAAAGTTGTTTAAATTGTTGTAATAGTTCTTCATTAGGGTTTTGCATGATGGTCTTTCCTTCAAGTCTTTTGTGTCTTTGAGTAGACCGTTTGCTATGGGGAGAACTATGTCTACTTGGTTCTAACATTTCTGTGTTTGATGAGTCTGATGAAGTGTCGCTAGGTGGTGGAGGTATGTTGGCACCTCGAAGACAGAAAGGTCCTTGTTGTTGGGGTACTTGTGGTATTTGATGTGACACTTGTTGTGGGATTGACTGCAATTATTGTACCATGTGTTGTTGTTGTGCCATGTGTTGTGGTTGTTTTTGGGATACCTTTGTTGGTTGTATGTGAGACCATGTACATACTTGTTGTTGTAGAGGTATTTGTTGAGGTTGTTGTGGCACATGTTGTTGTAACAAATGTTGCTGGTATGTGATTTGTTGCTCAAGGTGTCTTTGGTATTCCAACTGTTGCTTGAGTTGCTCTTGTTGTTTAGCAAACAACCTTTGTTGTTGTTCAAATTGCTACTGAAATTGTTGCTGATAAATTGTATGTAGTTCAAGTGGGTTCACATGGGATTGCATGTTAGGAATGTTGGATGTTTTCCCCACTTTTGGTTGTTTTCGTTGTGTTTGATGTTGTTGTTGATATGTGGGATGTGTGTCAAGTGGATGTAGACTTGATTGTGCCTTGGAAGTGTTGATTCCTTGTACCATTGTAGGTTGTTGTTGTCGTGGGGGTTGACTAAGTCCTTGAGAATTGAACGTCATGTTTGTATTGTTGTTTTGGTACCTTTGTGTTTTAGATGTTCTTGCTTGCGACATCATATTGACTTGACTATGCGATACATTTTTTATTGGGAATGGGTGTAATTTCAATAAGAATTTTCCTTTGTGTGTCCATAGGGATGGTTGCGCTTGATGTTTCACATGTTGTACTTATGAGAGGTTCTATAGTGTTTGATGTCGTAGCACTTGGTAAAGTTAGGAGCAAAGGTGTACTTTGTTGATTTGCCTCCAAAGAAGGTATGTTTGGCATTTCTAGGGCACAAGTCCCTTTAGGTGCATCTTGTTGTTGCATCATGTGACTAAAATCAAGTCTTAATGTCCTTTTGGGGTATTTAGGGATTGGTGGTATTTCATCAAACAAGGGGTTAACATTGGTGTGTTCAAATGTACTTTGGAGGATTTCAATTGTTGGTTCTTGGTGGGACCTTATAGGTACCATTATTGTGTTTGAAAACTCCAAAGGTTGTTTTCCCTTATCTAAGTCCAAATTTGTCATGGGTTGGATGTTTTCAATTTTTGTGTTGGTTTGATTTTGGACTTAGGACCTTCCAAGTTTGGGTTAAATTTGACAATTTCTTGGGCTGCCAAACGTTTGAAGTTCTTACAAAAACTTTTGTCTTGACACGCCCTAGCCATTTCTTCATCAGTGATGCCATAATCAATGTTAGAGTCATCACTTAGGTGTACAGTACCTTGTTGTATGTTTGATATGTTAGGTTGGCTGAACTCAAAGGAATGTGATTGTTCATCTTCAGGTGAGGTTGGTACACTTCCTCCTCCTGGTGGCATTGGCACAAATATAGGTTCAAAGTTAGGACTCCATTGAACCATCCCATGTGTGGGGGAAGTTTTTGGAGGAAATCTCATGGTAGGTACATTGTTCAAGGTTTTTTGTGCCATAGCTTGATTATGAGGCTCTTGCGGATACATATTCAAGGGGTCTGCTAGTAATGGTTGTGATGCCTCGATTTGGTCTTCATCAAAGGTTTGTTGGATTTTCTTGCTCTTTCTTTGTCTTGGACAAGGTTTTGGTTGTGCTTGTGCCTTAGAAAAAAAAGTTTGATAAAGTTCCTTGGGTCTTTGAGCTGATTGTGTCCTAGTAAGTGCAGGCATGATACTTAAGAGTGCAAATGCAATGGAATTTTTTTGAGTGTTTTGGGTGATTTTAGAGTGGTGGGTATGCAAGATATGAGTGTTTTTGGGATTTTTAATTGTTTAGGAATGTTATGAAATGTGAGGAAATGCTAAATGAATTATGGTTTTGATGTGCAAAGTGAAAATTTCCTAGGGATATTATGCAAATGCAAATGCAAGGTGATGTTTTGAAGTTTGACTAGAGGGGATGAAAATGACTCTAAAGTATAAAAAATGGCAATTAGGGTAATGTTTTGGACTTGGTAATGATACTAAAGGTGGGTGTATGCAAGGTAGACTATGAAAAGGATGGTTTTCTAGGGTTCTTAAAGACATTTGGGACATGCAAAATGAGGGTAAATGCTCAAGAAGGCAATTTGGTTGATGGACAATTTGATAGGGTTTGGTAGTGAAAATGATGCTAAGGATTTTGATCAATGCAATATGAAGGGGATATACCACTAGGGTAAGTAAAAATGAAATTTGGGGATGCTAGGGATATGATTATGCTATGACAAGGGTATATGGAAAGTTTTGAACTTAGGTAAAACCTTTTGAAAGTATTTTGCCTAGGAGTTTAACCTTGTGATAAAGGACTTTGGATCTTGACCAAAAAACTGATAAAAGATGAAAAGATCAAATTGATAAAAGATGACAAGGTCAAATATATCAAGACATAGATAGATTTTGACCAAAGAAAATGATAATAAAATATAAAAAGACTAGTCAAGATCCATTATCCGTCAACACTAGGAGATACTCTAAGACTCATACTTTGTTTAGATTTTTGACTAAATTCAAAGGTTTTGGGGGTTCAAAATGACATTTAGAGGACTTGAAATGGTGGTGATGCTGAGAGGATATGTGATACAGACAATTCCTATGATGCAAAAGGGGATTTTGGGTGCAAGATGTGGTTTTGGGTCAAGTGCAGAACAGGGAGGTCTAGAGGCTCCTAGATGCAGTTTTGGGGTCCTAAAGTGCAGTTCAGAGGCCCAAAATGGTCATGCAGGTACCCAAGTGTGCCCTAATAGTGCCAAGTGTACCCTAATAGTACCAAATATGTTAGTGATGCACTTGGATCCAGTTTGGGTGCAGTTGGTAGTTTCTAGGCACAGTTGGTAAGCTAGGAAGAATGTTTGCTGATTCTGAGGGGTATGGTTACCAAACTGACATGCCAGGAAGCCAAGATGCTGGGGTTGATGTTAAGATGGGTTGGGAGATGTAAAATTAAGGTTATGATGTATAGAATGATTTCTTAAGTGAAGGTGATGACGATTAGGTGTTGTAGAATGCAGATCTGGGCAAGCTAGTGCAAGGGGAGCTAGCCAGGTACCTAAGGACACTGTTGAAGCCCCAAAATGTTATCTGGAACCCAAAACTAGATCTCAAGACCACCAAGTGTACCCAAATAGTGTAGACTACATCAATGACATAGTTGGGGCCTAATTGGGTGCAATTGGTAGTTTTTGGGTGCAGTTGGTAAGCTGGGCTAAAACTGAGGCAATTCTGGAAGCTATGGTTTCAGGATTGATGTCACAGAGAGGTAAATGGTAGAGGATAGTGTTAGGGCTAGTTTGGATGCTCAAAATGATTATTAAGACACTCAAAATTATGGATAAAGTGGTCAATATGATGAATAGGTATGCAAAGATGCAAGGCGGTGAATGCAAAGTGTTGATTTTGAGATGGGAATGCAAAAACTAAGGAAAGTAAAACTGAACCTAAATGGATGCAATATGAAAAGTAATAGATACTAAATGAGAACTAAAAGGTGAAATATGAAGTCTATATGATGTAAGAATGAAGCCTAGACTAGGGTGAATGCAAGTGAAATCTATGCAAGTGTGAGATCTACGTTCTACCAAGCACATTTAAGAGCACAAGTCGCCATGTTTTCCAAGGTTCGAGTGTGTTGAATCAATGTTTGCAAAGTTTGATAAAGGTTGAAATGTTTTGGAAATGTGTGAGGTTTTGACAAGTTCAAATGATATCCAAGGTGTAAATTTAATAGTTTGTCTTTTATCTTGATTATGTTTTACACACGCGCAAGACACATTAAGACAAGAATAGCTGTTGTAAAAAGTTAATAAACACACCACAACCTAGGCTTTTAGCACTGTATCCACTGAATTCCTACTTGAACTGAATTTTAGCCATGCTTATCTAGAGTAGACAACCTACGATCTTGGCACCATAGGCTCCCCCTTACAACGCACTCACTTCTCGGGGCTACCAAGATCTGCTTCCCAAGGGGCATGACTTCCCAAGGGATTGTAGCCTCTACTAAGGACCACGAGAATTTAGGATGTCTTAATGGGCATGGGTGACCCCTTGAGCCAGTGGATAGAAAGGATTTTGGCCACTAAAACATGGTTTTTAGTAAGGGCATTCCGTTCGGCAAGTTAATGATAAAATTTTGCAGAAGGTCTCCCAGCCCCAAGAACTGAGGTTTGATGCACCACAAGGATACTGGAGGAGAGCTATCACACAGCAATACCGCCAACATGGCTTTCACCGTAATCAAATTTTATATAGCGGCTAGAATGTTGACCTAGCCTTGGCCTGTTACCACTCTAAGGTCATCCCTTGGCATACCCAATATCGAGTATCTTGGTCCAAGGCAGGCCTCCTATAGAAGTTACACGGATTTCTCTTACACCCAAGATCCATGAATGGCGAGGGGAGAGGATACGTCCAATGCAACTCCTAGGGATTTAACACTGTAGACACGCTAGGAAAAAAAGAAAAATGTTCTTTTTAAGCACCAAACGAAATGTTATCTAATCTAGGAAATCCACACACATAGTTTTGAAAGACACACAAAGTCTTTGACAACGTCCTGCAAATAAAGCATTAGTAGTTTATGATCATGTCTTCACCCAAAAATCACCACATGCTGAAAATAGACCATCAGTAAAACAAAATCACCTAATCTATGTTCTAGAGAGTGATAGGAACCTTAGATGCAGATTTTGATTGATGCATATGCTTATTGTGAACCCGAGTGTGCTCTGACAGAGCAGATTGCACCCCTGAGGGCCAAAATGGCTCAGAACAATCCCAAGTGTGCCCAGATAGTGCCAACTATGTCAATGATGTATCTGGGGCCCAATTGGGCATAGTTGGTAGTTTTAGGGCGCAGTTGGGAAGTCAGGTACAGAGTGTGGGGAAATGGTGCCTAAACAAGACCCAAAAATAAAAATTTTCAAAACTACACTCCAAGTGTGCCCAAATGGTGTAGACTATGTCAATGATGTAGTTGGGGCCCTGTTGGGCATAGTTGGTAAGTTAGAAACAACAGAAAGAGGTTTTGGTGGTTTTTGGGCTCCTAAAACTGCTCCTAGGGGTCCCAAGTGCGCCCTGACAGAGCAAAGTGTGCCCTAGGACAGCAAGCTAACAGAATGCATGAAACAACAGCATATGAGCATTTTAATAGACCCCTTAATTAATCTAGGTGTAAAAAGGAAGAGCATATAGTCATTATACCCTTCCAAGTGAGCTCCTTCCTTGCACCTGCAAGCACAAAACAAGAAAATACAAGTTAGATATGCATGTTCACATCAGGTTCACCAAATGTAAGACCAAAAAATGGGTTAAAAGCATAACATACTATGAGAAAATCACAAAACTCAATAATCATACATTAGCACCCACTAGTCTACCATGAAAGCAAAACTAATTAAGAAAGCAATAGAAACCCCCTTTTTCATTTGTAGCTCCCATGTCCTTTCTTCTCCAAATGATTGTAGCTCCTAAGTTTCCTATAATGCACACAAAATTGAAGCAAAATTATATGATGTGGATAATGCCATGAGAATACTAGAAGTTTTGATTTGGATGTGAGAGATGGAGTGAGAAATCTAAAAGAAATTAGGACCTAAAGGCTTCCAAGACTTCAAGAAGACAAGGACCGAAAATGAGAGAAAGAGTGTCCATTTTATAATCAACACTCAGAGTGAGGGCATTGGATTTGTCACCCATAGATATGTGATGTGGAAAGAGATTCCTTTGAGAATCCATGATGCATATGACAAAATATGCCAATTGTGAGATTCTATGACACATGCAAGTCAAACTTGGCTAAATGTGGAAGAGAATCTATGATGCATCATAAGTCACCTCAACCCACTTAAAGCCAAGAATCTATGATGAATAAGCCAAATAGGGACGTGCATAAGAGAATAAGAATATTTGATTACGACAAACCTCAACCAAGTGTCAAAGGAGAATCCACGAGGTGTCACATCCAAGTGTCACTATGATGAAATATTTTATGGAATATTTGAATTAAAAATCCTCTTATTCCACAAAATAAGAATTAGTAAAAAATGGAATTAATGATGGAAAATGGAACTTAGGAAATTAAAAAATTTCATGGTTTGCAGATAACGAATCAATTAATTAATAAAATTAATTAATTGAGGATGATAATTAGGAAGAAAAATAGAATTAAATTATGGGTTATTTAATCCTATAGAAAGAATTAGTAAATGATTGGCCAAATTGATTAAATGAATGTGACAGTATCCTTTGATGAAAATGTGACAATGATAGATATGGAATAAGATGATGAAAAGTAGACCAAAGCCATGGTCAAATTGATTGATAGATTGAAATTGATAACATGCCAAGGACACATGACATGAAAAAGGGGTTCACCAAATGTAAGACCAGAAAAATGGGTTAAATGCATAACATACTATGAGAAAATCACAAACTCAATCAACATATATTAGCACCCACTAGTCTACCATGAAAGCCAAACTAATAGAGAAAGCAATAGAAACCCCCTTTTTCATTTGTAGCTCCCGTGTTCTTCTTTCTTCTCCAAATGATTGTAGCTCCAATTATCCTATAGTGTACACAAGGTTGAAGCCAAAGCCTATGATGTGGATCATGCCATGAGAATACTTGAAGTGTGATTTTATGAGAGAGAGAGAATGCAACATACAAAGAAGTAGAGACTCAAAGATTCAAAGATTTGGATTTTCAAAACTTAAGCATTCTGATTCAAGGACCGAAAATGAGAGAAAGATTATTCATTTTAAAATCAACACTCAAAGTGAGGGCATTGGATTTGTCACCCATAGATGTGTGATGTGGCAAGAGATTCCTATGATTCATATGACAAAATATGCCAATTGTGAGATTCTATGACACATGCAAGTCAAACTTGGCTAAATGTGGAAGAGAATCTATGACGCGTCATAAGACACCTCAACCCACTTAAAGCCAAGAATCTATGATGAATAAGCCTAATAGGGACATGCATAAGAGATAAGAATATTTGATTATGAAAAACCTCAGCCAAGTGTCAAAGGAGAATCCATGAGGTGTCACATCCAAGTGTCACTATGATGCAATATTTTATGGAATATTTGAATTAAAAATCCTCTTATTCCACAAAATAAGAATTAGTAAAAAATGGAATTAATGATAGAAAATGGAACTTAGGAAATTAAAAATTTCCATGGTTTGCAGATAATGAATCAATTAATTAATAAAATTAATTAATTGAGGATGATAATTAGGAAGAAAAATAGAATTAAATTATGGGTTATTTAATCCTATAGAGAGAATTAGTAAATGATTGGCCAAATTGATTAAATGAATGTGACAGTATCCTTTGATGAAAATGTGACAATGATAGATATGGAATAAGATGATGAAAAGTAGACCAAAGCCATGGTCAAATTGATTGATAGATTGAAATTGATAACATGCCAAGGACACATGACATGAATTGGTTGATATGTAACATTTAACTGACATCATAAATGCTACAGAATTGAAATTGATTGATAAGGTTTGATCATAATAACATCGATGGACATTGTCAATGTTATTAAAATGGTCAATGATGCCATGATCTGACATTGAAAGCCTCAACAATGTCAAAGATTGAATGATATGAATGATAGTTTGACCTAGCACTGAGAGCCATGACAGTACTAAGGTCAGATTGATAAGATTGATAAGTTGATAGGTTTCCAAGGCACTGAAAGCCACAACAATGCCTAGGAGCAGATAAATGATGATTGATTTGAGATGTTTGATATGTTTCGGGTTAATTAGGACCAGTTTTTGAGTGATTTCGGGTTGATTTGGGGTGATTCTGAGTTGATTTGGGGTGATTCTGAGTTGATTTGATATGATTTTGAGTTGATATGAAATTGATGTCAAAGGGGATACAAATGATGAAATATGGTCAATCTGGCCAAAAGATCAAAGTTAGTAGAATGAGAAAATGGGACAAATTAGTATGAAGAAGTGATGAAACCGTAGATGCGAACCATTTTTGAGCATCTACACTTTGATCATCTTTTTGATATGACATTGAGGCTATTTGGACCCATTATACATAAAAGGTATGTAGTTTCATATCATTGGTACATAATTTTTCTTTTCTTTCATTTATTGTACTATATTAAAGTTATTGATTTAACAATTTAATTTTTTTTTTTAAAGCTGGAATTATAGGCTTCTGAATTAAAAAATCAGTTGATTACATCTTTTGAAGACCTATTTGGGAAAAAAAAAATTTGACACTGCCCTACTTCTAAAAAGGTCATCAAGGCATATAAGGACTGTGAGGGATCAATATAGTAGGGGTCTTAAGGAGAACCCAAAGTACCATTTTCCTCCTTGTGATTCCACTGATGGAGTGGAACAAAGTAATAGAAGATGCAAAGGAGAAAAGGCTATGTGAAAATAGAGTAAATGAACCAGCACAAGGAAAAATAAGGTATTTCATGATAGTATTAAGTAAATTGCAATCATGCACTAATTAGTGATCTTTGTAGATTTATAATCTAACATGTTTGAAACTATTGATAGACTATAGGACACACCCGAGGCTACAAAAGGGAGACTAGAAAAGGTTGGCCAACACAAACTTGGCTCTGGTGCCTATATGAATCTTCATTCTCAACTTGTAAGTAGCATCAATTAAATTTCATATATATATATATATATATGTATGTATGTATGTATGTATGTATATGTATGTATGTATATGTATGTATATATATGTATGTATATATATATGTGTGTGTGTATCTATGTATGTATATATATGTGTATGTATGTATGTATATATATGTATTTATGTATGTATATATATATGTATATATATGTGTGTGTGTATATGTATATATATGTGTGTGTGTGTATATATGTATATGTATCTATATATATATATGTATATATATGTATCTGTATATATATGTATATGTATGTATATATATACATACATATATATACATACATATATACATATATATATATATATATATATGTATATGTCTATGTATGTATATATATATACATATATGTATATATATGTATATATATACATATACATATATGCATATACGTAGACATATATATATATATATATATATGTATGTATGTATCTATGTATGTATGTATGTATGTATGTATGTATATGTATATGTATGTATATATACACATATACATACATATATGTATATATATATATATAATGTTGCAAAAAAATTTGTTTAATGAAATCATACATGAAAAACTGATGATATTAAGAAAAAAATACAGGGCACAAAATTCAATGTGGAGCTCGCAGATGAAGATAGAAAATTTTTCTTGAAGGAAGGCTATAAAGTCATGGCTAAATGCCTATGCCAAGAACTTAAAAGCCTTGTCCAAGAATCTAGTGCACCAAATGGATCATAGGTAAATTGGTCAGATGAAAAGTAAATGAGATTGAATAGTAGAGAATATTCTTTTTTGGTGTTAGTTTTGAACATAAATTGACTACATAACAATGTGCATAACATTTTACCATAGCCTTCATATCATATCATAGAACCTTCTCGTAATGAAGGCCATGATTTGCATTATAGTGGTGGAGATATTAATTTGATATTAGAAATTAATTATGCAATTATGAATTCAATTTAACATCTTGAATTGCAATTTGACATGTATCCTTTTTTTGAATATTTTAGAGCATGTTGAGCATCATGGTGAAGGAGTGGAGCATGTTCCAAGTGTTCAACATGTTGATGAGGTGGTGGATCAAAATGTTAATCTACATGATGTGGCATTGTTATGTAAAAAAAATGCATGTTATGTTATACTAGTACTTAATTATATACTTGTAAAAAGAAAAAGAGTTTGTTAATTTAACCCATTTACTTGTTCTTGCAATAGAGCCCCCTTTAGTGTAGTATCCTCTTACTCCTCCAAAGAGGAGGAGCCATCATAATTTGACATTATATGTGCCACAAGAGGAGGACAATGAGGAAGATATTGATGCTCCTATCAGCCTTTTTCTAAATAGATCTAAGAAAAACAAAAAGAAGAAATAACGTTTTAAAAATGCTCTTTGATAAACCTTGTTGGATAATGAAAGAACTTTGTTTTAAGTAATTATCTCTGAATGTTGCATATTAATATTGATTTTTATTTTATGTTTATGAATATTTTTATGTTTTA
Source organism: Cupressus sempervirens (assembly GCA_028749045.1). Taxonomy (NCBI): domain Eukaryota; kingdom Viridiplantae; phylum Streptophyta; class Pinopsida; order Cupressales; family Cupressaceae; genus Cupressus; species Cupressus sempervirens. The sequence goes on along the minus strand of CM053786.1, from coordinate 130,399,555 downwards.
ATAAAGTCTTGATTAGTATTCTGTATTAATGAATCTTATATCATATTAATGAATGTTATATGATTATATTGATTGAATGTTATAGTTCATAAATGGATGAATGAATCAATGAAGTATGTAATCTGATGATAATGGGTAATTTAGATTGATGTTAGGGGGAGGGGGTGAGGCCAGATGAGCTTCCACCTTCACGTGGTTGGCCTTGTTAAGTAGAGAATATTATAATATTCTCAAAACCAAGTGAAGCTCAAACTAACATACCAAAGAATCACAAAATACAAATCCATCTACCTCTCATCTTCTCATCCCAATAAGTTATCCTTTCTACCACTTTTTACATTTTCAATATTCTAGTATTCACAATCTTGATAATGCCAGCCTCCATCTTGTCAATAAGTTGTTCATGTCCTATCCTTCTTCTTTTTTAATTCATCTATTTCTCTTTTACCATAACTCCCATGTGACAATAGATGGTGTTGCATTCTACAAGCCACCATACAAAAAATCCTTATTTCAAATAGGGTAAGTGCACCAAGTTGTGGTGCCAAAAGGGGGGTATAAGTGGACACCTTTTCCCTGAAATCAGCAATTTCTGAACTTAAACAAAAATTTGAATATAGTTACACTCAAAATTTTAAGATATGACAAAATAAAAGTCATAGTACTTTGAATCTTGTTTCTAAACTACTATTTTTTTTTCAAAATGGTTTAGTTTTAGGTCCTCAAAAGAGGAGGCCACAACAAGTGGTACTATTTATTCCAAAAAAACATAACACAGTACAAAGTGTGAACCCCCTAAAATTTTAACTTTTTTTTTGAAATTCTTTAATCGCTTTGGTCAAAAGTTACTTAACAATATGTGGTTTATCCCAGATTTTTTGGGTAATTTTATAATGTGTATTTTTTTTAATGAATTTTTTAACTAGACACATCCCAAAAACATGAAATATTTGTGTGCTCCCCCTAGAAATAATTTAAAACTAATCTAAAATCAAAAAAAAAAAATTTCAAAGTGTGTAAAATGGAGTCTAGTTTCTAAAACACTAAGTTGTTGCAAAATTCGATGAACAAGCTAAAATCTATAGCCCAATTAGTTCATGGTGGCTTTTGACAAAAAATGAACATACATTTAAAAGAAATTATAAATGAAAGGCTTGAAATAGTTCAAATTAAAAATAAATTATATGGTTAGATAGCTAACATAGAGACCTATAATGCCATGTAACTTCATCTTATCGATACCCAACCACGAGGAATCTTAAAGGAGAGCACATAAGAAAAATCAATCATTTTTTATATGTTTACTGGAAAACATGTCTCAAACCTGTTTATAAACTCCAAACCTTTGGGTTGGATATCCAAGGCAAAACCAAGCCTTAGGCTTTTTTTTAATGCAAAGCTTTCAGTAGCATGTGCACCCTATAGTGAGCACACACTATTAGAACCATTTGAATTCTCAGTAGCATGTGCGAGCTATAGGGCACATGCACTATTGACTCCTAAATTGCAATGCAAGCACAAGAGAAAGCTAGGGGGTAGGGGAATGTCTATGTGTGCGAGAGAAAGAGATAGAGAGAAAGTAGGGGATGGGAAAAGGGAGAGAGTACAGGATGAAAGAGAGGGAGTGAGAAAGAGTAGGGATGGTAGAGAGAGTATGGGATGGGAGAGAGAGGAAGCGTGAGAGAGTAGGGGTGGTAGAGAGAGTACATGATGGGAGAGAGAGAAAGTGTGAGAGAGAGTAGGGGTGGCAAAGAGAGAGTACAGGATGGGGGAGAGAGATTGAAAGTAGGGGATGGGAGAGAGAGGAAGTGTGTGAGAGGGTACAAGTTGGGAGAGAGAGAGTAGGTAGTGGGAGACAGAGTGGGAGAGGGAGAGTGAGACAGAGGAGGATGGTAGTGCATGTGTGTGAAAGAGAGAGATTAGGGAATGGGAGAGGGGGGAGACTGAGTAGCTCAAGAGAGAGTAGGGGATGGGAGAGAGAGTAGGTGATGGGAGAGGGAGTGGGAGAGGGGGAAAGAGGGGGGATGGAAATGTGTGTATGAGAGAAGGAGAGAGAGTAGGGGGTAGTAGAGAGAGAGAGTAGAGAGGGATAGAGTGAGAGTGAGAGTGAGAGTGAGAGCGAGAGTGGGAGAGAGTGTGAGAGTGAGAGTGAGAGTGAGAGTGAGAGTGAGAGTGAGAGTGAGAGTGAGAGTGAGAGTGAGAGTGAGAGTGAGAGAGAGAGAGAGTAAGTAGTGGAGAGGGAGTGGGAGAGGGAGAGTGAGTGAGAGACAAAGTAGGGGATGGGAGAGGAGAGATGGGGGATTTGTGTGTGTGTGAAAGAGAGAGAGTAGGGAATGAGAGAGGGGAGAGAGAGATAGAGAGAGTAGGGGATGGGAGAGAAAGAGAGTAGGCAATGACAGAGGGAGTGGGAGAGGCAAAGAGAGGGGGGATGGGATGTGTGTAAGAGAGAAATTAGGGGATGGGAAAGAGTGTGAGAGTGTGAGAGAGATAAGGATGGTAGAGAGAGAGAGTGAGAGTAGGGGATGGGAGAGAGAGGGAGATAGTGAGAGACAGAGACAGAGATAGTAGGTAGTGGGAGAGGTAGTGGGAGGGAGAGAGAGGGGGAATGGAAGTTTGTAAGAGAGTAGGTAGTGGGAGAGGGAGTGCAAGAGAGAGAGGGGGGGGAATGGAAATGTGTATAAGAGAGAATGTGAGAGAATGTGAGATTTTGAGAGAGAGTAGGGGGTGGCAAAGAATGTGAGATTTTGAGTAGGGGGTGGTAGAGAGAGCTCGTAAGGGATGGAGGTGAGAGAGAGAGAGAGAGTGAGTGAGTGTAGGGGATGGGAGAGAAAAAATAGAGAGGGAGAGAGAGTACTTGAGAGAGAGAGATAGTAGGCAATGCAAGAGGGAGTGGGAGAAGGAGAGAGAGGAGGGATGAGAGTGTGTGTGACAAATCTAGAGAGTAGGGGATGGGAGAGGAGAGAGAGAGGGGGGGGATGGGAGTGTGTGTGTCTATGAAAGAGAGAGTATGGGATGGGAGAGGGGAGAGAGAGAGTAGGGGATGGGGGGGAGAGAGTAGGTGGTGGGAGAGGGAGCAAGAGAGGGAGAGAGAGGGTGAATGAGAATGTGTGTAAGAGAGATAGAGTAGGGGATGGGAGAGAGTGTGAGAGTGTGAGAGAGAGTAGGTGGTTGCAGAGAGAGCTTGTACTAGATGGGAGAGTGTGAGAGAGAGTAGGGGATGGGAGAGAGAGAGTGAGAGTAAGGGATGGGAGAGAGAGATTAGAGAGGGAGAGAGGGAGAGAACTTGAGAGAGAGAGAGAGGGAGGGAGAGAGAGATAGTAGATAGTAGGAGAGGGAGTGGGAGAGGGAGAGGTAGAGAGATAGGGGGGATGGGAGTGTGTGCGATAGATCTAGAGAGTAAGGGATGGGAGAGAAGAGAGTGTGTGTCTATGAAAGAGAGAGTAGGTCATGGGAGAGGGGAGAGAGAGAGTAGGGGATGGAGGATAGAGAGTAGGCAGTGGGAGAGGGAGAGAGTGTGAGAGAGAGTAGGGAATGGGAGAGAGTAGGGAGAGGGAGATAGAGAGTAGGGGATGGGAGAGACAAAGTGAAAGGATGGAAGAGAGTGTGAGAGAGTGTAGGGGATGGGAGAGAGTGTGAGAGAGAGTTGGGAATGGGAGAGAGAGAGTAAGATTAGGGGATGGGAGAGAGAGAGAGTAGAGAGGGAGAGAAAGAGAACTTGAGAGAGAGAGAGAGAGATAGTAGGCAGTGGGAGAGGGAGTGGGAAAGGAGGAGAGAGAGGGATGGGAGTGCATGTGAGAGATCTAGAGAGTAAGGGATGGGAGAGGGGAGAGATAGGGGGATGGGAGTGTGTATATATAAAAGAGAGAGTTTAGAGGATGAGATAGGGGAGAGAGAGAGAGTAGCAGATGGGAGAGAGAGACTAGGTGTTGGGAGAGGGAGAGAGGGGGGATGGGAGTGTGTATAAGAGAGAGTAGGGGATGGGAGAGAGTGTGAGAGAGAGTAGGAGGTGGCAAAGAGAGAGAGAATGAGATGGGAGAGAGAGAGAGAGAGAGAGAGAGAGAGAGAGAGAGAGAGAGAGTGAGAGAGAGTAGGGAATGGGAGAGAGTGTGAGAGAGAGTAGGGAGATGGAGATAAAGAGGGGGGATGGGAGTGTGTGTGACAAATATAGAGAGTAGGGGATGGGAGAGAAGAGAGAGGGGGGATGGGAGTGTGTGTGTGTGCGCGTCTATGAAAGAGAGAGAGTAGGGGATGGGAGAGAGTGTGAGAGTGTGAGAGAGAGTAGGGGGTGACAGAGAGAGTACGAGAAGGGAGAGATAGAGTGAAAGGAAGGGAAAGAGTGTGAGAGAGAGTAGGAGGTGGCAGAGAGAGTATGGGATGGGACAGACAGAGTGAAAGGATGGGAGATAGTGTGAGAGAGAGTTAGGCATTGGAGAGAGAGAGAGTAAGAGTAGGGGATGGGGGAGAGAGAGTAGAGAGGGAGAGAGAGAACTTGAAAGAGATAGTAGGAGGTGGGAGAGGGAGTTGGAGAGGGGGAGAGAGAGTTGGGATGGGAGTGTGTGAGAGATCTAGAGAGTAGGGGATGGGAGAGGGGAGAGAGAGGGGTGGATGGGAGTGTGTATCTATAAAAGAGAGAGTTTAGGGGATGGGAGAGGGGAGAGAGAGAGAGAGAGAGAGAGAGAGAGAGAGAGAGAGAGTAGTAGATGTGAGAGAGTGTGAGAGAGAGTAGGGGATGGGAGAGGGTAGGGGGATGGGGGAGAGAGACAGAGAGAGATAGTAGAAAGTGGGAGAGGGAGGATGGGAGTGTGTGTGAGAGATCTAAAAGAGTAGGGGATGGGAGAGGAGAGAGGGTGAGAGATGGAGAGAGATTAGGCGATGTGAGAGGGAGAGTGAGAGAGAGAGAGAGAGAGAGAGAGAGTAGGGGATGGGAGAGGGGAGAGGGGAGAGAGAGTAGGGAGAGAGAGAGAGTAGGGAGGATAGAAAGTAGGGAGGATGGAGAGTGATGTGTTTTTACATAGTGTATACACGCACTATAGTGCGTATGTGCTTTATAGTGCATACATGCTATAGAGTGTACGTACTATGTGAAATCACCTAAAAATGGTCAAAAAGAAACTTTGGGGCCCATTTCATCCATTCTCTACTTTTGGTCTATTGTGCACTCTGTTATTCTAATAGAAATTGTGAGTTTCAACATAGGAAACACTATTTCAACACTTTTTGAAGCTAGCAAACATCAAATTTGACAATCATTAGATACGAAATTTGAAGACTTTTCAAAAATTCCTTATATAGAAAAGGTTAGTGCAATCCATTTTAAATATTGTTTTTTGATATATAGACACAAATTTGATTATAATTTGACATGTTGTTTAATATATAGTGAATTCATGGAAAATTGTATGTTTGAATGAAATGTTATTTCGAAATGGTTAAAAATTTGACAAGTCATTTGATATATATTGTGTATTCATTCAAATAATTATAATTTTTATATGCATTTGAATAATTTTTAATTTACACATTTTAAGTAATTCATATGTTTGAATAATTTGACATGTAGAAATCATCATCATGCCAAGGAAGAAACCAAAAACTCAAACAAATGAAGATAGGGAGAGAGATTTGGCAATTAAAAGAGATAAAATGAAATTACTACATGAACAAAGAAAATTGCAAAATAATAATGAAGAATTGACTTTCGAAGAGGATCAAGAACCACTGGTACAAAAAAACAAAGAGGAATAATTGGAAAGACAAAGAGAACGAATGAGACTGTTATGCTCAAGAAGACAATTGAATTGTGAAGCTACACCATTTTCCAATGTTGGAGTCATATCGTCCACTACGCCATCTTCCAATGTTGATGTCATATCATCCTCTCATGTTTAAGAGACACTGATTTGTAGATCCAACGATATACACACTTCATCATGTCATGTTGAAGGCACAACATCAATAGATCAAGTAGGTGATATACCATCTTTTGCATCTTATTAGCAAGGCACATCATCTTTGGTTCAAGGTATGCAATACACTCAACCTTATGTTGATGTTCAAAATTTTGACGGAATTAAAGAAATTGAACACCTTCTAGAATTCATTTTAGAAGACCACAATATTTGATTGATATTGATACTAACATTTTGAAATCAATGCCTGAAAAGATTAGCAAGCATACTTTTTAAAGAAAAGTTAATCATATGTGGAGATTTTTTTTAAAGAATTAAATATTATAGGTCAATGCCAATTATTTGTTTAAATGATGAGAAATTTGAAATTTAGGCTTATCATGAAGATTCTTTGGCTAAGAACGATGGACAATTCAAATGATAAAAGCATTGTAAAGAATCTAATGAGTGCTTATGACAAAGTGGGTTCTAAATCATGCACCAAAGATAGTAATATCACAAGAAGAGCACTTACATTGATAATAGTAAGTAGCCAAATGAAGAAAGCTTGACTCATGAGAAAGACAAGAAAAACATTAAAAATTGGTAGAGGTACTCTCAGGAGAGCCATGCTAAGGCGTGAGAGACTGGAAGATCCAACAAAAAATGAGTTATGGACATTTAGCGATAGACTACTGTGAAAGGATAAAGAAATTAGTGAAGCTTTGAAATCATTGATTGAATATTTTTGGAAAAATAACACATGTGTTTCCCCTAATCAAAGAGATGTTGTAAGAAGGAGGATTGGTAGCCAAAATCATGACCCACATGCAAAATATTTTTTGGACTCAACTCAGACAGAATTTTTTGCAAAATTTATTGGTATATATCCTCAAATTTGAATAGGTCAAAGATTTTTTGGGATGGATAAACCTTTTTATGTCAAGATAAATCACACATGCACAACTTGTTGTAGGATACATATTGAATTTTCTAACCATTTTGATGTTTTTAGGCATATATGTGTGTTTTTGCATTCTAAGTTTGTTTTGCAAGATTGTGACATGAATGAGCCACCAAGATCTTGAAGGGAATTCATATCCAACATTTTATGTGAAATAGGAGATGACCAACAATTTTACAAGACATCATGCTTATTTTTTTGTTCTTTGCAACTTTTATCAACTTGTCAACATATGGATAGTACACATGCAATTGGGAATAAAATAATAGATTATGGAAAATTTAAGATAGTGACATATGCTCTAAAAGATGGGAAATAGGGCAAAAGATGTGATTTAGTCATTGAAAATATTCTAGTGTATGAGTTCATGAAGATTTTTTGTGAAAAGACTATTTACAAGTATGCAAGACATACACATAGAGCTCGATGGCTAGATTTGCAATTCAAGTTGTGCAAGGATACGTTTCCACTAGATAACATTGTTTCAGTTGTAGACTTCGTAGAGAACTACACACTACAACCACAAAATGAGGTGCAAACAATGTATTATACCTCTCAATAGGTTTCCATATTTGTTCACATAACATTCATGCATTCACCTACAAGTATAGAGGATGACAGGAAGATTTTGAGGGAGTACCATTTTTACATCAGTGATGATCAATTACATTCTATGGAGTTTGTATAGGGTTATTTTCAACTATTTTATGGGGATTTGGCTAACAGAGGCATCGCATATTATCAACACATTATTTGATTAGACAATTGTACATTTGAATTCAAGAATGCACGGATGTTCTATTGGTTAACTAGGATGCACAGGATGTGTAGAATTCAATATATGTGAAATTTCATAGAGGTTGATCATGGAAAGGGAGAGCACAATAGTGTAGGGCATGCATCAAAAGAGCCTTAGGTCATGAAGAACTAAAGTACAAAGATGGGGCATTATTGACAGATGCAAAATCCATCCTCTAGTGGTGTAACACTACAATGGGTCTAGGTAAGGAAGGTGAGTCTATGGTTTGTAGATTTTTTTGGTTGATAGATAATACTAACATTGCACCATATCAAGATTGTTGCACACTAATAGGATTCAGTGAGTTGCATTCTATTAGAAGCTCTGATGCAGGTTCATGGAGTATCCACAAATGAAAAATGGCATGCTATTTTCCATCATGTGTAGAGGAAAATTGGAATGATTGTGAGTCGACTAAATGGGTGGACAAATGGGATATATGGGTTTTGGACCCAATTGACACCTATTGTCCCCCACAAGCACTGGAAATGGTAGAGATGGATTCATCTATTGACTTTGACCACTTGTCAAATCTAGTGCAACCTAGTAATATATATTTATATATCTTTGTAATTTCAATATGTAACTTTATAACTTTTACCTAAGTATTTTTTCAATTAATGACCGCATTTTGTACATTTGTCACTGTAGGCCATGTTTTTGTTGTTATTGCACCTGAAGACAATGAAGAAGGGGTAGATTATTATTTGTGTCATTGTGTCCAAGCCAAACAAAAATTGGATCACTCGGTTATAGATGGTGAAGGTTTAGAGTAACATGTTGGTGCGGTGGTTGTAATTGACAAATGGCTTAGACGATATTCTATGAAGAACCCTAACTTGTGGTTATTTGAGGATTGGCAAATAGAGATGAAGATTCTTCATTATTCAAACCTTGTTGTTACATCAAATGTCCACTTGATAAAATATGGTGGAAAATTGCATAATAAGTTTCTTTGGAAAGTTTACGAGTCAGACCATGAGACAATACTTGAGACATTAAAATTTCGAGTAGATCCAATTGGCTCATTAGATTGAATAGGGAACGAGGGGGAGAGAGAGAAAGAGTGATCAATTGGATCCAAATACAATGTTGCAACCTCTCCCCCAAGACTATCCACATGATTAAGGTGGACTATAATGTTATGATGAGTAAGTGATGAGATTTAGTTTAAACCATAGATTTTATATTTCAATTTGTTTAGAATTTAGATACATTATTTGAATTTATATTAGATCCTTTAATAGGATCCATTTTTAGATTAGTCGTTTGAATAAGTGAAAGTCTAGAATTTGTTGTTTAGATCAAAATGTAATGAAAGAACATGAAAATTTTTAGAATGTGAATGCTTTGTGATGTAAAGTCATGATTGCATGCATGTAACCAAAAACTTCAAACTGGCAAAAGTAAGGATACAATGGGAGAAGTTTTCAATACTCATCAAGAACTTTTTAGACCAAACTCTGTCCATATATGCACTATTAAACCAGAATGAAACTAAGGATATTACACCTTTAGACTTGCTTTAATCTAATAACCACATGCAGACCAAAAAAGCTGAATGAAGGACACAAGGAAAGAGAAGATCCACTTATATATCATTTATAGGTTGAAAGAGATACAATCATGTAGATTACTGACTTCCACAAAACATCAATGAGAGGCAAGGATTCTTGCACTTTCACACCAATGGCTGAAGGAGATAAGGTAGAGAATCATACAATTCAGAGGCACGAGGTAATTTAAACTGGAGTTGCAAAGCAACGGTAGAGAATATCAAAGAATGATCGACTTTTCAAAGTACACAAAAATTGCCTTTATAGCTTAGGCATAACCGAGATATTTTCCTGACTAAAATTACTCTACAGCCACTGCCATTAAGTCTCTTCCAAGAAAAATCATGGGGATCAAAGGAAATATGATCTTTAACTAAAATAGGGCCTTGAGAAGTGACACCATAACTGCACTCTGACCAAGCAGATGGATCACTGGAGGTGGTGGAGTGTTCTTCCTGGTTTAGCATTTACTTCTGGGTGGTTGGAATTGATCATGAAGATCATATCGCATGGTAAAACTTGATCTCCCTTGTTTCTAGTTTCATGAATGAGCATGATCAGTAGGTCAACATAACCCTGGCACCGGGGTGAGCCACATGGACCAACCAACTTTTATCTTTTTGCCACTCAATAGAGTCTTCCTAGGTTGACCATGCCCATTCCTTACTAACTGCACCAATCTATTAAAACTCAACCATGATCGCTTATAACACAACTGCCATCCCTTAACTGTCAACCCTTACCATTACCTTCCTAGACCCACGAGGACAGCTGTCGCTAAATTCCCAACTCACTATACTTAACCTTTGAGCTCCTTTCCATGGCGAGTTAATGAGTACTATTGACTTTCCACCATCCAACGGCCCTAAAGATACATAAAATCTGCCCTACGCTTTGCAGATCAGAAATAGGACCCACCATCCATGTGTTGTCAAGTCATTAACTCGCTATAGCTAAACAACGTGCATCTTCCCATGGTAAGTTAGCGAGGACCCTAGATCTATGTTGATCTAATGGTAGTGAAAAATGCACTGAAGGAACTGGCCCACTTTCTGCACTGTCATCACCCTGGCCAATGAGAACTCAACTAACCGCTGATGTGTCATCAATCTGTACATTCCTTCCTGATGCATCATTGGTTCAGGGTCCACCATGCAGCCTATGGAACAGACATGTGGCAGTGAATCGCCAACTCACTATAGCTAAACTTTGAGCATCTTCCCATAGTGAGCTAATGAGAGCCATTGATCTAAAGTCGATCCAAGGGTGAAGAAACTACATCTGACATCCTGAAGGTTGGTGGGCCCCATCCTCACTAAGTCACTATAAATAAAATGACTTGCAATTTTCCATAGCAAGTAGAAGATGGCCATTGATCTGAGGTCGAATCAAAGGTGGGGAAGCTGCACGAAGCCTTCTGAAAAGTGGTGGGCCCCATTCTCGCTAAGTCACCATGAGTAAACAACCTACAACTTTCTATAGCAAGTCAGTGAGGACCATTGATTTTGCATTGATTCGACGATCGGAATCCCTACTAAGCATCTTATCCTTCCATGTCGCATGAGGTCCCACCATCACTTGTTTCACGGTGACTTGCTATGTCACTAACGACGGGATGCTTGAGTTTTTTGATAGCAAGGTAGTGAGCGTCGATGACCTTTTCCAAAATCAGTGCCAGAGAAATAGATTAGACCCCCTCGCCAAACTGGGCCCACTGAGACACATGGAAAACATTTGCTAAGTCTCCATACATATCTTGCAAGCAGCTTTCCTTGGTGATGTACCGAGGGTCATTGATCCAAAAAAGATCTAACGACGAGGAACTTGCAGGCCCGTCGAAACATATAATTTAGATTTCTTTTCGATGTTTCTCAACATTAAAATAATATTAACTCTGGGAACTAGCCGTTGGTGGGTAGACATTTGAATTTTGAATATTGGCGGGGGTGTAAAAAATGGTAACAAAACCCTTGTTTTGCACTATTTAATGAGAGGGTTTGTTGGAAAGCATGCCTAGAAGATTCAACTTGTAAAAAGGACTATGGAATCCTTAGTTTGGAATCAAAATACCATACTATATAAAGTTTGGAAGTCTAGAGCTAATTTTAAAGCACACTTTCTTTGTAAAGGTGGCCTAATTAGGCTTAATTCTGAGACAAATTGCCCTGTTCTATACAATCTTTACAAAGGAGTGATATCTTGTTTTTAGATATGTTATACAACTTTGAAAAGGGTATCTAAAACAAGTGTTTATTTTCTTGGTGTATTGGAAAGTTTGTGAGATAAGTCCAAAAAATAGTGTTTGCTGACTTAATAGAGAGAGCAACCTAGTCAAGGAGGGTAACTTGGTTTGTGCATGAACTTGAGTTTGGGGGTTATAAAACCTATTGAAACATGTCCATTTAAGTCTATATCATCTTGATGCATTTCATGTTGCACCGAATTTTCCATATTTTGTGAATCCTCACCACATGATCCTACTTTGTACTAGTAACTATACTTAAGATTTGATGCCTTTGACTTGGTCAATTTATCCTTGTAGCTTTTATCAGCTACTCACTTTGATCATCCAGTAGAAAATATTTATACCTTCTAAATGCATTTTCCTCCATGAACTCAACATCACATCTGAGTATAACTCTTCTAGTGTTTGGAAGAAAATTCCTATATTCCTTTGAGGTTTTACTATACCAAACAAAGTACCCCATATCTATAGTCAAATCTTACTTAGTACATGTGTATCACTTGGAATATGAAAATATATCAAACTTCCAAATATATTGAAGCAACTAACATCTTGCTTCTTTCCTATGAAAGCTTCCTCTGGTGTCATCTTCCCTAGCATCTTGTGTGGAGATTTGTTGTATGTATATACTATTGTACTACATGTCTCTTCCCATAGGTAACAAGGTATGTCTAGGTCATGTAGCATATGACACTTTCTACCTTATATATAGAATGATTCTTTCTCTCAACAACTCCATTCTACTATATATTATAAGGAATATTTAAATCTCCTGTGATTCCTTCCTTGGTATTCCCTTTTTACTAGATCAAGAACAACCTCAAATCTAGTGTCACTCATTAGAAAAGATGCTTTTGTAAACTTCCCCAAAAAAATTGTTTACATGCATCATAATGATTTGTGCTTATATCTAGAATACATGTCACTATCTCTTGAAGAAATTTAAGTTATCCATGATGAATAAGGCCCATCCTCCTATTCCATATTTCTCTAAGACAATGCTAATGGATCAGCATTAATTCATACAAATAGACACTTAGAAAACGGCCACACTATCTTTTCACCTCTTTAGACACCCTTTAACCACTTCTTAGAGATTCTAAAAGATCAAACTCTGACTCTATTCTAGCACCAACTAACACCCACTTTGAGTCACAGACCTAATTGGCTAGATTAGGCTGGGTTACAAAGGAAGTATGAGTAATACCAATTCATACATACCAACCATACCAAAATTCACTACTACCAATCCGTACAATCTGTACAAAATTAAAACAATAGAGAAAAAGGAAAAAATTCTAAGTTTTATTCAATATTTGATGCTCATTGGTCAAGTTGATCACATTTAAGGATGGATATCTAGTGTGGTTGGATAGCTTTGTGAATCTTCTTTTTGTTGCACTTGTAATGAGGTTCTAATTCACTCTACAACTCAAGATATTCCCATTTTACTAACTGTTGTCCCCATTTTGTGCCATTACCTAGGGTTTCATCTATTTTTCCTCATATCTTGAGATTCCACCATGGGAAATTAATGACCCTTGGTGGAATCTTAGTTAGAACAATTTTCTTAATGTTACTTTTGGTTTTAGGTCAAAACAATGAGGCTGGAGAGAAAAACTTGATGCCCTAGGCATGCAAGATCCATGTGCATGCTAGAAATTCGTAGCAACATCTTCCATAACTCGCTACAAAGAAGGTTTCAAGGCTTGAAAATTAGTATGTGATCATATTAAATGATCCCCCTCATGTTCCAATTTCAATTTTTAATTTTTTCCTAAGGGGTAGGGTACTTCCTTTGTTAATGGATGCCTAATTGCCTATATTCCTAAGTGAGCCTTAAAAAACTTAGTTTCTGCATACTTCTCTTGAGATCCCAAGGCTTTAGTATATTTTATAAAACCCAAAAGGGTATCCAAATCCATGATTCTTTTCTTTGGGTTGTGGGGAGATGTTTGTGATTTTTCCTGTTCAAGGCTAGAAGCCTAGTCTTGAGTTTGTGAAGCAACTAGCCAATAAAAGTTGCATAGTTTTAATCTAATGTTGGATTCATGTTAGTTTGGACCTAAATAGACCCTTTCCATGCTTGGAAGTAACCCCTGGTCATTATTTTCATTTGTGGGGTTTTGTGTCAAATATGTCTATGGGCCACTTTTTAGGCATAAAAATGAGCAATATAGGTGATTTTTCAAGGCAAAAAGAATTTTATGTTTCTAGAAGGTTATAAATGTCCTTAGGGTCATTAGGTTAAGTTTTAGGCATCTAGGAGTTAAGATGTGAAAAATTGCAAAAAATTGCAAAAGTTGTCAAAGCAAAATTGCAAAAATGCTGACAACTTTGCAAGATTTTAGGAATTGGTAAAGGGATGAGCATTTGAAAATAATTTATTTTACTATTGTCTAACCTTTTATAAGTCATAGAATTGGAATCAAGTGAAAAATGTAAAAATTGCACTTTTTGTGCAAAGTTGCATTGTTGAAAATTGTAAAAGTTGCTCAAATTTGCAACTTAGTGGAAAAAGGGTTGTGGGATTGAACTATCTACTCCATTAGCTCCAGGTGGCCAAGTAAACCCTATCTGCAACCTTGTCCTATCCCCTTCAATGCTCAAAAGTTCTTGGGCACGCCGAACTAGAACATCCCTAAGGGTCACTAAATGCCATAGGGCTGTAATCTTTGACGAGGCATATCTTGGAGCTTGTGTGAGGTATGGATGCAATTATAGCTCCTACAAGACCATGTTGCAGAGACTTACAATAACTTCTCTCAATTTTTTGATATCATGCTCCATTTTTATTTTACGATGCCATCTCGGGTGATGCTAAAACTTGTAGTGTTGGCTAGTACAAAGTTGCCAACTGCAAAATCTCTCTCACCTTTCATCATGGGATCGAACTGTCTACTCTATTAGCTTAGACTGGTTGGGTAAACCATATCCCCAACCTTTTCCTATCCCCTCAGCACTTGAACATTCTCGAGCACACCGAACTGGAATGTCCCTAAGGGTCACTAAATGCCATAGGGTTGCAATATTTGATGGGGCATATCTCGAAGTTTGTGTCATGTATGGATGTGATTCTAGTTCTTGTAGGACCATTTTGCAAAGACCTACAATAACGTCTCTCACTTTTTGGAGATCACACTCCATTTTCATTTTACGATGCCATCTCAAGTGATGCTGAAACTTGTAGTATTGGCCAGTACAAAGTTTCCAACTGCCAAATCTCTTTCACCTTTCATCTTGGGATCAAACTGTCTACTTTGTTAGCTCTAGGTGGTTGAGTACACCCTATCCTCAACCTCATCCTATCCCCTTTAGCACTCGAATGTTCTCAGGCATACCAGACCGAAATGTCCCTAAGGGTCACTAAATGCCATAGGGTTGTGATATTTGATGGGGCATATCTTGGAGCTTGTGAGAGGTATGGATGCAATTCTAGTTCCTATAGGACCATGTTGCGGAGACCTACAATAACTTCTCTCACTTTTCTAGATCACACTCTGTATTCATTTTACGACGCCATCTCGGGTGATGCTGAAACTTGCAGTGTTGGCTAGTACAAAGTTTCCAACTACCAAATCTCTCTCACCTTTTGTTGTGTGATCGAACTGTTTACTCTGTTAGCTCTGGGTGGATGGGTAAACCCTATCCCCAACCTTTTCCTATCCCCTTTAACGCTCAAACAATCTTGGGCATGCCAAATCAGAACGTCCCTAAGGGTCACTAAATGCCATAGGGCTTCAATCTATGACAGTGCATATCTCGAAGCTTGTGTGAGGTATGGATGCAATTCTAGTTCCTACAGGACCATGTTGCAGAGACTTACAATAACCTCTCTCACTTTTTGGAGATCACACTCTATTTTCATTTTACGATGCCATCTCGAGTGATGTTGAAACTTGCAGTGTTGGCCAGTATAAAGTTGCCAACTGCCAAATCTCTCTCACCTTTCATCGTGGGATCAAACTATCTACTCTATTAGCTCTAGGTGGTCAAGTAAACCCTATCCCAAACCTCATCCTATCCCCTTCAACACTCAAATGATCTTGGACACACCGAACCAGAACGTCCCTAAGGGTCACTAAATGCCATAGGGTTGTGATCTTTGAAAAGGCATATCTCAGAGCTCGTGCGAGGTATGGATGCAATTCTAGTTCCTACAGGACTATCTTGTGGAGACCTATAATAACCTCTCTTTCTTTTTGGAGATCACACTCCATTTTTATTTTACGATGCCATCTCAGGTGATGTTGAAACTTGCAGTGTTGGCCAATACAAAGTTGTCAACTACCAAATCTCTCTCACCTTTCGTTGTGGGATTGAACTATCTACTCCATTAGCTCCAAGTGGTCAGGTAAATCATATCCCCAACCTCATCTTGTCCCTTTCAGCACTCAAACATTCTCAGGTACATTGAACCAGAACATCCCTAAGGGTCACTAAGTGCCATAAGGCTAGGATCTTTGATGGGGCATATCTTTGAGCTTGTCTGAGGTATGGATGTGATTCCAATTCCTATAGGACTATGTTATAGATACCTACAATAACCTCTCTCACTTTTTGGAGATCACACTCTGTTTTCATTTTATGAAACCATCTCATGTGATGCTGAAACTTGTAGTGTTCGCCAGTACAAAGTTGCCAACTGCCAAATATCTCTCACCTTTCATCATGGGATTGAACTATCTGCATTGTTAGCTCCAAGTAGCTGGGTAAACCCTATCCCCAACCTTTTCATATTCCCTTCAGCACTCGAATGATCTTGGGCACACCGAATTGAAATGTCCCTAAGGGTCACTAAATGCCATAGGGTTGGGATCTTTGATGGGGCATATCTCAGAGCTTGTGCGAGGTATGGATGTGATTCTAATTCCTACAAGATCATGTTGCAGAGACTTACAATAATCTCTCTCACTTTTTGGAGATCACACTCCATTTTCATTTTACAACACCATCTCAGGTGAGGTTGAAACTTGCAGTGTTGGCCAGTACAAAGTTGTCAACTACAAAATCTCTCTCACCTTTCGTTGTGGGATTGAACTATCTACTTTTTTAGCTCTGGGTGGCTGGGTAAACCCTATCCCCAACATTGTCCTATCCCCTTCAATGCTCAAATGTTCTCGGGCACGCCAAACTAGAACGTCTCAAAGGGTCATTGAATGCCATAGGGCTACGATCTTTGATGGGGCATATCTCAAAGCTTGTGTGAGGTATGGATGCAATTCTAGTTCCTACAGGACCGTGTTGCAAAGACCTACAATAACCTCTCTCACTTTTTGGAGATCACACTCTATTTTCATTTTACAACGCCATCTCAGGTGATGCTAAAACTTGCAGTGTTGGCCAATACAAAGTTGCCAACTGCCAAATCTCTCTCACCTTTCATTGTGGGATCGAATTGTCTACTTTGTTAGCTTTGGGTGGTTGGGTAAACATGGCTAAATCAATTTGGCTAGGTAAATGTGCCAAATCTCTCTCACCTTTCATATGTCTTTCTTGATGTGTTCCTAGATTCTAAACATTAATTTCAACTCAGTTGACATGGTTGTAATGATATGTAGGTAGTACTTTACAAAGTTTTTAATGGTTATCTAATTTCAACTTATTATATGATATAGCTGACCTATATACATATAAAGGTCCTATTACTGGTATCTCCATTGTAGGTAATGAAGATCTACCATAAGACAAGGAGCTACAAGACCTCCCTCAATCACCAGTACAAGAAATTGAATGCATTCTAGACAAGAGGATAGTTAAACATAACAAGAGGTCTACTTACTATGAATACCTAGTAAAATGGAAACAACATTTATTGCAGGATGCTACTTGGTTGACACTTAAAAACATTAAGAAGACTACTTTCAGTTTAGAAGAACTCCTAACTAAAGGGACTTAAGTTATTTGATCTTAGGGAGTATGGTTTTAGTTGTGCGATTGTCTCTATGGTGATTCTTACAAACTAAGTTGATTTTTTGAAGATCCTTTGTGTTATTGTGATATTTTAAATTGGTTTGAGATAGTTTATTTTTTATTTAAAGTGTTTAAGGCAAGTTTTCTAGAAACAATCTAGGAAAAGGCTTATTAAGAGCTCATTCCACAAATGAAGCCCTAACTTGTATTTGAACTAGTGAAATTCTCTAAGATTCTAGAAATTTCAAGTAAGGAGGGTATAATTATAGATTCCTAGAGCTCAGGAAGTGTCTCAATGGAAAAACCATGTTTGCATTAGTCCCTAAGTTGAATAGCTTAGTGTATTTAGGTAGGATTGAGACCAAAAAGATTTAAAAATGTTGAATTGAATTGATGGGTGTAGTTTAGTGGTGGATTTGAGTTATTTTTGGTTAGTAGAGGAGGTCTAAGGCCATGCACCAATTATCTAGTAATTACTTTGAAAACCAAACCTAGTGTGACCTTATTAGGTCTATGTACTTTGCATGGGTTAGGTGCTACAAGAATGGAATTCGAAATATAGGCTTTGGAGTCTTAAATAAATTCCAAAAGGGTGTCTAAATCTACCCATAGGATAGTTAGATTTTAACCTAAGAGGAATTTAAGTCTAGAAAATCAAAGTAGGCAACCTATGAGGAATTCTATGATAGTCAACATTTTGTACTGTACGACAATTGGAGGGTTAAACCAAGAGTTGATTCTCGATCAATTCAACATAAGGAAGGTGTCCCAATAGAAAATTGGGGTTGTTGAAGCCATTGCTAAAGAGTTACAGCTATTGGCTTGCAATAGGGCTAGTGTCCCTAAAACAAAAAGGTGCAAGATCTTGATTGGAGAAGTACTCACCTTAGAGGAGTTCACAAATGACCCTATCACTTTTAATAGGCCACAAAAATGATATCCTAAAGGAGTAAGATATTAGGAAGGCCACAAGTTTAGTTTGGTAGATTAGGAAGAAGAAAGTGCTTAAACCTCACTTCTTACTCAACATCTCTACATTAGTTAGGGGGAGATAAAGAGGATAGATGGCTACATAGATATGGAAAAAAATACATATGGAAAAAATAGAAATATAAAGAGGGGGGGAATAAGAGAGAGTGAGATACAAGGATAGAGAGATATGAAAAAAAATTATATAGAGGGATAGAGATAGACAAGTAGGGAAATATAATTATAAAGGGAGAAGGAGAGAGGGAGAGAAGGAAAGATGCATAGAGATAGAGGGAAACAAAAGAAGGTGTAGGTAGACATGAAGATTAAAGGAAATAAAAAGATAGTGATAAATGAATAGAGATATAAGAAGAGGATGAATGTGAGATAAAATAGAGAGAGTTAGGGAGACACAGAGAGACATCTAGATGGTGATATAGATTCATAGAGATCATCATATTAATACTTAGTTTTCTCTAATTCAAAAAATATTGAAGATATCATGTTAGAACTCTCTTATTGATTTTGTATCAACTTCATACTTAATTTCTCTTCTTTAGGTCATTCTTTTTAAGTTTAAGTGTATGTGTATACATTAATGATTATTAGCAATTGTAAAACTTGATCTTCTTCTTATGTAACAATATTTAATATTAACCTAAATAATTAAATTTACAAATTATTTACATAGAAAGAATCATTTATAACCATTGCATTGTACTAAAATGAATCAAATCTACACATTAATCTAGGACGCCTGCATGGTTGATTATTGTTTGTATGAATACAACGTTGGTGTAGTTGAAGAATTTGACCTTGGATGACACAAGATAACACAACTCTTGTGATCTAGTGATCCCTCCCAAGGTATTTTCCATACCACTAATCCTGATAGAAAACTTAAGACATAAAATATATGGGTGAAATAGAGGGTGGGAGCATAGTTATAATATCACTTTGTGCATTGGGTTAATACTATAAAGGGTGGGATTGGTGCAACGCTGATTTGTAGGTAATACCATTAGAGATCTTGCATTGTTACTATGCTTATTGGGGCCTATATTATATTATCAGTTGTTTCATCTAATGCTCAGTGTATTTTGAATTCGATAGCTTCAATTTAGAATAAATTGGTAGCAGATATTATTTTTGTTAAGGGAAGTGTTAGGTATATTACAGTAATGGATTACTTTCCTAGGCATTTGATCTTTTTGTGATGACCTCGAAAACAATTCAAGCTATCAAGTAGTGCCTCTTAAACTTTGTGAGATCGATCTTGACTGATACAGTTTATTGCCAATCAATATTGTATAAAAAATTCAAACTAATTAGGTATTGAATTAAACTCGATAAACAAATGACAAAGAAGGAAAACTTTAAACATGAACAAGATCATAAATCATATGAGGATGACATATTGGAAATGATTAACTTATGCTTAAATAGTGATAAATTTTATTGTTAATCAATATTCTATCAAAGTTTTGAATAGATTAGGTATTGAATTTAATGTCATACATGAACATATCTAATTTAATGTCATACATGCACATATCTAATTTAATCTCATACACGAACATATCTAATTTAATGTCATACATGAAAAAACATAAAATATAAATTGATAACCAATAATGTTGTATATGAACAAACATATCATATATTAACCAATAATGTCATAAGTCAAATAATGTCATACATCAAATAAATATCATACATCAAATATAGAATGTCATATACATCCAATGTGTATCAAATATGTCCACTTATGCCTATATATATACATGTCTAGACCAACTATATCTTTTCCTTCCCATGAGGGGAATGAAACAAATCTCTCAAGGTCTTCTGTCGTTGTGTGGAGGGAGATGGTGGAGATGATGGGGTCCTCCTGACACGCTCGCTCGTCCTCTTGTTGAGGCTCTTCTCTAACTCGAGTTGATAAAAAAAAGTAGATATGAATCAATATTTATTATATGTTCAAATCAAATATATGTACACACAAAATTAATTATTTTCTTACCGCCATCAAATAGTCACTCTGTAAGTCACCTCGTGGATGATCAGGCATAACGAAACCCTACAAAAATTCAATCAATATAATCACTTATAAATAACATTAAAAAATTTGATACTAACTATTATAAAAAACAAAAAAAACCAAGAAAATTATTTCATACCTCAGTCAATGGCTGTGAGCTAGCCATAGTTGCAGCCACTCCATGATCAAAAACTATCGAAGATGAGGAGTGTATGATGTCATGAGCTGCATGTCATACAATACAAATTACATGTAACATGAAATATGAAACAAATATAATCAAATGAATTAAATTAACATGAAAAAAATGTACCTATAAGTATCTCGTATGATGTCTATGCTCCGAGTCCGTAGTAAAGGTTGACGGTCCTATAGAGAACTAATGCACATGCATAATTTTTTTTGCCAATTCTTAATATGAACTTAATAAAAATATGTATTAATTTAAATGATTAAATTGATAGATACCTTTGGACTCATGGACCAGACAAAAAATGGGGCCGAAGGATCCCTAGTAGGCCCACCAACACTCTGACCCTGAATTTTGAACAATGTCAATAGATGCTAATTAATTAATCATTCACTATACATATGAAATGTGATCAAATCAGTAAATTATAAATGTAATTTACCTATGTGTCAATGCCAAATGTCTCATTTAGGAACTGATTAGTGACGCGCACATCATCTGCACCATCTCCAGCATGAGTGCCAAATGTGCATAAGGATCTGCATGAAGTACACATGTGACCACGATGCGTTGAAGGCTCCCCTCCAACTAATGGGATCATGCAATGGATGAGGGTCTATGTCAAAGCATTAATGGTCCCTATGCTGGCCTCTACATGTTCCTTCACAATTGAAGGAATAGTCACATGCTCATGCTATGGCTTGACCATAGGTACCCTAACTACATTAGGGTCACGATGTGCTCCTGGCATCTCAAATGATGACCCCCCACCTCTACCTTGGGAGTCTAATATATCAAAATAATTGGGGATCTCCCCAAGGACAAACTCACAATGTAATTTCTTAAAAAAATACATAGGGACCTCATGATTGTTGCAAGGAGGGGCATCAAAAACCATCCACCACCTATCCCAAAAATTATTTCTAATAGCATCGTGTATGCACCAATGGATGGGGAACTGTTTAGTACCCTCTCTAACAGTATCTTTCTCACCGAGTTTTCTAAATAATGCACATATTCTATCTTTTGGTATTTCTTTTTTTTAACATCTTCATATGATAATTTATTTGCATAAAATCTTTTTTGTTCATCCCTCTTAACCCACCAAATATCTAACTAACCACTAACTAAGGCTATTTGGGTCTTAATAGATTTGAGGGATGATGCCAATTGAGCCCTCATTGGATTGGTTTGTTGAGATTCTTTCAACCGACCAATGAGTCCTTCTAATTCATTTTTGCCTCTTTCTATTTCATTTATTATATTTTCTTGTGTGCTAGGTGGAGGTCTTGCAATTGGTTCAAGTTGCAAAATTTGTTCTTCTTCTTAGGGAGGGTTTTGGTTTTGAGGTTCTTGAGGGTTTTGAGGTTCTTGTGGATTTTTTGGTTGATTATTGACATTTCCTAATAAAAAATTAATTGAAATCTAAATAAATAAACAAATCTAAATAAAAATTGTAAAAATCCTACAAAACAATATAAAAAAACCTACAAAACAATATGAAAAATGTATCAAACAATACAAAATGAAGTTTATATCACATACGGCATGGGCATGGGCATGCTTGTGATCTTGAATTTCACCGACGAGGAGGCATATCGGCAAGGCGGGTGGTGAAAAGTTTCATTTTATCCAACTTGCGTACGCGCTACTATTGGAAGAAGCTAAAAAATTGAGATAAAATAAATGGGCCGCAAGTATGCAGCCCATTTATATAATTGCACCTTTTTTTTAAAGGGCGTATGCATTATTCAAAAAATGAAAAAAAGAAAAAGAAAAAAGTGAAAAAAGGTTGTCACCTTTTTGGCACCACAACTTGGTGCATATACCCAATAAATTTTTGTCTTTGGTCTTATCTATTTTGTAATTAGGTAATTATAGCCCTCCTTAGTGTTCTAGTTTGCAGTAGTCATTTGATAGCTACTTTGAACAGCCTCGACCCCATAAGAAATTCGCACACCATAGTGGATGAGGACTACTGGAGCAACCTTCATTGCTGCATCCAAACCAAGGGAACCCATTTACTTTGTTTTTATATACCATGGAAAGACTTGTAAACTTATCTCCATATTCCAACTTTATTAAACTAATTTCTCCTTTATCTCTTTTGGTGCTTAGAATTGGTATTACTATTCAAAGACGATAGTAGAGAAAGCAGCATGTGAGTATGCGATGTTTAAAGGTAGCCTTCATTTGATAATAGTACTATGGTATTTTTAGTTTTATTTGTTACTTTTGTATCTAATTTTAAATACCTTTCTAGGTTTTCATATATGTTTATAGAATTCAATAGAATGGTCTTACTTGAACATAATTTATGTTCATTTTATGTGGTTTCTGATTTCATAGTGCCCTTATAACTACATTTAATGTGATAGATGTTGTAATAACAGGTGGGAATGTACTTTCTATAGTATGATCTTATATTCTAGATCATGAAATTTTATCTTTATTGATGCTTAATTTACCGTCTTGCTTAGAATGAGCAGTCAACTATCAACAGGTGCTACTATTAGATGGTTGTAGAGGCCATTAGTTCAAAGTTTGTATATGTGTTTGGTTAGTTTATTATACTTCTAATATTTTGCTTCACATATTCATTTTCATAGTTGACAATGGTACTATTGATGGGCAAGGATCTATTCGGTGGGATTGGTACCATAATCATACTCTAGGTTAAACCCACCCTCACCTTGTTGAGGTGGTAGACTCAACTGATGTCCTCATCTCAAATCGAACATTCTTGAATTCACCATTCTAGAATATACATCCAGTGTACTGCAAGTTTGCATTCAAGTTAGTTTGTCTATACTATGGATGGTTTCTGTATGCTTGTCAAACCTTTTCATTACTAGCATATGCTATTCACCAATCTCTTTGTAGACTCCTATTGTTTGTTTAAAAAAAGAATGCATGAACTATCATTATAATATTGTAATTTGAATGGCATTTATGGTGAATGCAGCAATGTGCACATTAAAGATGTAACCATCCTTGCTCCATCGTACTCACCAAATAATAATGGAATCGATCTAGGTGACTTGTTTCTTGCTCAATATTTGTGGGGATCTGGTTCCTTATTTTTTTAGTGCATATTTTGAATTTGAATTTTAGATAGCTCATTGAGTATTGAATTTTAAAATGTAATCAATGTCACTAATAATTTTAAAACTAATAAATATTTGGTAAGCTTCTGTGTTTATAGATGTTGAATATTTATTTAAACTTTCTCACAATAAATATGTATTTGGTGCATATATTTTTGGTTGTTCTTGTAAATTCTAAAAGTAGTTCCTTTATACTTTTCAAGCTACAAAAAATCTTAAAGTACAATTGCATTATCAATTTAAACAACAAAAATAATATATCCTTAGTTGTACAATTATTGCAACAAAATGTGGCATGGCATAGCTATTTGTACACTTATTTGCATCATAGCTCACTATTGGTCATGTTCTATAGCAAAGGGAGACATCAATGCAGTCACAAATACATTTAAATTTTCTTAGCAGATATAAAGTGTAATTATTTATGAACAAAGAACTTCATGCCAAAGGATGTAAAACTTGTATAACTATATGGTTGATGCCCATTGTGAAATTGGTGAAATAGGTAGGGCCTTGACATATGTTCTAAACATGAAAGTGGCTAGTATTACTTCAAGTGTTCTAACCCATACTATATTGATTGATTGTTTTTGCTAGGAAAAAAAAGTAGACATGACTTTTTAAATGCTTAAGGAGATTAGAGCAAAGGGGTTAATTGCAAGCACTCTACCTTGTGCCATAAACATGATCTTGAGAAAACTCTTTTGGTGATGAATCAAATGAAGAAAGAAGGTTGTACTCCTAATGATGCAACTGTTGGAATGGAGCTTTATATTGATGTCTTGCCACTATCTTCTTCTTTTTTTTAGAAAATATAGATTAATCAATCACAAATTCAAATGATCATGTTATTGATTGTTCTTTTATTTGGGCCAGTTTGATACCAAATAGAAAACTGAAATATTTGGGGCAGCAACCACTCCATGCTCTTGTGGAGTCAAGAAATGGAAATTCACTTTTTCTCATTTTGCACTAGGAAGATTACTTAAAGAAAAGGTATCTGGAAGTCATTTTTTTATGTTTTCATTCTTTATATCTTTATTTGTCTCGTGCATTATGAGTTCCTCAGCTCGTAAGTAATTAGGTTTGCATTTTTTTTTTCTTCAAAATGAATCATACAACTAGATATATTTTAGATTTTGTTATTGGAAAAATATTTTTGTAATTTAAACTCACTGGCATATATTTTTCTGTAGAAGATAGAAATAATTATTGTGTATTCCCTGCCATTGTACAAATTATCCATCAAGTAATTGGAAGTCATCACAATAGGATGGCACAAATTATCCATACTTAGCACAATTAAATTGTAATTAGAGGTCAATGAGTTCTTGAATGGTTCTAAATGAGCCCACCAAAAATCAAATCTTACTGAAAACATGATGAATGAAATTTTCACAAATTAAATGACTTACCAATGAACTATCTTACAACACAATTAAAGAAAAAGGTTTATCGAGACAAGACAGGGACTCCTTAGAGAAACTCTCCCATGTGGGGACATTATCTGACCATCCCCTCTATTTTAGATGCATGCACTCAACTTACTTTTAGACTTTAGAAGCCTTTCTTTTTCTACTTTAATCTTGAGATCAAAACAACATTAAATATAGATAGGGAATTAGAAAATAGCTATAGAAGTTACACACCATTATGTTTCTTTGAAGATCTTCTATAAGAGTTGAAACCTCTAGACCATAAAAACTTGTTCAACAATTCATCTATGATTTCCAAATCCCACACCTATTGGCAAAACAAAAAGTTGAAAAAAAAAATCACTTCCAATGATTCTTCAACATGAGAACACATGAAAAAGAATGAAAAAATTTTCACTATGAATGTGCACATACTTTATGCAGATTTGTTTGTTGTGTGTACCACTACACTGGTACTCTGTTTCCTCCAAGATCATTGATAAATCCCAAATGCAAGGATTGATGAATGTCTCCAATCAAGTGGGAAAGGAACATCAAACTTTCTATCAGATTATCTGCCCAAGATATCCCACTACATTAAACAACCTAAGTCAAATCCTAAGTGGAGAAAGATAAGTAAAGGTTTAACTAAAAAATCAAAACTATTCTCAGCTTTACATGTCACTGCAGTTGAGAAATTTCCATAAGTTGCTAACTGAGCTGTGAAATTTTTGATGACTCATGTAACACACATATCTCTTTCTCCCTTTTCATTATGGTAGTCCCCTAATTTCTGGTATTATAAGAAATATAGAGCACTTAATGTAGAAACTACAGATAAGCATATATAAGATATAAAGAATAGTGTAGTCATAGTTATAGACACCAGGAGGGTTGGATAAGTGTAAAAAATAAGACCAGGGATATATGGAATGAACTATATCAGCCCATAATTAGATTGAAGCCAGATCCCCTTCAACTGAGCTTGGAAGTAGTTTTTGTACAACTTTGCCAGCTGCTTCACTTAGAAGAGGCTGTGAATGTTTTCAATAACAAGAATAATGATGGAAAAGGGTAATAGGCCAAAGCCTAGATTAATTAAGTTTAGGTAGACTCAAATCTAAGAGCTTTCATATAAGAAGCTCACAAGTGATTGTTGTAGTGTAGACTCTTGTCTTAAAAAATACTATTTTTGAATTCAATCATTTCAAATCATATTCAATAAACTAAGAAAAACAAAGAAAGTATAAACAACATTCCCTTCATATTAAAGATCATGAAAATCTCTTGAATGGTGTAATCTAAAATATAGTGATTGAGGAGTACCTGAGCTATCTTGCAGGTTATATGGTTCCCTGCACTTCCCCATGACAGCATTGTAGGTGGCTTGGTGAGAATTAAGACAAATAATAGAAGCATCATGAAGCACAAATAAGGGGAAAACTTAGCCATAAGTGTTTTCTATGCAATGCAGTATCAAATCTCCCAAGATGTCCATTTATAAAATTATTAAGACTATACCATGTTTTCTTCATGGTGTTTCTATGTTGCCTTAACTATAAACATTGTGAAATCACATGAGTTGGAAAGTTGGTGGAAAATGTCATTCACAAAACACCTTATACTTTTCATGGCATCTTTCAGAATGGATAAAACAAATTACAATGAGCTATAATCAAGCATCCCAAATGTTGTAACACATTCTTTTTTATAACTGGATACCTAAAGAAGTCATTTAAATGTCAATGGATTCTACATAAAAACTTGAAACTTGGTGGGGGTCAATTTAATTCCACTCGCATTTGACTAAATAATCCTTTCACAAAACTGTATTACAATGCATCAATAATTTGATACTATATTCAAAAATGCCACATGCTTTTAGTATAAAAGCTTTCATTGAATTTTATATTTTCCTAGTTTGAAGATTTTGATTTGATTTGTATACACATATCCACCACATCTTCTTCCTACTTTTAAATTAAGGGCCCCCAAATTAAGTTATTTTGAAATATATTTTGTATATCCAATGTATATGTTTGTCCTATTTCTATTCAACAATTACCTTGTCATAGTAGTTGCTCTAATATTTTGGTTATATAGGTTGTAATCAGTGACGCAAGTTATGCTTCTCTCATACAAAACATACAGTACTATCTGCTAAGAAATAAATGACTATCATTGTAGCTTTTTGAAGTAGAAGTAATAGGAAAAAGTAAACACTCATAAAGGTTAACGAATCCTTCAAAATTCAAGAAACTTTAACACTCCATCAAAAATCAATTTCTTTGAAATACAAATTAAACAGACTAAACATTATACTGAGGTAGCATGACATCAGTATGGAGACTGAGGCAATTGGGAAAAAATCATGGCCTTGTACACTCAAAATACTTTGATAGTAGTTCCCAACTTATTATTGGAATGATAACATTGTCAGACATTAACCCCCATAGTTTTGGCAGTCACAAACATTCTCTAACCTGCTTTGATAAGTGGCAAGATAACATGTGCATTGAGTTAGATATGCATTGATAGCACTTAATTTTTTCAAATTTTCCACATAAAATCTTTTTCTACCAATCAGAAACTTGAACTTTGTTTTAAAGTCATTTCTAGTAACCTTGGCTTCCATATCTTGTGAGTTCACTTTATCATCTATGTTAATTGATAGGTCAACTTGGACATTTGCTATAATTTGGGCACATTGTAATAGTCTCATTCTTGAATGAAATATTTGATAGCAAAAAAAATTTATGTTACACCTTCTTCCATATTATGATGACCATTGTCAATGACATTAGCTATAATATGTTTGATGACAACTTGTTAATTCTAGATTTATCAAGTCCTTTACTTTTTTATCCACCCTTGCCAATTAGCTTCTTCTTGTTTACAATTTTTTATGTCATCGTCAATATCCTTTGTTATATCCACGTTATCATATATTTAAATACTTCCTTGATTTCTTCAATGAATTATGATGCTTCATTCATGCCAACAACATCACTGTAGAAGCATTACTAGGCATTCGTTGGGGATTCACCTGCTCTATTTTATTTTAAACAACTTAGTTTGGTCAAAATTTCCACCGATTCTTGAAAGTTTTCAACCAACAATTGGTGGAAATTTTGACCAATTATTGATAGTTTTCTACCAAGAATTGGTCAAAATTTCCACCAAATCTTGAAAGTTTTCAACAAAGAATTGGTGGAAATTTCCACCAATTTTTGAAAGTTTTCTACCAAGAGTTGGTCAAAATTTCTACCAATTCTTGAAAGTTTTCGACAAAGAATTCATGGAAATTTCTACCAATTCTTTAAAGTTTTCAAGAAAGAATTGGTGAAAATTTTGACCAATTCTTGATAGTTTTATACCAAGAATTTCCACCAATTCTTCAAAGTTTTCCACCAAGATTTAGTCAAAATTTTGACCAAAATGACAAATCAAAGTTGGCAGAGCCAAAAAAAAATCGACAAATGTATTTGTTAAAATTTTGACCACTTGCAAGTTGGTCAAAATTTTGACGAGAAAAATTTCCACCAACTGCTTTGTCAAAATTTTGACCAACTTGGGTCGAAGTTTCGACCAACATCCATTGAAAATTAAGTCCAAATTTACTAGTGTTAGTTTTTCAACATGGATTAAATATTTTTTTAATTAGGAGGACTAGTAAATTGATTTCTATTAACCTCTTGAATATTGTCATCAAATGATATAGTGTTCAAGAAGGGTAGGGCTATTTGTTGGTTTTTTTTTATTCTTTTATTCTTGTCATGTTAATAAATGTTATGATTAGTTTTTGGTTTAAATAGGTGGTTTCATAAACAAGCTAAAGAAGTTTCTTTTTTGATTTTTGTTCATTAAATTTTGTATTAGATTTTGGTTACAAAAAGGTTGATTAATTATAGGGATTTAATTATAGGCTATGAGTCTCCCTAGAGAAGGTACACATTCCAAGACAAAATTTTCTTGTGATATTTGTTTCCCTACCTATATGGAGCTTCATTGTAGGCTTATGAGAAAGATATGATCATGGGGTCTTTAATCAAATGGATGTATATGTTAAATGATCTAAGCTCCATGAATATTATTTGCTAAAAATTTCCTCATGAGTGCATAAGGCTCAACAAGTCTACAATTTAATATTATTTTGACATGTTCTTTGTAGAAGTTTAGTTTTACTTATTGTTAGTTTGGTTTAATAAGTGAAACATATTATTCATTCATTGCATTCATCTATTCTTTATGTTGCTTTGCTTCTTCAAAATGTTGAGGTTCATCTACACTCATTACTTAACTCATTATACCATAATCATTATACTTGATTGGTGTCTTGATTTTTGTTCTAGATTTTCTTACTGCATCATTATTAGATGGAATAGTTTTAGCTTGACTTGTTTCATTCCCACTTGGATCATGAATTTGTCAATCTACAACATTTGAACATTCATTGTCTTCTTCTAATAGTTTCAATGAAATAGTTTTGTCCACCATTTCTTCTTCTTGAACATCTACAAATCTCTGAAATATAACATCTCTACTAGCAAATACCTTATGAGTAGTCATAGTATACATACTGTGGGCCTTGTGATCCATACAATAACCAACAAATATACATTTGAATGACTTTGCATCAAGTCTCCTTCTATTCTCTTTTGGAATATGACAATATGCCTTACCTCCAAACAAAATCAAATGATTAACAAGTGGCTTAATTCCACGAAAATTTTCATAAGGAGTTTTATTTGCAAGATACTAGGTAGGTCTTCTATTTAATAAATAGAATGTTGTATTAACTACTTTGGCCCACAAATTATTAGGGATATTTTTTCTTTCAACATACTTCTAGCACATTCAACAATTGTTTTATTTTTTCTTTCAACTACACCATTTCCTTCACAACTATGGGCAAGTACATATTTCTTAAGAATTCCATTAAATTTGCAATATTTAACAAAATTTTCTAAAGTATATTCCCCCTTGATCTAATATAAGAATATTAACATTGTGAATTGCTTGTTTTCCTACCATTATTTTGAATATTTAGAAACTTCACTGTTATTCCTTAAGAAATACACTCACGTGTATCTATTGCAATCATAAACAAATATAAGAAAATAAGATGCTCCTGCAAGTGATTGAGTTTTCATAGGAGCAAACACATCTGATGTGCTAATTCAAAAATATTTCTTTCCTTTTCATTGATTCTTATTGAAAATTCATTTCTATGTTGTTTTCCTAATGCACAACCATCACAACTAATTTGTTCATCCTTAAAAATTTGAAGACCTTACACCATCTCTTTTCTTTGAGGAGAAATTATGTCATTTAAATTTAAATGACCATACATCTTATGTCATAGCTCTTTGGTAGATACACATGTAGCAACTATTGCATGATGAATTTCCATTTTGATATCAAGCTTATACAAACCTTCTATCTTGATTCCTTCAGCCATCACATTATTGTGACTTATCATATCTTTAACTTGACAACCTATCTTCAAGAATTCAACTATTAGACCTTGATCAACAATTTCTGAAATTGAAACCAAATTCTTCTTAATTCTTAGAACATACATAACATTAGAAATTTTCTTTACATGACCATCAGGTAGTTGTACACACATATCATTGCATTCTTTTACATCATATGATGTCTTATCTCCTTAATAGATCTTTCTACCATCATCTTTCTCTTGAGAATTTTTAAACCAATTTCTATGACATGGCATGTGGATTGATGCCCTTGAATCTATAAATGAATCATTACAATCACTTAATTCAGCTAAAAGAGCATAATCATAGAAAAACTACTTTAAATCATGAAGGTTATTACTTATTATATAATCACTATTCAATAAATTACCCTCATATTTGTTGTTTTTGGACTCATTATTTTTCTTTTTCTAACATTCATATGCATAATGACCAAATTTTTCACAATAATTATAATTTCTATTTTTCATTACATTTGATTTTGATACTACCCCAAGGTAAGTACACCAAGTTATGGTGCCAAAAGTGGGTATAAGTGGCCATTTTTTTTTCTGAAATCAACAATTTCTGAACTTCGAGAAGAATTTGAAAATGGTTATGCCCAAAAATTTAAGATATGACAAAAAAAATTAGGAGTCCTTTAAATCTAGTTTCTAAAGTACTATTTTTTTTTTCCAAAATGGTTTATTTTTATGTCCTAAAAGGGGGCCACAAAAAGTGGTACTTTTTTTTCAAAAAAAATATAACATAGTGCAAAGTGTGCCCCTCCTAAAATCTTTTTAAAAAAAATTGAAATTCCTTAATTTCTCTAGTCAAAAGTTACCTAACACTATGTAGTTTATCCCAAATTTTTTGGGTAAATTTATAATGTGTATTTTTTTAATGGATTTTTTAATTGGACACTATTGTTACAAAATTTTGCACCCTTGTGTGAAATTTTTAACTAAAGGCAACGTTGTGAAACATGGAAACAACCTCCAAGTTATGGGACTTGAACAATGAGGTTGAGTCTGCAAAGAAAGCTGAATTCCTTTGCTATCAAGATGTTCCTAACTACTCTTGAAGGGAAAAAGGGTGAAGACATGAATAGAACACTAACCTAATCTACCCTAAGGAGGTGATGCACCAAAATAGAGTGTTCAAACCAATCTCTACACATACATGCATAGATAAACTATCATGACATCAAAAAATATATAGATTTAGACTTGTTTTAATCCAACAACCACATGCAAATAGATAACCAAATGAGTGACACAAGGAAGGAGAAGTTTCACATATATATCATTCATTGGCCAAAAGAGGTACAGTTATGCAAAATATCAAATATCTACAACACATTGATCAAAGGAAAATGAGTCTTACATAGTACATCAATGGCTAAAAGGGATACAACATAATATCATGAAGTTCAGAGGAAAATGGGATTTATAATAAGCATGCCAAAGAAATGCCAAAGAAATAGAGAAGATTTGACCATGTGATGGGTTTTGCAATGTATCTCTATAGCTCAGGCATAGACTCTAGATTGCTTCACAACTTAACCAATGCATTCAAGATTGTCAAAGGATGATTGGATATGAGGTAAAATATCATGAAGTTCAAAGGAAAAGGGGATTTACAAGAAGCATGCCAGAGAAATGCCAAAAAAATAGAGAAGAGTTGACCTTATGAAGGGTTTTGAAATGTATCTCTATATCTCAGGCATAGACTCTAGATTACTTCACAACTTAACCAATGTATTTAATATTTTTAGAGGATGATTGGATATGATCTAGATGGTGGATTTGATTTGGTAAATCTTTAGATGTGAGAAAATCATCAAAACCCTGACCTAGAAGAAACCTTGAAGTGATAGAAGTAGTGTCATTAATACTCTAACTGGGTAGATGGATAACCAAGTGGTGATCAAATGTCCTTTGTATTGTTTCTAGCCACTGCATTCATTCAGAGTGGTTTAGATTGATCATGAAGATTGGATCACACAAGAAAAACTAACTTCTTTCTTTCCTAGCTCGACAAATCATCAAAATTAGTAGTCAACCGAGGCAAGCAACCAGAAGAAGACATGTGGACCAATGGTGTTATTTCTTTTTTCTAGCTCATGAGGTCCTTACAAATTTGACCACCTCATCACCCTTAACCTCACCACCTTTTAAAACTTAACCACAACTACTCTATGAAATTGCAGACTTAACTGCAATGTTACCCTTTGACTGCGCCTACTTACTTTCTAACAGGGCCTATTCTGTACACATGTCATTTCATTATTACATCACATGAAATAGCTACCTTTCATCTTTACAAAGTGACATAGTGATAACCATAGATCTTATTTCATCTGATGGTCTAAAGACACATTTAATCATGTCAATACTTCAACCAATGAGAATGCTTCCCTTTGCCAGTTCATCTGACACTTAATCCACCTCACCCGTGGCCCACAAAAGGAACAAGACCCATAATCCACATGTTGCATTACCACTATCTTGCATGAAATAAAAATTGTGCATCTTCACAAAATGACAAAGAAATGATCGTTGATGTTTCTAAATCTGACGGTGGACAAAAACACTGAAGAAAAATTGGCCCACAAATCAAAGAGCAAATCAAAACCTACTAATTGGGCCCTTGTTAGAGGACCTCACCAGCCACAAAGAAGGAAGTCCCACCATGTATATATAGTATGCTATCACTTTATCACATAAGATAAAGTTTGTGCTTCTTAACAAAGTGACAAAGTGATGACCATGAATTTGGGAGGATCAAATGATGGGCAAATAACTTCAGTTGATGACTATGTTGACTGAAAGGAAAGGGACCCATGGTGCTATGTGGTGAGTTTTCACTTTGTCACTATGAAAAAAAACTCTACGGATTTTGACATCAACAAAGTGACAACTGTGGATCCTTTTTCATCAAAGGTGAACAAGATTTGGGCCTGCAAAAATATTAAACATGCATTACTTAGGAAATGAGGAAATAACCTAAGTTCTTTTAAAAGATAATTTTTTGTGCCTTAATTTGAATATTAAAAAATATGAATGTTATATGTGTTTGAGTTCAAATCTTTCAAATTTGATGGGAGGGCAAAAATAGCTAACAAATTTGGCAACTTAGGGGGGAATGCAAGCCTACTATGCATATGACCAAGGACCTTCGATGTCCATTGGGCTATAGAGTAAAAAAACATGAATATTTGTCCACTAAAACCAGACACACTAAGGAATTGACCTCTGTAACTACAAAAAAATTAGGGAATTCCACCTCTACACTTTGAAAAACTTCAAAAACTATCATTCTAGAGGAATAGCACCACATGCACCCTACACTTTTTGGAAAACTGGAAACAATTGAAAACAAACTATTCTAACTATATACATGAAACATCAGCCAATCATAAACAAGGCTTAATAGATATTCCATTGACTTGAATAAGAAAGATTTCACCATTAAGCCTACTTAGCTGAAAAGCATTAGCCTACTTGCAATTGATTATCACATAGGGACCACTCCATATTGCATCAAACTTTGAATGTCTCCCTAATTTTTGCTCTATATGCATCCCACTTTAGCACAAGATATCCTTCTCTTAAAATGTTGGCCTTAGCCCTCTTTTCAAAGGACCTTTTCATTTTTTGTTGATGTGTTTCCAAGGTCTACATGGTTTGATGTCTTTTCTCCTCTAGCTCCATCAATTCTTCCATTCTCACTATCATAGCATCAATTTCAATCAATTCCAATTGATGGGCTATTTCTAGGGATGGGAACTCCAATGAGATAGGAAGCCTTTCTTCCCTCCCATAAACCAACATGAAAGGGGAGTTCCTAATGGTTCTCTTAGGCATTATTCTATTAGCCCAAAGGGTTGTTCTTAATTTCTGATGCCAACACCTTTGGTTATCCTCTATGGTCATTTTTATTATTCTAATCAAATTCTTATTGGATGATTCAGCTAATCCATTACCTTGGGGTAAGAAGTAGTCAAGTAAATGTTATGATCTATTGCCCATGCACATATCTGAGCTCCTAAAAATGATTTTGCATTATTTGAAATGATGGTAGAAGGGGTACTAGATCTTGTAATGATTACATCTGAGAGCTCAATAACTAAATTCTTAGTAGAATCCTTTAATGCAATTTCCTTTGTTCACTTGGTAAAGTAATATGTAGTAGCTAGAATCCATTTATAACTAGAGCTAGAAGGAGGATTAATAGGACCTATTAAATTTAATTCCCATTGAGAAAAGGGTTGGTCCACTTGAATGGGATGAAATGGAAGGATTGTAAGCCTTTTCTTACTCAAAAAGAAGGCACACTTTTCACACTTCCTAACATACCTATGACAATCATGGAACAAGGATGGCCAGTAGTAGCCTACTCTCATTATCTTCCTAGCAGTGGTTCTTGCTGAAAAGTGGCCACCATTAGGACCATCATGAAGCTTCTTAATCATCCTATCAGCTTGCTCTGCATCAATACATCTTAGAAAAGCTCCATTGAAGTCCTTCCTAAAAAGAATGCCATCAACTATGGCATAAGGAATTGACTACAATCTGAACTATCTTCTTTTAGTTGTTTCCAATCCTTGAGGATATCCATTTCCTAATAAGAAGGTCATCATGCCATTTATCCAACTCCTTGTATTATCATTTGTCATTTCTTTTTGTTCCATCAATAACAAGGAAACTTCACCTGATTCTTTAGATGAGACCATCTGCTTGCACAATCTTTTCCCTCTTACCAATTTGGTAGTTTATATATCTACATCATACTCCACCACTTTAGTGATCTAACCTGCTCTTTTCTCATTAATATACTTTCTCAAAAGGAAATCCTTAACACTTGCATGGGCACTAACAAAATAGACCTTGTTGTGAGACTAAAGATGTCTCAATTTCTTCAAAGATATTATGATTGCAAGAGCTTTCTTTTCCACATAGTTGTATTCGTCTTCATACTCCTTGAGCCCTTCACTAAAAAAGGCAATAGGTTGTCTCTCATTCTTTTAATTTGATTAAGTCAGAACAATAGAGATACTTGACTCACCACCTAAAGTTTAAATAATGAAATCCTTCTCAAATTTTGGATTGATGAGGGTAGCGTTTGAGGTTATGTTTTCTTTGATCTCTTCAAAAAATTCTCTCCCTTCATTGGTCCATGCAAAGAACATTTTCTTCTTGAGAATATACGTAAGAGGTTTTTCCATGGTAGCTAAATTAGGAATGAATCTCCTCACAAAATTTATCCTACCAAGAAAACTTTGTAGCCCTTTCTTGTGGTTATGAAGAGAGAGAGAAAGTATTGCTTTAGTTCTTTTTGGATCAATCGTTAGACCATCCTTAGATACATTGTGTCCTAACAATTTCCCTTGATTGGTGGAAAAGACAACACTTGCTTGGATTTAGTGACACTCCATTCTCTCTACATTTGATAAAAACCTTTCTCAGATGGTCGAAATGATCTATCACATTTTTTGAGTATATAGTAATGTCATCAAGATAGACCAATACAATTTTTTTTATCATATTCTTGAAGACCATCTCCATTTCCTTTTAAAATGTGGCACCTGCATTTGTAAACCCAAATGGCATCTTATTGTAAGCATAGGTGCCTCACTTTGTGGTAAATGTAGTCTTGTATCTATTAGCTTCTTTAAATAACACTTGATTGTAGCTTGAATATCCATCTAGGAATGAGAACCCTTCTAAACCATTGAGCTTAGACAAGATTTATTCCATGGAAGGAAGGGGATGATGATCCTTAAGGGAGGCTTGGTTAAGGTCCCTAAAGTCTACACATACACACATTGCATAATATTGTTATATTATTTTATTTTATTTTATTATGTAATGTTGTATCTAGGAGCACCTAGATGGATGTACAACATGTAAAGATTCATATGGGATATACTTGATGAGTTGTATTGTAACATTGTGATAATATTTCATGTAATTATTTAATATTTTAGAAAATAATTAAATTTCCAAATGTGGGGTCAATGGGTTAGGTAGCACATGGTTTATGCAATACCACTTGGTGTCTTTGTGGGACTTGCTATACTATATAAGAAGCCACAAGGGCAATTATTGGTGTGACAAGGAGAAGAAGAAGATAAAAAGGGAAAGAGTTGAGAAATACAAGGCTTGACAGGTTAGCCAAGGGAGCATTTGTGAAGGTTGGAAGCATGGCATGGGATATGTAGATTCATGCTTGTTCACATAGATTGCTTGGATGTGGCTATGGATTTGAAGGCTTCCATGACTGTATTGCAATGGTAATTTTTTTGAATAATACATGGCGATGGATGCTTTTGGAGGCTAGGTTTTTCCCTCAATAAGTGTTTCCCAGAGTATATCTTGTGTCACATTTTTGTGAATATTTCGTCTATTCTCTTACATATGGATTTCAATTGCATATTTATTTTAGATCAATTATGGGTTATGTGAAAATAGTTATATTCTTTACTGCAAGTTTCCTTACAAGTGGTATCAGAGCTATGGTTTTATTATTGTAACCCTAGATTGAATCCATGGGAATGCATGCGAGGATAAAAGAAAGCGCAAGATATATGAGTTGTTTATTGCAGCTCTGAAGGTTTTGGGTTTGTTGTTATGATGGGATATTGGTAGATTTTGGGCATGTGAAATTGTTGGACAAAAGGGTTTTTCAGATGTTTCATTTAAATGAGGGTGTTAGGGGGAGATTGCAGAAATGACCTCCTAGGTAAAAACAAACCTTACCATTGGATCTAGGTGGATGGTTCCATAAGTTTTGACATATAATATGCCCTAGTTTGGCCATGTTCAAAGGAAATGAAAGAGTTTTTAAGTTTCATCTCATGATAGTTGTCAAATTTAATCCCGTTAGAATTTTCATCACAAAAAAATATATAGTGAAAATGGTAAAAAGATTGTCTTAGTAAAATGGCTATAACTTTCTCTCAAAATATCTGATTTTAGACTTGTTATAGGCATTGGAAAGCTGGTTTACAGAACTACAACTTGGTCTAGGTTTAGTTCTATTATTTTGACATTTTGTTAATGTTTAAGAGCTTGAAAGGTAGATGTTATTGATTTTGAGCACAGATTAGCACATAACTTGCACACATAGAGTCATATTTTGGACTTTGAGTAGTCAACATAAAGCCCTTGGAAAGCTCTACACATTGGTTCAAATTTGGTGTAGGTTTGACACAATTTATTTGGTGATATATCAATCTAAATAGTTAATTGTATATATTGACTATGGTAACATTATGAGTTTATGACATTGCATATTTTAGAGATTTAAGATTTGATGTCATTGTATACTCAGTTCATATTTTAGATTAGTCTCATGATGATATGGCTATCAATATTTGGTTTGGATATGTATGATGACTTGTTAGGTCTACAAGTTGTGTAGTTTTGTAAATTGTCTATACTTACGAGTTGTATTTATGGCTTGGATACAGGTTCTCTTTGTCCATTGATCTTTTATTATTGATGCATATTCAAATTGGTGGCTTGGATTTGGGTTGTCTATGCCCTAAGTCACATGATTTGCTAATTTTTTCTTCATGTATAAGGGATGAGATGTTGTTACCAAGTATATTCATGGTGGAGGATTGTGGTTGACTATTTTATGCTGACAGGTTGGACATATTGAGAGCCAGATGCTCAATTCATGGATGTGATCATAGTGCGATAGATTTTTTCATGACATGATTGGATATATAGGTACATCCTTGATGTTCATTGGTTTGGATTTCTAATTTGGTTATGGTGGTATATCTTCTTGGTTGAGGATCATGGTTGTTTGGTTTCTTTTAAGGAGCTCATGATGTGCACTTTGAGTTCTTGACGATTTGATGCCTTATTTGATTCTCATGGTTAGAGGATGGATTTTTTATCATGATTTCATGGATAGCTTGGATACACATTTTAGTGGGAGCTTGTGACAGTAATTTGGTGACAGTGTAGGATTAGTTCCTGGTTTGGTTTTTATCTTTCTGGTTTGAAGATCTCAATTTCACTTGGTATTGATACTTTGGTTGTGTGGGTGTAGACTTGGAGGATCTTCATGTAGAAGATTGATTTTATGATTCCATGGATGACTTGGTACCACATTTGAGTGGGAGTTGTTGGCATTGATATAATTATTGAGTGTTTGCAAATGTTGGAGGTTTGTCTTAGATCCTGTTGCTACAAAAGTGTCTTTGGCATTTACATGGTGCACTTTGTTATCTTCATGGTGTGTGAAGATGGTTAGATCTTGAGAACTCATAGATTTTTTGGTTATCTTCATGGTGTGTGGAGATGATTCTTCATGGTATGTGGAGATGGTTTTCTTCATGGTGTTTGGAGATGGTTGCTCCTTGAAGACTTATAGGGTTCTTGGTAAAGGTGTGGTTTATGTTTTCATTTGACATGTTATCCTTGGTGTGAGGATGGTTTCATTATTATATCATGACATACTCTTGATACACATTTAAATATTTTTGATAGGTTATATTATGTTCATATGGAGCATGTTATCTCTTTGGTTGAGATGTTTAGATCATATCGTCATGTTTATGTTCTTAAGGTCATGGTTGGAACTTTGACAATGATCTTGGTTTAGTTTCTTGGTATTGAGTACATTGATCATAAGCTGGATACTTCATGATATTTCTATGTTGCATTTGTAGTTGGCATGGATTGATTGGTTACAGGTGCTCATGGATACTTAGAGATGGTGGTGATGCTAATTTCTCTTGACTTAGAGAAGTATTTATTAGGATAGTTGATGGTTTCAACAGGAAGTCCGAGGGGCATTCACCTAATATGGACTTGAGAGGAGATTTTTCTTAGATAAGTCTTGGTTGGAGACTTGGATATCTTAATGAGCATTCTCATTCCCCACTCTTGATCTACTTAGTGGTTTTCTACTTGAGAGGTATAGCCCATTTTTTCTCTTAGTTACATTATGTTTATGCTTGTATTTTATGGATATGGATCTTGAGCTATGGTACATGAGTTAATTCTAGAGGGTTCATTTGAGAGATGGTTTAGCATTAGTTATCTCCATTTTCATATGTTGTTGTCTAGTTAAGTTTGGGAGATGGTTTTATATTGAGCATATTCCTTGGATTAGGAATGGTTATTCCTTGGTTTAGGAAAGGTTTATGAGTTTGATCTTCTTGTGAGAGGCTTACATCCATAATTAGTTATATGGTATGGTTTTGGTGTTTTTGTGGCTTCTTGGTTGAGGTTTTTTGGAGGAGATCATACTTGCACAGTTTACATCTAGAGGTGTGTGTAGAAGGACATGATATAGGTTATGATTTTCATGGTTTCTCTTTGGTCTTGGTTATCTTCCTGGATGTTTGGTTTCAATTACATTGGATTTGAGATTGGTTAAAGATTGTAACCACTGGTATGTGCTCATGTATGTCATGTGAGAGATGACATAGTTATTCCTTTATCTCTTTCTTTTTTTGGTTGTGGAGAAATTGGGAGATTGTTGGAGATTTTTTATGAGAGTTGTTCTTGCAAGTTATTGGTTTATGTGTTATGGAGGTCCTTGAGACTACATGGATTCACCTCTTTGAGATGTTGTGAGTGAATTGGTTATAGATTTAACATTATCTTTTATAGTGGGAGTTTCTTGGTATATATGTGGTAGGCATTTCTCTTGAGGCTTGTGATTGCAAGTTATAGATTGGATATATTCATGATGTGAGATTCACTTGGTATACCTTTGGAGGAATGGATAGGTTGATGAGTTTGGCACTTGTTGTGGATGTTATTTTAGCTATCAATATTTTGAAAACTATGGATACATGTGATTACATTTGGATCAAGTTTGTGTGCTTGTCATTTCAATTGGTACATGATTTTATGATCTTTTAATGTGACAGGTTGGGTGGCTTTCTCTTTGGATGGCTTCTATGTATGCCCAATGGCAGTGGCATAATAGGAGGTGAGATCATTCATGCTTGAGATGTTGGATACTTTGATTTTTGTTGTAGGTACTAGGCTGGAGCACACGGTGTACTTTGATCCATGATAGTGGATGTACTGGGAGAGATTGTTCCCTTTTTCATCAATGTGGCTATAGATTAACCCTATGCAATGTATACAACAAGTGGCAAATTGTTGAGATAATGGCTTTTGCACATATTGCATAATATTGTTATATTCTATTATTTTATTTTATTATATAATGTTTTATCTAGGAGCACCTAGATGGATGTACAACATGTAAAGATTCCCATGGGATATACTTGATGAGTTGTACTATAATATTTTTTGATAATATTTCATGTAATTATTTAATATTGGGAAATAGAATTAAATTTTCAATATTAAATGTGGGGTCAGTGGGTTAGGTATCACATGGTATATGTAATACCACTTGGTGGTTTTGTGGGACTTGCTACTATATAAGCAACCATAAGGGTAGTTGTTGGTCTAACAAGGAGAAGAAGAAGGAAAAAGGGAAAGATTCGAGTGAGAGAAGGCTTGACAGGTTAGCCAAGGGATTATTTGTGGAGGTTGGAATCATGGCATGGGATGTGTGGGGTAATGCTTGTTCACATAGATTTCTTGGATGTGGCTATGGATTTGAAGGCTTCCATGGTTGTATTATAACAATAATTTTGTTGAATAATACATGGTGATGGATGCTTTTTGAGGCTAGGTTTTTCCCTCAATGAGGGTTTCCCAAGGTATATCTTGTGTCACATTTTTGTGGGTATGTTGTCTATTCTCTTGCACGTGGATTTAAATTGTATATTTATTTCAAATCTATTATGGGTTATGTGGAAACTATTATATTCTTTATTGGAAGTTTCCTTTCAAATTCAATTTCTCCACTTTTCTTCCTAACACAGACAAGGTTAGCTACCCAAGAGGAATGCTTAATAGGAAAAATGATGTTGGCCTCTATTAGCTTGGATAGCCCCTTTCTCATTAATGGTCCAATCTTGGGATTAACAAGCCTCTATTTTTTCTTACTGTTTTGACATTTTCCTTTAAATCTATAGTATGCTAAAATAGACTTGGGTCAAAATCCTTTAGATCATCATATGTCCATGCAAACACATCACTAAATTCTTGACATAGATGAATAAAATT
Source organism: Cupressus sempervirens (assembly GCA_028749045.1). Taxonomy (NCBI): domain Eukaryota; kingdom Viridiplantae; phylum Streptophyta; class Pinopsida; order Cupressales; family Cupressaceae; genus Cupressus; species Cupressus sempervirens. The sequence goes on along the minus strand of CM053786.1, from coordinate 130,357,865 downwards.
TTCTTGTTTAATTTCAATACATACCTTTCCCATATTTAGGGTCTTTCCATTAGAAACCATTACTGGTATGTGATCATCCTTACTTACAGAAAGGTTCATGCCTCTATCTCTTTCTCGATCATTAGGAGTGAAAGCACTCTCTAGGGTAATCAAACCCTCAGGAAACTTGTTGGAATTGATATTAATGATATAAACACCATACTGCTCATGCAGTCTTGACTAATTTCTATCAAAGAATTCTACTTCATTATTCAAGAAACTCACAATTTGAATATCAAATTCAAACAATTTTTGATTGACATTATTATCAGGGATAACGGGCCTAACCACCACTCTAATTTTTTGCTTCTTATCATCTTCAAGGCTCCTTGGCACATCATAAGATGCACCCACTACTACAAGTCTATCAACATGTCTATTCTCTTTCCTAGGGATTCTTTGAATATTAAATGCATTGAAACTTTCAAGAAAATCTCATACTCTATGTTTATAAGACTTGAGCAAACCATTCTTGGTGACATTATGATTTCCCACCTGATTGAAAATCAAATTACTATCCCCATATATACTTAAGGCTTGAATTCCTCTTTTTTGAGCAAGTAGGAGACCTTGAATCAATGCCTCATACTTTGCAATATTACCAGTACAACTAAATTGAAGCCTAAATGAGAAGTAATACCTTTCTAGTGCAAGAGAAACCAACATCACACTAGCCCCTAATCCATTTTTATTTCTTGACCCATCAAAGTAAATACTCCATATCCCACTTGTACCATCCTTAGTCATCATAAGGTTAGGAACAAGAGCATCCTTTTCTAATATACAATATGTTCTAAGGCCTGTCTCTAGGGATTTTGATATAGGATCAAATTGATATACATTAGCCCACTCATCTAAGAGAGAATAAGGTATCCCTGTTAAAGAAGTGGCAGACTCTTGTACTATATCATTTTCATTTATCTCGAGGGTAGTGCAATTCATATTGATGAGATCAAGAGTGTAGAGCTCAATATGATGGAGGGCTAAGGGCTCTACTCTAATTGAAGTTTTAGTTCCATATCTTGTTTTAAAAAACATGTATGACCAATAAAAGGATATGTAACTGCCTATTTGGGAAGTGAAATCTCTTGAGAGACAAATGAAAAAGTATGGCTTAACTTCAACAACTAATATATCTTGAATTATAGTACAACTAGGGCATGCATGTAGGGCCATTTCAACATTCCTAAGGGTTCCTATAGTCTTGAAAATACTACCATCCAACTGCAATGCATCCCTAACAATGGGCTTGTATTTAATTTCTAGGACATCACCAACACACTTGGGCATCACTAAACTACTAGCCCCTGAATCAATCATATAATTGTGGACTATTTTATCCCCTATAATAAGAGAAACATAAAATGAAGGAGGCCTAAACTTTTTACTTGTTTCTAGCTCCCTTGATGGTTGTACAAGACTTGTGGCACTCTCCATGCTAGATGGAAAATCCTTTGGTTCAATGCTCTCCAGTTCTTGCTATAGTAGTCTCTTTTTGCATAGGTATAGTAGCAACAACATCCCACATGTAAATATTCACATTTTTTTCTTCATCTATTCTACCAAATTGAATGATGCATTAGGCTCTTTGGTAGAAACCTTGGGACCTTCCTATGTAGAAGGTTGAGATGGAATAACTTGAGGACCATTCACATCCCTTCTACTATTATTCTTCCTTTTTTGCTAAGGAGAATTTGATTGATCATTTACTACTTGTACATGAGGTATTGCATTTGATGTTGAGGCCTGATTAGGGGAAGAAGCGGTAGAATCTTCAATATCTCTTCTCTTCTCCTAGTGTTGTGAGCAATGGAATCTTGATTCACATGAAAATGTTCCTCTACTTGATGATTCATGAAGGAAAAATCACCTTGTCATTGCAAATGTGAGGCATCTTTGGGTTGGCTTACATTATAGGATTGTCCTACAATAGGCTCTTGAGTGGTCAAAGCTAAATAGGATTCATCCTTTTGACACATACACTAGGCATAGGAGCAATTGTAGGAGGGACAAAAATATTGATCTTGAGCCATATTATTTTGATGGACTAAGGCCCTACTTTTATTTTCATTTGAAGTCGAAGCATGACTATTCTGCCTATTTTGATCAAAAGAAGTATTACCTTGATTATGATTTGGAGGCCTACCATTCATAGGAGTCTGATATTGCAATTGAGGAGCCTTATTACCCTAAGCTTGTTGCCTCTCCAAAGTCACAACTTTGTTGCTTACCTTCTGAGTCACAAAGAGGCCATCTTCCAATTCTTATCTTGAATTCACAACTTCTTCCCAATAACTTGCATTAGGGATTTCAACTCTTCTAGCTCACTAGATGGTGTAGAAGCTTGAGGGACTAGAGCAAGGGGTTATAATGTAGAAGGTGTGGCAATAGGGGCTAGTGTTGGTTGGTGATTTGGCATACCAAGGAAGAAAGTCATAGGATGCCTTGGAGATAGCTTTCTTTCTTGTATTAGAATATTTTCTACCTTGATTGTTATTTCATAGAAATCAGGTAATTTATCTCCTCCATGGTTTATATTGTGATGGCAATATCATTGTTGAAGGCTCTAAGTTAATGTAAGAAAGCATTGCCAGGTGAAGGTTTTACTATAGTGGGTATTCTATCCCATGTTTTCTAAAATCTATAATTAAAATCTGTCATGTATTCATGGGGGGCTCTTTTAATAGTAGTTAACTACTCTAAAATTGAAAGAAAGTCACTTTTATCCCCAAAATGTTTGCATAGGGTTGCTCCTAACCCATCCCAATTTGTTATAGAGTTATGAGACAACCCTTTATACCATTGTAATTTTTTTCCTTTCAAGGATAAGGCTAGAAATATTGTAGACATTAGATATTTCTTGAATATGCTCTATAGGAGAGATGGAAGTTTCACCAATAAAATTAGGTACACTTTTAAGAGTTGATACTGGTATGTCATGTCTTTGAGCCAAAAGGAGAGGACTTCCACCATTAAAGGTGGTAAAATCATGAACTCTATCCATATAAGCAAGTGATCTATTGATATGAATAGATGGTATTCTAGGTTGAGATCTAACAATGGAAGGAGTGGAGATGGATCTTGCAAGTGTATGTGCTATTGTTGCACTCCTAACTGGTGATAAAGATAACCTAGTCTTTCTTCTTCTAGGATTTGAAAATGAAAGTTCTGAATATTGAAACTTACCTCTAGAAGATGCCATTGTTTTAGCTTTGGGCATGAATCACAACAACTTTGTTCTAAAACTAGATGCATAATGGAGTAGAGTCACTAGGTGCTTTGAAAATAGGCTTCTTGAAGGCTTGAAACACTGAGAGAAACACTATCTTCTTAATATAAATCTTCAAATTCTTCTTTTTGACACTAGTAGACTTAAGGATGTTTCAATATTAGTCCCACTGGGCGTACCAAAAACTATTTTCACAAAATTTTGCACACTTTCCTGAAGTTTCAACCTTGTAAAACATGGAAACAACCTCCAAGTTGTGGGACTTGAACAATGAGGTTGAGTCTCTAAATAAGTCTAACGTCCTTTGCTATTAGGATACAGCTAACTACTCTTAGAGGGAAAAAGGGAGAAGGCATGCATAGAACACTAACCTAATCTATCCTAAGGAGGTGATGCACCAAAATAGGGTGTTCAAACCAATCTTTGCCCATACATGCATAGTTAAACTATCATGACATCAAAAAATATACAGATTCAAACTTATTTAATCCAATAACCACATGAAGATTAGATAACCAAATGAATGACACAAGGAAGAAGAAGTTTCACTTATATAATTCATAGGCCAAAAGAGGTACAATCATGCAAAATATTAGATATCCAGAATACATTGATGAGAGGAAAATGAGTCTTACATAATACATCAATGGATGAAAGGGATAAGGTAGAATATCTTGACATTTAGAGGAAAAGGGGATTTACAATAAACATGCTAGAGAAATGCCAAAGAAATAGAGAAGAGTTGACCATATGAAGGGTTTTGAAATGTATCTTTATAGCTCAAGAACATACTCTAGATTTCTTCACAACTTAACCAATACATTCAAGACTATCAAAGGATGATTGGATACGATCTAGATGATGGATTGAATCTAATATATCTTTGGAGGTGAGAAAAACATCAAAACCATAACCTAGAAGAAACCTTGAAGTGATGGAAATGATTCCATTAATGCTCTGATTGGGTAGATAGATAACAAGGTGGTGATTGGATGTCATTTGCATTGTTTCTAGCCCCTATATTCATTCAGAGTGGTTTAGATTGAGCATAAAGATCACATCATGTAGGAAAAACTAACTTCTTTTCTTCTTGGCTCAACAAATCATCAAAATCAATAGTCAACCAAGGCAAGCAACCATAAGGAGACACGTGGACCAATTGTGTTATTTCCTTTTTCCAACTTGTGAGGTCCTCAAAAGTTTGACTGCCTCATCACTCTTAACCTTGCCACCTTTTAAAACTTAATCGCTACTACTCTATGAAGCTATAGACTTAACCATAATGTTATCCTTTGACTATGACTACTTACTTTCCAACTAGGCCCGCCATGTACATGTGTTCATTTTTCATTAGGTTCCATGAAATAACTACATTACATCTTTACAAAGTGACATAGCAATAACCATAGATCTTATTTCATCTGATGGTTTGAAGATACATTTAATCCTATCAGTACTTCAACCAATGAGAATGCTACCCTTTTCCAGTTCATCTAACACTTGTTCCACCTCACCCATAGCCCATAAAAGGAACAGGACCCATGATCCACATGTTGCGTTGTCACTATCTTGCATGAAATAAAACTCATGCATCTTAAGTGATAAAGCAATGATCATTGATGTTTCTAAATCTGATGATGGACAAAAAAAATTAAAGAACCACTAGCCCACAAAGCAAAGAGTGAATCAGAACCTGCCAGCTAGACCCTTGTTAGAGGACCTCACTAGCCATAAATAAGGAAGGCCCACCATGTACACCTAGTACATTGTCACTTTGTCACATAAGATAAAGTCTGTGCTTCTTTGAAAAATGAGAAAGTGATAGTCGTGGATATGGGAAGATCAAATGATGGACATATAACTTCAGTTGATGACTACTCTAACTGAAAGGAAAGGGGCCCATGGTTCTATGTGGTCATTTTTTGCTTTGTCACTATGAAAAATATTTTTTCAAATTTTGATAGCAACAAAGTGACAACCGTGGATCCTTTTGCATCGAACAGTGAACAAGATCTGGGCCCATGGAAATATTAAACATGCATTACTTAGGAAATAAGGAAATAACATAAGGTCTTTTAAAGGGCATTTTACCCTAATTTGAATATTCAAAAATATGAACGTTATATTTTTTTGAATTTAAATCTTTCAAATTTGGTAGGAGGGCAAAAATAGCTAACAGACACATACCAAAAATGTGAAATATCTATTTTCCCCCCTAGAAATGATTGAAAACTAATCTAAAATCAAATTTTAATTTTTTTCAAAGTGTGTAGAATGGAGTCTAGTTTCTAAAAACTAAATTATTGTGAAATTTAATGAACAAGATAAAATCTACACCCCAATTAGTACTTGTTGGTTTTTGACATAAAATGGGCATACATTCAAAAAAAATTATAGTTGAAAGGCTTGAAATAGTTCAAATTCAAAATAAATTATATGGTTATATAGCTAACATAGAGATCTACAATGTCATGTAAACTAATTTTATTGATGCTCAACCATGAGGAAACTTGAAGGAGAACACATAAGAAAAATTAATCATTTTTTGTATGTTTGCTATAAAACACATCTCAACCTAGTTTAGAGACTTTAAATCTTTGGGTTGGATCCCCAAGCAAAAACCAAGCCTTAGGCTTGGTAGAATCCAAAGCTTTAATAGCTCGTATGCACTATAGTTTTTAAATTCAAGCTTACATAGTATGTATGCACTATAGTGTGCACACACTCCATAAGCATAAATTTCAATAGAGAGGGAGGAAGAGAGGGAGAGAGGGTAGAGAATGAGAGAGAGTAGAGGATGGGGAGAGAGTAGGAGATGGGAGAGGATGGGATAGGGAGAGAGGAAGGGAGAAATAGAGAGAGAGTAGGGGATGGGAGAATGTGGGATAGAGAGAGAGAGAGAGAGAGAGAGAGAGAGAGAGAGAGAGAGAGAGAGAGAGAGAGTAGGAGATGGGAGAGGGAGAGAGTGAGAGAGAGGGAGAGTATGGGATGGGAGAGGGTGTAATAGGGGCATAGAGAGATGTGTGTGTAAGAAATATATAGTAAAAGAGAGGAGTGAGAGAGAGATTTAGCTAGAGAAATATGGAGATGAAGATCACGATAGATACATGAAAATATATATATATATATATATATATATATATATATGGAGGGGGGGGAGAGAGAGAGAGAGAGAGAGGGAGAGAGAGTATAGGATGAGGAGGGAGAGAGAGAGAGAGAGAGAGAGAGAGGATGGGATAGGGGAGAGAGAGTACAATATGGGAGAGGGTGGGATAAGGGGGGAGAGAGAGAGCAGGGGTGGGAGAGAGGGAGAGAGAGTATGGGATGGAGAGAGAGAGAGAGAGAGAGAGAGTAGGGGATGGGAGGGAGGGAGGGAGTAGAGAGTAAGGAATGAGAGAGAGAAGGGGGTGGGAGAGAGAGTAGGGGATGGGAGAGAGGGAGAGAGAGAGAGAGAGAGAGAGAGAGAGTAGGAGAGTAGGGGATGGGAGAGGGTGGGATAGGGGAGGGAGAGATAGAGAGAGTAGGGGATGGGAGAGGGTAGGATAGGGGACACAGAGAGAGAGAGAGTAGGGGATGGGAGAGGATGGTATAGGGAGAGATAAATTTTTCATATACTGCATGTATGCTTTAGTGTGTGCACTATAGTGTGTACGCACTATATGAAAACAACAAAAAATGGTTATAATGAAAATTTGGGTCACTACTAACCCATATTTTGTTTTTAGTCTGTTGTTTGTTTTGTCATTCTAACAGAAAACATGAGTTTCATGTTGTTGGAAGTTTGCAAATACCAATTCAATTATTGGATACACTATTTGAAGGCATTTTGAACATTCTTTCATGCTATTGGAGGCTGGCAAACACCAAATCCAAACATTGGATACACTATTTGAAAGATTTTTGAACATTCTTTCTATAGAATGGTTAGTGCGATCCTTTTTAAATATTCTTTATTTACTATAGAGACAATTTTCATTATAGTTTGACAAGTTGTTTAATATATAGTGAATTCATTGAAATTTGTATGTTTGAATGAATTTTTATTTGGAAATGGTTAGAAACTTGACAAGTTATTTAATATATATTATGTATTCATTGAAAGAATTGTAATTTGTATATGTATTTGAATTATTTGTAATTTACAAATTTTAAGTAATTCAAATGTTTGAATAATTTGACATATAGAAATCATCATCATGCCAAGGGAGAAATCAAAAACTCAAACAATAGAAGAGAGGAAGAGAGATTTGGCAATTAAAAGAGATAAAATGAAACTACTATGTGAACAAAGAAAATTGCAATGCAATAATGAAGAATTGTCTTTTGAAGAGGAACAAGAACCACCAATACAAAGAAACAAAGAAAAATAATTAGAAAGACAAAGAGAACAAGTGAGACTCTTACACTCAAGAAGACAATTAAATTGTAAAGCTACACCATCTTCCAACTTTTGAGTCATGTCATCGTCTCATGTTGAAGAGACGCTAATTTCTACATTTGATAATGTACACACACCATCATGTCATGTTGAAGGTACAACATCAACATATCAAGTAGGTGATATTCTATCTTTTGCACCTTATTTCCAAGGCACATCATCTTCGGTTCAAGGTAAACAAAACACTCAACCTTATGTTGATTTTCAAAATTTTTAGGGAATGGAAGAGATTATAACACCTTCTAGAATTCATTTTAGAATACCAAAATATTTGATTGATATTGATATTAACAGTTTGAAATCAATGCCTAACAAGATTAGCAAGCATACTTGTCAAAGAAAAGTTAATCATACATGGAGATTATTCTTAGAAGAATTAAATATTACAGGTTAATGCCAATTATTTGTTGAAATGATGAGAAATTTGAAATTTAGGCCCATCATGAAGATTCTTGGACTAAAAATGATGGACAATTCAAATGAAAAAATCATTATAAAGAAACTAATGAGTGCATATGACAAAGTGGGTTCCAAATCATGCACCAAAGATAATAATATCATAAGACGCATACTTACATCGACAATAGTAAGTACCCAAATGAAGAAAGCTCAAATCATGAGAAAGATAAGAAAAACATTGAGAATCGGTAGAGGTACTCTAAGGAGAGCCATGGTAAGGCATGCAAGATTGGAAGATCCAAAAAAAAATGAGTTATGGACATTTAGCGGTAGACTACAGTGAAAGGATAAAGAAATTACTAAAGCTTTGAAATCATTGATTGAATATTTTTGGACATATAACACACATGTTTCCCCTAATCAAAGAGATGTTGTAAGAAGGAGGATTGGCAGCCAAAATCACAATCCACATGAGAAACATTTTTTGGAATCAACTCAAACACAATTTTTTGCAAAATTTATTGATATGTATCCTTAAATTCAAATAAATCAATAATTTTTTGAGATGGGTAAACCTTTTTATTTGAAGATAAATCACACACGCACAACCTTTTGTTGTATAATATGTTAGTGAATGGTTTTTCCCCCTAGTTACTTATGCGTAGGAAAAGTCCAATTTCATAACAATTGAGTGTTTATGAATGCAAAGACTCTCTATGTTTCTAAAGGAACAACTTCCTTCTAAAATGATTTGCAGTAGAACTCTTTCTACAGATGAATAAATATTGTCATTCTTTTAACCAAAAAGAATTTAAGGGAAATGTAAACATCCTTTTATAGCCATAAAATAACATTACAGAGTTGCATAATTATCTCAAACATATGCCACATGACACACTAACAAAACCTCAAATTAGATCAAACCCACTAGAATGAAATCCAAAGATAAAACAACAACAACAAGATCAATCAAACAACACCTGCATGGCATGAACTCCACACAAATCCATAAACCAATAAGATAACCACAAAATTATCATCTAGATACCATAGAAATAACCAAATGATCAGTATCTATTTATCATTAACTTCGTGTTCCTTCCAAAAATATAAAAAAAGGTAGCTAACAACAAGTTAATGATAAATAGATATTGATCATTTGGTTATTTCTATAGTGTTTGGCTAATAATCATGTGGTTATCTTATTGTTTTATGGAATACATGTGAAGTTCATGCCATGCAGGTGTTGCTTTATTGATCTTGTTGTTGTTGTTTTATCTTTGGATTTCATTTCTAGTGGGTTTGATCTAATTTGAGGTTTTGTTAGCATGTCATGTGGCATATGTTTGAGATAATTATGCAACTCTACAATGTTCTTTGTAGTTATAAAAGGATGTTTATATTACCCTTAAATTCTTTCTGGTTAAAACAATGAAAATATTGATTCATTTGTAGAAAGAGTTATATTGCAAATCATTTTAGAAGGAAGTTGTGCCTTTAGAAACATGGAGAGTCTCTGCATTCATAAAGACTTAAATGTTATGAAATTGAATTTTTCCTACAAATAAAACATAAGTAACTAGCATTCACTAATAGATTTTTGGTGACTCTACTAGGGAAGAAATTGAAGTCTTAGTGCTTTCTTTCTTGGATATCTAAAGGTACCTCCCCAAGGATGGAGGTTGGTGACTCTAATTCTATTTGGTAAAAGAAGTCTGGTGTGTTATGGCTTTGGTTGCAGCCTAGCCATGGGGGGGCTTAGATTGGGCCATTTTCTTTATCCCAATACTCTACCCTCCCTAAAAGATCAAGCAAATACTTCTCAAAGTTTTCTAGTGACACAAACCAAGACACTAGCGATCACATCAAAGTAGTTATAGTTGCTTGTGGGATTCTTGGCGTGTAGGAGGAGAATGTCTTTGTTAGATTATTTTTTGGAAGTCTCACTGGAAGTGTAGTAGATTGGTTCTAGAATTTACTAGATAGTTGCATCACTTGCTGGAAAGATCTTGAGGTAAAATTTCTATAGAGTTCTATGCCTATGGTTGATGTTGCTAAGTTGCTATTAAATTTATTTCAAATCAAGATCAAAGAAGGGGAAGCCGTCAGAGATTTTTTTGATACATTCAATAGAAGTATTGGTAGGATTCCTCTAACCAACCAACCAACTGAAAATAATCAATTCTATATATTCATTGCTTCCATGCAAACTGAAGTTAGATTCTTGTTTCTATGAATAAAAATACAGAGGTTGCAAGATGCACAAAGGGAAGCTATTAGCTTGGATGATGATATGATCATCAATGGGTTTAAGTGTGTTAAAACCTCACAAGATGAAGTATACACCTATGAAGAACAACATTATCTAAAGGTAAAGTCTATTAAAAAAAGGCATGTTCTCAAAAAGGCTAAATCAACACACCCTATTTATGTTTGTCAAAATCTAACAGTTTTTAATGAAAAGGATTTGCTAATGCCTCCTATAATTGAAGAAAATCTTCATGATGCAACTGGAGCATATCATTTACATGTTGAGTATGATGATGAAGATTTTCAAGAGCCCACATTTTCTAAAAATGATTTCTGTAATACAATAGAAGGTTGTTGCTTGCATGCCAAAAATAATAATGAGCACATCTATCAAACAAAAGATCTATTGACTTTCCTTAGTGTGCCTCTTGTTGAAGAAAATCTTGTTGGTAATAAATTAAATGAGATTTTACCAATGGGTTCTCCATTTTAGAATTTGAATCTTTTTCTTTTGGATCCTCTAATGCAATTTCAGCCACTAATATTGTTACGGAAGGTATGACAAATCAACAAGAACAAGAAAGGTGTACTAGTGATAATGGTAAAATAGAAATTCCCTTGTGGGAGGATTATAAATATTTTCAATTTGAGTGCATGAAAAAAGATGAATTGCTACAGCCGAAAGCATCTCAAGATCTTGAGAAGACTAGAATGCAAGTATCATTTGGTTTTGTAGCTAATATGGGTCATGAATTCTTGGAATATGAGGTTTTTCATTTCCATGAAAGACTAAATAAAGATGTTATTGAAATTCTAGAAGATTTTGATCAGCCTATTCTAGAACATGTTTACTTTGAAAATATACTTGGTGTTGATAAAAAGGGAAAATCAGATTTAAAGGGCTATTCTCATTTTGAAAACTGATCAATAAGGGAAATTGTGAAATAAACTTTCAGCATCATGACAATCAAATCAAAGTGTTTCAGCCATATGGAGATCAAGCATTGAGGGCACATGAAAAATAAAAATTCTATGGAGTAGAATGGTTATTTGAGCTTGACATACTGATTCAAAAAAAAATTCAAAACATGGTGGTCATATCCTTACTCATATTTTCCACAGAATGGTTGATGTATCCCATTTTTCAACCTCTTTTTCACACCAACACATACTTTTCTCAATTGGTTAATGGCTTTCCATTATAAATTAGGTGTGTTACTCAAGGTATGGGTTTCTTTCCCTATCCTTTAAACATAAAGCTTTTGTTGTTCCTAGGGATAATTTTTTTTAGCATTGTGTAGTTAGTTGTTTTTTCTTTTTGGTAGTTAGGTGTTCTTGGGTTTTCCCCTACTCTTCTCCTCTTTGTGGGAAAGCCCTTTGGTCTCTAGTATATGTGGACTCTATTTCCAAATGGCTAGACACTAGTCTTTTACTAGAGATTACTGAATTCTTCATGTCCCTTAAGACCTACATCCCCAGTCAGAGCCAGCTGTAAGCATGTTTTTAGCTCCCAATTTTCAAACTCCATAATCAACCCCATAAATGAATCTTTGCTTAATTTTTTTAACTGATGATGCCTTTGTCAATTTTAAACTATGCAAAAGTAGTGTCCTATGCTCATGATTGAACTTGATTTTGAACCTAAAAGTTCAAATTTTCAAAGTTCAAATTTTGAAAAACAAATTCATATGTTTAGATACTCACTATTCAACATTCAAAGCTTGAAATGCAATTCAAAAATGTAAGGTGCACGATTCAAAGTTCAGATTCAAAGTTTAGGTTCATTTACAAAAGTTCAAGGTTCAAAGTTTGAATTTTAAAATGCCAATCTTGGTGTAGGGGCATGATCTCCAAATTCAATTGTTGGATTTTTCTCCATTTTAGATATGTTGTTAAGAGACAAATTTTCTACCTTCTCGATGGAGTGATTGGAAAAATTTTATCAGATGTAAAAGATATTGATGTTTTAGTATGAGCCTATCAAAATAAATAGATAGCCTGAACTTCATGTTGAACTTGAACAGTGAACAACCAAGTTCAAGATCAATTTTAACTTTGTTGTTCAAAATGTGGTGGTTTAGAGTTGCAAGCAGCTTAGTGGTTCAATTTCTGAGGAGAAACTAGTTCAAATGGTTCAACCAGTTCAAGTGCTCAAACATTTCAAAATCATCTTGGTTCAAAAGTTCAGGTTGGTAGGTTATCATGTTGAAGTTGAATCTTGAACAAATAAGTTCAAGTTCAAATTTCAAGTTCGCAAGTTCAAACTATCCAATATTTAATAGTAACAACATGTAACTACATATTTTTCGATAAGAAATAAAGCATCTTAGTGCAAGCATCATAACTTTTAAACCAACTATTGGATTGAGCTAATTTTTTATATGATTGAGAAAACCTAGTAACCCTCTCCAAAGCATTTGTTCAGATTCAAAATAGATAAAAAGATACACATGTTTGACTACAACATTGCCAAAATTATATTTGACAGTTACAAAATGTTGACAGAAATATCAATCTCAGTATGGGGGGTCATATCTCCCAATCCCACTGTCGAATCAATCTTATTTCCATATATGTTTTAAGAAACCTAATTATATAAATCCTCTCCAAAGTATTTTGTCAGATTCTTAATGGATCAAAAGTTACACATTTCTGAGTGCATAAAAGTCAAGATTGTCCATAATAGTTACAAAATAATAACAGAAATATGTGTCATGTTTTGGGGGGGCATAGATTTCAATCTAACTGTTGGATTGATCTAATTTTAGGATATGTTTTATAAAAGCCCTGTTTTGTAAATTCTCTCTAAATGGTTTTGTGAGATAACTTAGAATTTAAAAGTTATGAGCATTGGCATAAATTGTCAATATTGTGAATGACAATTATGAAATCATGACAGCATCTCATCACCAAATTACATATTTTGACAAATGTATTTTATAAAGTAGAAAAAAGGAGAGGAAATGGAAAAGAGGAGGGAAGAAAAATGAGAAGTCTTCCAAGAATTAGTTATGGTAATTGATAAGTCACCCAAAAGCTAAGGGATAAATATGCAACAAAACATCCAAACATGGGTTCCTCTTTTTCAGAAGTCATATGGTTATAGGAAAAAAGACATTTTTAGATTGTAATAGGGGGTAGAGGAATTAGCTTGCTATTTTTTATTTCTTTATAATTACAGGTATAGGTTAATCATAGGATTCTCTATTATGAGTTCATAATTAAAACAATTTATGTTCATCAAATCGTGTGGTCTAAAAATGTAATGTTGGGATTGTTGCTGATCGTATGGTCATTGCTTTCATATTTTGAATTTAGTTCTTTGATTATTCATAGTTGTAGAATAATATTATATGTTCTCTATTTCTCTATGATGTAGAGGGAGTTTAATGATTAGTCATGTGGCTACTTTCTATTCTCTCTATCTTTATTCTATTCTTAATCTAATAATTGCATTCATTCAATGTTGATGGATGAATGTCAGAAAACCTTCATGTCTTTAGGTTAAAGACATAACCAATCATCTAATTCATTGTAAATATTTCTAAGAGGGAGCTCTACCTCTTAATTTAGAGAATAGTTATCAATCAATGATAACTCACCTAACTGTTAGCTTTATTTGTTCTTCTTTTTGGGCATCTAAGAGTTAATTTATTTCATTATTATTGAAGGAAAAATTGTGTTCACTAACAAGATACATATTAAATTTTTAAACCATTTTGATGTTTTTAGGCATATATGTGTTTTTTTGCATTCTACATTTATTTTGTGGGATTGTGACAAGAATTAGCCACCTAGATCTTCAAGGGAATTCATATCCAACATTTTATATTAAATAGGGGATGGTCAACAATTATACAAGACATCATGCTTGGATGGTACATGCTCATTTTTTGGTTCTTTGCAGCTTGTATCAACTTGTGAACATTTGGATAGCACACATGCAATTGGAAATGAAATAGTAGATTATAAAAAATATAAGATAGTGACATATGCTCTAAAAGATAGGAAATAGGGTAAAGGATGTGATTTAGTAATTGAAAACATTCTAGTGTATGAGTTCATGAAGATTTTTCATGAAAAGATTATTTTTTATTATGCAAGACATACACATAGAGCTCAATGGTTGGATTTGCAATTCAAATTGTACAAGGATAAATTTCCACTAGATACCATTGTTTTGGTTGTAGACTTCACTAAGAACTATACACTACAACCACAAAATTAAGTGCAAGCAAAGTATTGTACTCCTTAATAGGTCTCTACATTTGTTCACATAATATTCATGCATTCACCTACAAGTACAAAGGATGATAGAAAGATATTGAGGGAGTACCATTTTTACATCAATGATGATCAATCACATTCTACAGAGTTTGTACATGGTTGTTTTCAACTATTTTATGAAGATTTGGCCAATGGGGGCATACCATATTGCCAACACATTATTTGGTCATACAATTATGCATCTCAATTCAATAATGCACGGATGTTCTATTGGTTGAGTAGGGTGCACACGTTTTCTAGAATTCAATATATGTGGAATTTCATAGAGGTTGGTCATGGAAAGGGAGAGAATGAAAGTGTAGGCATATACATCAAAAGAGGATTAGCTCATGAAGAACTTAAGTACAAAGATGGAGCAATATTAACAAATGCAAAATCCGTCGTCTAGTGGTGGAACGCTACTATGGTTCTAGGTAAGGAAGGTGAGTCTATGATTCATAGAATTTTTTGCTTGATAGATAATACTAACATTGCACCAAGTGAGGATTATTGCACACTAATAGGATCAAGTGAGTTACACTCTTTTAGAAGCTCTAGTGTAGGTTCATGGAGTATCTACACATGAAAAATGGCATGCCATTTTCCATCACATGGAGAGGAAAATCGGGATGAGTGTGAGTCGATTGAATGGGTGGACAAATGGGATATACAGGTTTTGGACCCAATTGATACCTATTGTCCCCCACAAGCACTAGAAATGGTAGAGATGGATTCATCAATTGACTTTGACTGCTTTTCTAATATATATATATATATGTATGTATGTATGTATGTATGTATGTATGTGTGTATGTATGTATGTATGTATTTATTTATTTATTTATTTATTTATTTATTTATTTATTTATTTATTTATTTATTTATTTATTTATTTATTTATTTATATATCTTTGTAAATTCAATATGTTAATTTATAACTTTTACCTAAGTATTTTTTGAATTAATGACCACATTTTGTACATTTATCACTACAAGCCATGTTTTTGTTGTTATTGCACCTGAAGACAATGAAGAAGGAACAAATTATTATTTGTGTCATTGTGTCTAGGTCAAAAAAATTGGATTACTTAGTTATATATGGTGAAGGTTTAGAGTACCATATAGGTGTGGTGGTTATAACTGGCACATGGTGTAGATGATATTCTATGAAGAACCCTAACTTGTGGTTATTCGAGGATTGGAAAATAGAGAGAAAGATTCTTCATTATTTGAACCTTGTTTTCACGTTAAATTTCCACTTGATATAATATGGTGGAATACCACATAATAAGTCTCTTTGGAAGGTTTTTGAGTCAAACCACAAGGCAATACTTGAGACATAAAAATGCAGAGTAGATCTAGTTGGTTCATTAGATTGAATATAATTACAAAAACATGGAGTCCTAAGGTAAAAATTTGTTAGGTTTGGGAAACTAAGGTATTTAGTTACCTAATAGGTCCTAGTAATCCTAACTAGGGTCCTATAATGGTTCTAGATGGACCCATTTGATCAAAAGATGTAAAGAGCAAAAATTGTTCAAAAGTTGCAAAGTTGCTTGAACAACTTTTCCAATTTTTGTAAAATGTTGAAAATGATAGTTTGTGAAGTTGTAACTACCCATGGTCAAGTATTTGAGCATGGGGAAGCATATTTTGGAAGGTTAGAAGGTTTTCAGCATGGGGAAGCACTCAAATTCCTAGGTTGGTCAAAAGTTTCTCAATGAACCAAAAATTGCTCAATAGGTTAAAAGTTGTTAGGGATAGGAAACTAAGGTATTTGGTTACCTTATAGGTCTTAGTAATCTTAACTAGGGTCCTAGAATAGTTCTAGATAGACTTGTTTGACCAAAAGATGTAAATAGAAAGAATTGTTGAAAAGTTGCAAAGTTGCTTGAGCAACTTTTGCATTTTTTGCAAAAAGTTGCAAATGGAGGTTTGGAAAGTTGTAACTACCCATGCTTGGGTATATAATCATGAGAAACATATTTTGGTAGCTTAGAAGGTTTCCAATCAAATTTCACACTCCTTTCCAACCAAGTTACATTTTTTAGCAAATTTTATAACTTTTGTAATTTTGCACAAAAAGTGCAACTTTTGCAAAGTTCACTAGATTTGGTCATTTTTCCCTTATTACTTCCCAAGTCTTGAATAGGGAAAGTGATCAAGTAGTTTTGTGAAGTTGGGTATAAGTTTTCTCAGTGTTGTAACCAAGTTGGAAAGAGTCTTTGAAGACACTTAAGAAGGTGGAAAAGGTAGTGTTCCTTAAAAGTGTTCTTGTTGGGAATCCACTAGCTTTTGGTGTAAGCACTCTACATCATTTTGGATGCAAACTAAATTCAAATGAAATACATGAAATGCACTTAAAATGTAAACAAGAAAAATAAGATATATATATATATATATATATATATATATATATATATATATATATATATATATATATATATATATATATATATATATATATATATATATATATATATATATATATATCCAATAATGTCATACATGAGCAAACATATAATATATTATGATAACCAATAATGTCATAAATGAACAAACATATAATATATTATGATAACCAATAATTTCATACATGAACAAACATATCATATATTATGATAACCAATAATTTCATAAGTCTAATAATTCCATGCATCAAATATATGTCATACATCAAATATAAAATTTCATATATACATCAAATGCATCTCAATTATGTCAAAAAACATAAAATCCAAGATATATTTCCACTAGTGCCTATACATGTGTGTCTATCCCTATATCTTCTCCTTCCCATGATGGGAAGGAAAAAAATCCCTAAAGGTCTTTGGTCATTGCATGGAGGGAGATTATGGTGATGATGGGGTCTTCCTCACATGTTTGTTTGTCCTCTTGTTTAGGCTCCTCTCTAACTAGAGCTAATACAAACAAAGTAGATATGAATCAATAATTATTATACATTGAAATCAAATATATGTACACATAAAATAAATTATTTTCTTACCACCATCAAATAGTCACTCTGTACATCCACCTCAAAGGCTCACGGATGATCAAGAGTAACAAGGCCCTACAACAATTCAATCAATATAATAACTCGATCATACTTATAAATACCATTTGAAATTTCAATACTAACTATTATAACTAACAACTAATATAATGAAAACTCTTTCATACCTCAATCAATGGCACTAAACTAGCCATCGTAGCAACAACTCCACAATCAATGGAATGATGAAGATTAGGAGAAGTCTCAGACATCAACAACTGCAAATCATATAATACAATTTACATGTAACATGAAACATGAAACAAATATAATCAAATGAATTAAATTAACATGAAACAAATGTACCTCTACGAAGCTCATATCATGCCTAGGCTCAAAGTCCCTTGTGAATGTTGATGGTCCAATAGAGAACTAATGAACATAGATAATTTTTGTTTGTAAATCCTTCATATGATTACTTAATAAATATATGTATTAATTTAAATGATTAAATTGATACATACCTCTCAACTCGTGAATGAGACATAAAATGGGGCTAGGGAGTCTTTACTAGGACCATCAACACTCTTACCTTGAACTTTGAACAATGTCAAGGCACATTAATTAATTAGTCATTCACTGTACATATGAAATTTGATTAGGTTAGTTTATTATAATTGTAATTTACTTGTGTGTCAATGCCAAATGTGTCACTTAGGAATTCATCAGTGACTAGCCCATCATCCATAGTGTCTCCAACATGACTACCAAATGTGCATAAGGATCCATATGATGTGCACATGTGACCACGATGCAAGGAACACTCCTCCTCAACTAATGGAATGGCATAATGAATGAAGGTCTATGTCAAAGCATTGATAGTCCCTAGAGTACTAGTCTCTACATATTCCTTCACAACTAAAGGAATAATCACCTGCCAACCTTGTGGCTTAAAATAGGTGCCCTATTTACATTAGGGTCACAACATGCCCCAGGCCTCTTAAATGATGACCCCCCACCTCTACTCTAAGAATCTAACATATCGAAATAATTAGGGATCTCACCAAGGACAAATTAACAATACAATTTCTTTAAGAAATACATTGGAACCTCGTGATTATTGCACAGAGGGGCATCAAAGACCATCCACCATCTATCCCAAAAGTTATTTCTAACATCATCATGTATGCACCAATGGATGGGAACCTTTTAGTTTTATTTTTAACAATGTCTTGTTCTCTGGGGTTTTTTAACAATGCACATATGTTGCCTTTTGTTATTTCTTTTTTTCTTGCATCTTTATAGGATATTTTTTTTGCATAATATCTTCTCTATTCTACTCCCTTAACATGCCAAATATCCAACTGATCACTAACAGAAGTTGCATGGCTCATAATGGACTCAAGAGAGGATGCCAATTATGCTCTCATAGGATTAGTATTCCCTTGAGCTTTCAACCTACCAATGATTACTTCTAATTCATTTTTCCCTCTTTCTATTTTATTTATTATATTTTCTTGGGTGCCACAAGAAGATATTTGAACTAGTGGAGGTTGCAGAATTTCATTTTGATCTTGTGGAGGTTTTTTATTTTGATCTTGTGGAGGCTTTACATTTTGATTTTGTTGATCAGGCAGGGGATGTGGTGGTTGATTATTCACATTTCCTAATAAGAAACCAATTGCATTTTAAATAAATAAACAAATTTGAAGAAAATTTTTTTAAAATACAAAACAATGCAAAAACAAGGGTAGAAAACATACTACATGTTCTTGATCTTGATCTCCAGCAATGAGGAGGCATTTTGAGGAGGAGAGTGAGAAAATTATTCAACTTCTACAAACCATGTGTGCATTGTTAAGGGGAAAGAAGGTAGTAGTAAAAAGAAATAAGATCAAATGGAATGGGTTGAGGTTTTGCAGCCCTTATATAAAAAGTTTTAGGTTTCAAAATCATGCATGAACTATAGCGTGTACGTGCTTTGGCTTGGGATCCATAGACTTGTGGATCCCAAGCTCAAGTACGTGCACGCTATAGCATGTGTGTGCTTTTATAATTTAAAAAATTGGAGTTGTGTGTCATCTTTTTGGCATCACAACTTGGTGCATTCACCCCCCATCATCATACCTTTTTTCTCCTTTCCTCCTTTCATTGTCAAATTTACCTCATCCTTTTCTCTTTGACCATTTCTTTCCTTGATATGGTTTCTTATCTTTCACCATCAAAGTTGACTCTATACATTGAAATTTTTTATCCATATACTTCTTTCTCTCCTCTTCTTGTAGAAGGATACCTATCACATTCTCAAAAGGATGTGTATTTCCTCTTGTAGACAAGCCAATAATGAGAAATTGATAGTCACTAACCATTCCATTAAAAGTAACTCTTACTAGATACTTGTTCACCAACATCAGTTAACTTATCCCTCAATTCCTTAATTCTTGATAGAAATTTACTAACACTTTCATTTACCTCCATTTTGATAGACGATAATTTTCTCTTTAAAAGAAAAATTCTACTTGATTTTGTAATATCATACAAACCTTTCAAATTTGACCATGTACCAATAGAAATAGTGATGTCTCCTATGTGAGGGATAACTAAGTCTTTTACTGACACATCCATAAGAGAAACTTAACTTTTAATTCTCTTTTCTCCCAATCTTGGACAATAGTTGGTGGTGTTGTAGGTGATGTAAGGTTGGACTCTTTTCCATTTACAATGACCCAAACATTATGCCCCTCCATTAGAGTTTGCATATTGAACTTCTAATTAACATAATTGTTACCATCTAACTTATTTGATTTAGTTAGATAAGAATCTACAACATTGACCATCACAAAACAAGAGAGACAAAATTATGCAAAGGCATCTCCACAACTAGCAACATGCTAGACCAAGGCATCAAATGTAAAAATTAGAGGAAATCAACAACAAGAAAACTTCTCCCTCCCTTGTGACAAAACAAAAACCATACTAAGTAGAATTCAAAATCCAAGAGACAAAGAGACATTCACCGATCTAGGAAAGTCAACTAAAAATAACACATCCATCTTCATCCACCCCTTCCTAATCATCATCTCCTCCTTTGTGCTCCAAAGTAACATCCTAGCAGAGCTTTCCCTATTCCTATTCCTATGTTGCTAGCACTCCATTCTCAATAGAATAATACAACATAATCTCCTTATCTAGATTTTTCATCACATCACACACAATCTCCTCTTATGCAACAAAACTATCTTCCTCTACATCATCTAAAATAGGCATGATCTCTTCTACTTTAGGGATTTACTCAGAAAGTCTCTTAGAAAACAAATAAACCTCTAACTCGATTTCTCCTTCATTATGACTTAGCCTTCTTATTATGTCTCCCATTTCAAGCCAAAAACTTTAAATTTGGATCAAACAAATAAAAACAACAATATAGAAATGAACAATATTCTATCTGACAGTACACAAACAGAGAGATAATATAGAGTAAGTGCAGGCTTCCAAAATCAGTAAGTTGCATATCTACATGACCATACACTTTAAAGTGGATCAAACTAGAAAGTCAGACTCTCCACTTAATGACATATGCACACTGCGTTGAGTGTTTGAATTGTTTTTCCATTTATTGATGTTTATGTATCAACTTTTCATAAAAACCATAAAATTACAGGTGATCTTGATTTCCATGGAAATGTCGACTCATGGGGTTGACGTTGATGTGATATATTTGTAGAGGGAGATGCCAGTCTGTTGAAGAGAGACATACATTGACCAATTTTTGCACTACCTTTTATCCATGGCATGCATAACATCCATCCATATATGTCCTATCAACTCTAGAATAAACATCATGACTGATTTGACATAAGATGGATGAATATTTTGATTTATCAATACAAACTAGCAAGAATAATTTATTAATTTATTAATTTTTAATTGACATTAATAAAAATAAATTTATTTGAATATAGATTAAATAAAATAAAATTATCATTCACAACCCAGAAAGTTAATTTTTGAAACCACCAGGCTAAGTTTTCACTTCTATAAATGTAAATTTATAACAAAACAAAACAAAAAAATCATTATAAAAGATTTAGATCATTTTAGTTTAATTTTAAAATATAGTTTTTTGCTCCAGTTTTGTTAAGAATAATTAGACAAAATAATATTTCAAAATTAAAATTATATAATGTTGAATAGCTAATAAAAATAATAATTTATGTTTAAAGTGGACTTTATAATCTTTTTTTTGGTCTATAATAGGTATGTTTTATTACTGAAAATTAAGGTTGCATCATTATCCATACTTCATTACAACTTAAACATGTTGTCCATTTGTAATCTCTTAGAAACTATTACAAACTATCTAGTTACTAACTACTCCACCGCTATCCTAACAACCTCAAAATATTTAAAAAATTTACATATAGTCATTTCCCCATAATATCTTAAACAAATATCCTACAGTCCATGACTTGCTAGATTTTTACTATTTTTAACTACTAAACTCCAACCAGTGCTGCAAGAAAATTCTAGATTAATTCCAAAGATCAAGAAATGGTAATCAGGCTTTGAAATTACTTTTACTTATGTCTACCCCATGATCAATTTTCTCCACAATAACTTGTGACCGAATTCCTCCATGCATTGTTACAAACCTGGCATCATCCTAGACCTATTTCAAATCATTATTGTTGGCCATAATTGTCCATTGTTGTCACACAAAAATTATCAAAAAGAGGCCAAAAAGAATCATCACCTCCCCATCTCATTCCATCACTCCTTCAACTCTCCTTCCATGATGACTTGTTCTATGACAAGGCACTTTCCTAAGCAAAGCCCCAGTCTATTCATGCTCAATAAACTCATTCCTTTCAATTTCTTCCTTCACTCTTTTTCATGCTTGTAGCATTTTGAAACATAAGGGGTTTGTCTTCTTTTGCCTACCATCTCAGAACAACACATACCCAAAATGTCTATTTTTGTTCTTGTCTTCAAAATACTCACTCAAATCAGCTCCCACGCCAGAATTATCCACTCCAAGATTAAGTCAATCCCTCTACACATTTCACTATCAAACATAGCCCATGTAATCCTCCCCACCTTCATCATGCTTTTGTTCAATTTTGATCCCCACACCACAAATTTTTTTATAATATCCAAATTTGTGTGTTGTTTGATTTTTCTCTCTTGAAATTGTATGCCCAAGACTGTTGGAATTTAAAGATAGAGTAACTAAGAGGGGGGGTGAATCAGTTACTTACAAAAATTAATCCACAAATCCCTTAGATGTCTTAATGATCTAGTTACTATTTTTACTCGATAAACAACTATTGTAACTCAGTAAATTAAACTATTACTTTATTTTCAAGCATTCATGCATGTAACTAAAAATAAAGTGAACACAAGAGACACCAGATTTAACGTGGAAACTCAATATGGGAAAAACCACCAAGTAACTAGTCACCAATTTTCACTCTTCTGAAGTGAGCCCTATTAGGAGTCAACCCTGTTAAAGGTTACAATACACACTATTAGGTGTGACCTTGTTAGAGGATTTAATCACCCTATTAGGAGTGGCCTTACTAGAGGTCTTTAGAACAATTCAACTGAACTGTCACCTTGTTAGAGGATTTACAAAATGGCTGCTAAACCAACTCTGTTAAGAGATTTGAAATCACTGCTACAATGGTTAAAAAGCAATAATGAATTGATCTGAACAAGATGCAACTAAATTTGCTGGATACGGGTCTCTATTCAGCATCATTAGATCCTCCTTGATCAAATATGGCTCTGCTACTCCTCAATGATTTTTTATCATTCTTCAAATTCGCTTCCACAATGATTAGTCTTTATATCACATTAACTTCTCATATCTCCACATAATACAACTTTGAATTCACAACTTGACTTCTTACTTATACCATTCAGATTGTCAAGTCGACTCATTTACATGTTACATTTACCAATAAACCATTCATTAGTCAGTTAGAGATATTATTCTTAAATAAATAAACGTCCTTTACTGGTCGACCCTGCTCGATAAATATTATTTCTAGGAATTTCTAGAGTTAACCTTCTTGACTCAGTTAACATTACAATATCTTAAAATCCTTTGGCTGTCGAGTTAAGTCGATAAGAACTATTTTTACCAAATTACCTTTGATGACCGAGTGAACTTGGTCAGAACTGTTTCTGTCATATTTTCTTCAATTACTGAGTGATCTCAGTAAGAACTGCTTTTGTCATATTTTCTTCGATTATCGAGTGAGCTCGGTAAGAACTAAATTTCTTTGATTACCTTGAAGGCTCGGTAACTAGATTTCTACTTGGTAGATACTACAAGCTATCTTTACTAACCTTTTGTGCTCGGTAGACACTGTCTATTGCCTTGCTGACCTTCTGGGCTCGGTAGACACTATCTATTTCCTTGCTAACCTTCTGAGCTCGGTAGACACTATCTGATGATTGATAAGATATTTGTGTGACATTAAAGACAACACACAATTGAACAATTGTATCCAACAATCTCCCTCTTTGGCATTGATGGAAACACATATTGTCATAGCAGAATGAAATTTGAAAACAAGTCTTTTAATGACAAAACTCCCTCTTACATATAATCTCTTCCTCTTACACAAACTCTTATTATTTGCAAATTTCAGAAAGATATGAAAATATATATTCTCCCTCTTTGACAACATATGCCAAAGATAACTCAAAACAATTGAATAACATTGTACCTATTGTACTGATTCATATGCAATGTCTCCATTGGTTTGCTGCATCAACTGATAGAACCTCGATTCTGTTCCTGTTGATGCATCACTAAAACTGTATTTTAGTGAGCTTCAGCTAAGGGAATGACCCCTAACTTACCTCTTAGATACAAGAATGCATCCTTAGGTAAAGGCTTTGTGAATATGTCAACAATTTGTTCCTTTGTATGCACATATTCAAATCTTATCTCCTTTTCTTGCACCAATTCTCTAGCAAAGTGATACTTTATGGCAATATGTTTTATTTTTTAATGCATCACTAGATTCTTGGAGATGTTAATTGCACTGGTGTTATCACAAAACATAACAACTGGTTCTATGATTTCTTGCTTCATACCTTTCAATAATTGTTTAAACCACACAATGTTTGAGCAATTTACTACTTCTGCAACATATTCAGCTTCTGCTATGGATTGAGATGTACAATTCTACTTTTTGCTTGTCCAAGAAACCAACCTTTTTTTAAGAAAGAAAGCTCCTCCACTTGTGCTCTTTATGTCATCAATATTTCCTGCCCAATCTACATCAGTAAACACCTTTAAATCCATTTTTCCTCCAAGTTTATACCATAATCCATATTCTTCAATTCCTTTCAAGTATCTCATGATCCTTTTGATTGCCATCATGTGATTTTCTTTTGGTTTTGCTAAGAATCTTGCTACAATTCCTATTGCAAGGGCAATGTCTAGTCTTGTGTGCACTACATATTGCAACTTTCCAATCATAGATCTATACAATGTCTGATCCACTTCCTTTGATTCATCATCCTTGGTGAGTTTTAATCCAGTACATATAAGAGTCTCAACTGGTTTGCAATCTTCCATACCAAACTTTTTCAGTATCTCCTTGATGTATTTAGATTGAGTGATGTAGATGCCATTCTTATTCTGTTGAATTTGAAGACCAACAAAGAATTTGATCTCACCAAACATTGACATTTCAAATTCCTTGTTTATTTGTTCTAAAAAATCTTTGGAAAGATCATCATTTCCTGTGAACAAAGTATCATCTACAAATATTTCTGCCAAAACAATCTTACTATCTGGTCCTTCCTTTATGTACAAACTGTTGTTGTCATTAGTTCTTTGAAAACCAATCTGAATAAGATAGTTATGCAATCTTTCATACCATGCTCTAGGGGCTTGTTTCAGACCATATAATGCTTTATGCAATTTGCAAACCATGTCGTTCTTGTCTGGATCAACAAAACCTTCAGGCTGCTCAATGTAAACCTCTTCCTCCAATATGCCATTGAGAAATGTTGACTTGACATCCATCTGATAAACTTTGTATCCTTTGTATGCATCATATGCAAGTAAGGTCCTGACACCTTCCAATCTTGCAACAAGAGCAAAATTTTCTCCATAGTCTACACCTTCTTCTTGAGAGTATCCTTTGTATACTAGTCTAGCTTTGTTCCTTGATACCTTACCATCCTCATTTAGTTTATTTCTGAATACCCACTTTGTTCCAATCACATTATTATCTTTGGGTCTAGGTACAAGAGTCCATGTTTTTTTTTTCTCTATCTATTCTATCTCTTCATTCATAGCTTCAATCCAACTTTCATTGTCTAGTGCATCTTTGACATTTCTAGGTTCAAAATCAGCAAGTAAACAAGTGCCTTTCAACTTACTCCTTGTCATTGTTCCTTCTTATTTATCACCAATGATTTGATCTGGTGCATGATGCTTTCTGACATACTTGCTAACACGGGCTCCTTTCTTTTTGAATGACTTGTATTG
Organism: Cupressus sempervirens; assembly: GCA_028749045.1. NCBI lineage: Eukaryota > Viridiplantae > Streptophyta > Pinopsida > Cupressales > Cupressaceae > Cupressus > Cupressus sempervirens. The sequence continues at coordinate 130,331,731 of CM053786.1, read as the reverse complement.
TTATCCTTCTGTATCTCAACTTCTAGTTCTGATTCTAGTTGCTTGGGCTCGGTAGATGCTAACTCGGTAACTTCTATTTGCAACTTGGGTTCTTGCAGCTTGGTAGATGTTGACTCGGTTAATAAAGACTCAGGAGTTGAGGATTCATGATTGATAGGTATACTTGGTATTGTATCAAGTTCAATGTAAACAAATCTTTTGTAGTCTTCAAGTTCCTTCTTGCTTTCTTCTTTTGTTCTTTCTACAAACTCATCAACTTTCACATGTGCACTTTCTATGACTTTGTGAGTAGATAAGTTCAAACATCTATATGCTTTTCGTTTACAAGAGTATCCCAAAAATATTCCTTCATCACTTTTTACATCAAATTTACCTTTTCTAGATTCTTTCAAAATGTAACATTTGCTTCCAAATACCTTTAGATAACTTACATTGGGTTTGTAGCCATACCATAATTCATAGGGTGTTTTGAATGAGTTATTTTTCATCTGTACTTGGTTCAAGGTATGAATTGCAGTGTTGATAGCTTCCTTCCAGTATTTGATAGCAATTCCTTTCTCAATCAATAAGGTTCTTGCACAATCCATTATAGATATGTTCCTTCTTTCTGCTATTCCATTTTGTTTTGGAGTTCTAGGTGTCAAAACCTGTCTTTTGATTCCTCTTTCAATGCAAAAGTTATTAAACTCATGTGAAATGAATTCACCACCTCTATCAAACCTTAAGCATTTCATTCTTTTTCCTGTTTCCTTTTCTACTCTGGCCAAATACCATTTGAACTTTTGAAATGCTTCTGATTTCTCTCTAAGGTACATGACAGTCATCATTCTTGAATAATCATCAACAAACAGAATGAAGAATTTTTCACTGGTATAACTTTTAATGCCAATAGGTCCACACAAATTAGTATGCACAATTTCTAGAACTTCTTCGATCTGATAGTTCTTGCTTTTAAAACTAGTCTTTCCCATTTTACTGATTTGACAATTTTTGCATAGACCAACCTCAGGTTTCTTTATGTCAAGAATACCTCTTACTTTTTTGAATTTACTGATCTTTATTAAGTTTTCAAATTTTACATGATACAACCTCTTATGCCATAACCAACTTTCTTCAATTTGAGCAATGAAACATGAACATTCACCAAGTTCAAGATAAAATAAGTTACCTTTTGTTTGAGTGCCAAATCCAATCAGCTTTCCTTTGCCATCTAGAAATCTTGCTTTTCCATGCATGAATTCTACCTTGAATCCATTATTGAGTAGTTGTGCCACACTCAACAAATTCTGTTTTAGTCCTTCTACCCAATATGCATTATCACACACAAGTTCTTTGGTTAGAGAGATTCTTCCTTTTCCTCTTATACAACAAGGTTCATTGTTACCAAATCTTACACTGCCACCATCATAGTCTTCAAAGTATTCAAACTTAGTCTTATCACCAGTCATGTGATGAGAACAACCACTATCTATGATCCATGTATCATTTTTGCTCATATGAGAAATTAGTTTTATTTCCTCATCATTATCAGATTCATCTTTTATAGCAATGTAGACAATTTTATCATCTTCTTCATTATCAGAATCATTAGAATCTTTTGCCATAAAACATGTTTTCTTACCTTTATCCTTGAATGATTTGAGGTCTCTCTTGCCATTGTACTTGTGACCTTCTTCTCATCTCTGTTCTTCTTATTTGGGCACCTAGCAGCAATATGTCCAATTTCTTCACAAGAGAAACAGATTAGAGGAACTTTACCTTTATATTTTCCTTTGCCTCTTGAATATTTTCTTGCTAGTAGAGCTTCAACCACTTCAAGATCATTGTCTGAACTTTTTTTTGATTCATCATCACTTTCTGATTGTGATTCCTTCATCTTTTTCCCTTTTTCTTTGAGTGAAAGCTTGGCTTCAAATGCTGATTCAACATTCTTGGTAGCTGGAACATAGTTGTCATAGTTGTCTAGCTCAAATGAAGTCAATCTTCCAGCTATGGCCTCTAAATTTATTTTATGATTTTCCTCACATCTCCTTTCTTGAATTGCAGAAACTCTGATTGCATAAATAGGAAGTAGAGTTCTAAGAACTTTACTTATAACTGTCTCCTCACTGATATCTCCTCCAGATGCTTTGATTGCACTAACACATGCTTTAACTCTTTCAACATACTTTGCAATGTTTTCATCCTCATTTGATCAAATTGTCCTCTCAAACTTTCTGCTTTGGCTCTTCTTAGATTATCATCTCCTCCATAGATTTATTTTAGCTTGTTCCACATTTCAAAGGTAGTTTTGCAATCCTTGATGTCATCAAATTCTCCATAACTCAGAGCAGATGCTATATCTATCATCATGTTATTGTGAGTCTTCTTTTCAGCAATATCATTGACAGATAATGTACCAGAAGGTTCTTCATATTTTTCATCAAGGTACTGTAGTCCTGTATCACCAATGGAAGCCAGATGAAGCCTCATCAATCCTTTCCATGCTGAGAAGTTGTCTCTGTTTAAGTCTTGGAATTTCCCTTTTGTAAGACATCTTGATCTTTAGCTTAGATCCTTGAAATATTTTCCTGTAAGAACCAAAAGCTCTGATACCAATTGTTGGAATTTAAAGATAGAGTAACTGAGAGGGGGGGTGAATCAGTTACTTACAAAAATTAATCCACAAATCCCTTAGATGTCTTAATGATCTAGTTACTGCTTTTACTCGATAAACAACTATTGTAACTCAGTAAATTAAACTATTACTTTCTTTTCAAGCATTCATGCATGTAACTGAAAATAAGGTGAACACAAGAGATACCAGATTTAATGTGGAAACTCAATATGGGAAAAACCACCAAGTAACTAGTCACCAATTTTCACTCTTCTGAAGTGAGCCCTGTTAGGAGCCAACCCTATTAAAGGTTACAATACACACTATTAGGTGTGATCTTGATAGAGGATTTAATCACCCTGTTAGGAGTGGCCTTGCTAGAGGTCTTTAGAACAATTCAATTGAACTATCACCTTGTTAGAGAATTTACAAAATGGTTGTTAAACCAACTCTGTTAAGAGATTTGAAATCACTGCTACAATGGTTAAAAAGAAACAATGAATTGACATGAACAAGATGAAACTAAATTTGCTGGATACAGGTCTCTATTTAGCATCATTAGATCCTTCTTGATCAAATATGGCTCTGCTACTCCTCAATGATTTTTGATCATTCTTCAAATTCGCTTCCATAATGGTCAGTCTTCATATCACATTAACTTCTCATAACTTCACATACTACAACTGTGAATTCGCAACTTGACTTCTTACTTATACCATTCAAATTGTAAAGTCGGCTAATTTACATGTTACATTTACTAATAAACCATTCATCAGTCGGCTAGAGATATTATTCTTAAACAAATAAACGTCCTTTACTGGCCGACCCTGCTCGGTAAATACTGCTTCTAGGAATTTCCAGAGTTAACCTTCTTGACTTGGTTAACATTACAATATCTTAAAATCCTTTGGCTGCCGAGTTAACTTGGTAAGAACTATTTTTACCAAATTACCTTTGATGACTGAGTGAACTCGGTAAGAACCATTTCTATCATATTTTCTTCGATTACCTAGTGATTTCGATAAGAACTGCTTTTGTCATGTTTTCTTTGAATACTGAGTGAGCTCGGTAAGAACTAAATTTTATTAATTACCTTGAAGGCTTGGTAACTAGTTGTCTACTCAGTAGATACTGAGGGCTATCTTTACTAACCTTTTGGGCTCAGTAGACATTGTCTATTGCCTTGCTAACCTTCTGAGCTCGGTAGACACTGTCTATTGCCTTGTTGACCTTCTGAGCTCGGTAGACACTATCTAATGACTGATATGACATTTGTGTGACATCAAAGACAACACACAATTGAACAATTGTATCCAACACAAGACTTCAAAAACTATAGTGATCATTTCCTCTATTTTTACATTCAATAATCCTCTTGCTCATTCCCTACTTGATGGGCCTTTGAAGGATTTCACCTGCTTGTTCAAATCTATAACAAAGGATGCCTTCATTTCCTTTCAATCAAGCTTCAAACACTAAACCCAACTCCTTACCAATGCCTCCTTCCTTCAACTTTCTTAAAATGATAGCCACATTCAATTCAATTCATTATGTTGTCTGATAACTTCTTGCACACTTCATCTCCTCACACACATGATTTATCCTACATATTCAAACTTGTCATGAAAAATTATTTTATTCTACTCATTCCACAATTCCCAAATGACTATTGATGGATTAATAATCCATAGTTTTGATAGTCATTTTTGACTAAAGGTGAGCCAACACTAAAATAAACTCAACAAAGTATTAGGTAGGGAGACCAACCAAATTCAAATTTAGAATATTTTGTAAAATATGTTGTAAAATATAGCATTATGTTGTAGAATGCTAATTTTTTAAGAATTATATTACACAAAGTAATTCATCAACCATAGTATCTTATAATTCATAAATTAAAACTTAGCATTTTATAATTTACGAAAATTAAGATGCTAAAATTGTGAGAAAGTAATTATAAACTAGAACTTGACATTTTGCAAATGAATGAAATAGTATTAGACTAACACAAAATTTTATTGTTGATGTCAATTAGATTTAAATGTCAACATTCTATTTATATTTCATCTTTTAAACTTAATTTCTCATAGTTAGTCCACTTATCATTTAGTTAAACTCTCATCCCTGATTGTACCTACAAAATTATACAAAATATTAGGTTCATTCTAAACTAAGGTAGATAAATTATTTTAACTAACTAAAGAAATCATTTACCAATAAAGTAAATAATACAAAATTAAAATAACCTTTTAAAATAATCTTTCAAAAAAATGAAAATTGAATAAGCACAATTCAATCTATGACAACATAGTTAAAAATAAATAAATAACTAAAAACTAGAGAAACTAGTATTAAAAATAATATCAATGTAATGCTAAAATTTATCATTCTTTTCAACATATCTTTTTAGAAATTTAATTACTTTCATTTTCTATATGTTATTACATAAGCATTAATAGTATCAAAATTGTAATCTATAACAACTTACATTTTATATATGTTACTACATGACCATTGATAATATTAATATATGTGGCCTTGCCCACTTTGCATTCAAAAAAATATGTATTAAAATTTTAATTCCACTTAAAATAATAGAATACAAAACATGTCTTTGAAATATAAAGCGACCAAAATAAGGGGGTTTGCCCTTACAAACAAAAGCTAGCAACTAGCACACTGCCAGCAAAAACAAGCAGATGGCAGTCATTGGATCAGAGAACTACACTAACAACCAAAAAATGAGCAGCTAATAGAGATACATCTATACTAATTCGTAAAATCTAGTACTAATCATACTATGATTGTTCAAAACATAAACTATTGGCATAACCAAACCAACCCAACCCAAAAAAAAATAGATGATCAGTTACAACTACCAGAGTATCTTCTATTATAATTCTAAAGACTATAGTACTAAACATACTATTAAAGTTTAGAATATAAAACTATTGGCATAAACAAGCCAACCCAAGTCTGTGAATAAGTTGTAGACCAACAAACTAGGTAGTAATAGAAAACAAATAAACAACTAGGCTTAAAAAACCCCTAGGGACCACCATATTAATTCTTATCCTTATCTTTTCCTTTCCCAACCAGAAGCACCTTGGCCCATTCCTCAACAAGAAACTTATACAAGAGCTTGTTCTCCTCCTTGTCCAGCCTCTCGTCCTTCTCCTGTGCCAATAATTGTAGGGTAGTAGCCGCAACATGGGTAACCTTCAAAGAAAATTTAGAGGAGTAGAATCCATCCTCTAAGAATTTGACCCCTTTCTCCATCTATGCATTCTTCTCATTTTTTTCCTCCTCTTTCTCCTTGTTTTATTTTTCTACATTCTTATGCGCCTCCTTAATCTTTGCCAATGGCTAGTTCTCATCCTGCAAAACCTAAGGGTTAGTAAAAACATTGTTTTTTTCCTTTTTCGGGGAGGAGATGGTGATAGGGGAGGTATCCACTTTATTTTTGTCCTCACAGAAGGTAATAGGCTGCAAGGCAAAACTCGTCGACACATGTGTAGTCTCAGTTGTATTGGCTTTACCAAAAAATGCCCAGGTATTATCAACAGGGTTTTCACTTTTTTCTTTGTCCTCATTCCTCATTTCTCTCTTGGGGTTAGAATCTTTGTCCTCCAGCTCTCTTTCATTGTTCTCAAAAATCTCCTCGACCCTAAACCTATTTTCCTTTTGTTTATACCTTGCCTATATGTTGGCTAACCTTCCCAACCTTCTCCTACCCTTTCCTCCCTCCTCCTCTAAATCCCCAATGTCCACCTCCACAAGTTTTTAAATTTTGATCTTTTTATTACCCTTTTGTTTGACAGCCAAGTCTAGGTTTTTCTTTTTCTTATTATCCCTACTAAGGGAAGCGTGCGACGTGTGGATTCTAATTCTAGTGTTGGTACTCAAAGGGGAATTCTAGTGGTGGCTTTGATTATCAACAACAACAACCTTAGGGGGATAGAGGGCAAGATGGAACTGGTAAAGTCTAAAAACCATATCTTAGTGGATGATAGTGAAATTATGACCCTTACTTCTCTTCTCCCTAACATCACTTATCATGTCCTCAAGGGAATGTAACATAAAGAATGGAATAGAAGTAAAGTCTCCATTTCTAAAATGGTTCAAGAGGGGGAAGTGATAATAATAATAAACTCCAAAAATTCCTTCAAGCATGAGGTACTGCATGATCACTAGATAGACATCATCCCAAGGAGCCAGTAGCTTATCCTTCTGGAAGCCTGCCTTATAGCGAATAGGTTCTTCATCCTTGGAAAAAAATCTATTCATGTTGGCCTCATCTACCATTTTTGTAACCTTCTTCCATTTTTTCCCTTTCATGGATAACCTAATGGTCATCACAATAACATCCTCATTTACTTGTAACATGATATCGTTTATGGTAACCCTGCGATCATTCCACCCATTCACAAACTAGAGAGCACAATTTTTGTCATAACCCGTCATTGCTTGCATATAAGGAAGAAATCCCCCTTCTTTTAACAAGAACCAGATCGCCATCCTATCCTTAAAATTTTCTATCTTTGTTGGATCTAGTCGATTCAAATCTCTACTCATTTCTTCTCGACTGATTCCTAACCCCCTAACCTCAATAATTTGCATTTGAGCCTTCTTGCCCTAAAGCTTGCTGCCAATAGGGATATTTTTAAACAACAGCACTACGATGTTGAAAATAACATCTATAGGGTCTTTATACATCCTACAAGAAAGTTTTCTAGTCACTTCTAAATCCCATACATTTTCATTATGGGATCCATGCGTACTTAGCATCATAACTCTAACATCCCTGAAATCTCTGACAGTATCAGTAATTATATTTTGCATACTTTCAAAAGGAAAATATTTTAAATTTTGCATTATGTTACCATAATTGTGAAGTAACTCTTGCCTTGAATTGCATTTATTTATTATTCAATCTGTATGGTGTCTTTTTATCTTCCCCTTATATGTTTTATTAAATTTAGCAAGCTTCACCTTCCTAGATATGATACTGCCAAATTTGGCACTGATTTTTATTTGTCTAGCCATACTCAATTTTTGCCCCCCCACCCTTTCCTTGGAAATTAGGGCCTTAATTTCCTCCTTTAGGATATCCATGCTTCTCCAACATGTAATTTTATTTAACTCAAATCCCCTGGTAGCAGCGGCATCCACCACCATATTACCTTCTTTGTATATGTGTTGCAACTGGACTTTTTCCATCCCATTTAGGATATGTCTAATATCCATGATAATATTTTGGATATTCCAGCCTGGCTCAATGACTCCCTTCACCATATCAATTATTAATTTAGAGTCACCTTCTATAGTTATTTCCTTTATTTGCATTTCACTAATCAATTTTAGGCCCCAAAGTAGAGCCATTGCTTTAGCCATATTATTACTTCCTTAACCAACTTTCCTAGAATAGACTAGCAGTGCTTCACCATTTCCATTCCTCAGCACTCCACCCTCCACCCCAACTCCCTCTCTTGCAGCACCATCAAAGTTTAATTTGAACTGCATTATTGTTGGTGGTTCCCATCTTGTCTGTTGCCTCTTTATTTCCTTAGAGTTATCAAAATAACTAAAATTGCAGTGAATACCCCATCTTTCTACTATTTGGCATTCTTTCCTTCGTAGTTCTTCCTTCAATATCCTACATTTACCAATCATTATTTTTTCTTTCAACAGTTTCTCCATAATTCCCATAACTACCTCTGCAGGCCTTTCCTCTTCCAAAAAGATTCTATTATTTATTGTCTTCCATATGTGCCAGCAAATGTATGGTGGGACAATTCTCCATAGGAATACCAGCTTGGGGTGATAAAAGGGACAATCCCAGTTTTTCACACATTGACTCAAATTTTCCTTCAACACCCAACACAGTCCAAATTTCTCCCACATTAGTGACCAGATCTTTAGAGTATATGGACATTCAAGGAAAAGGTGAGAGATATTCTCCTCTTTTTCTTTATAGAGATAACATCTATTTGTGATATAGAAACCCCTTTTTTCAAATTGTCCAACATTAGTATCTTACCATGTTAAACAGTCCACCAGAAGAAATTGATTTTGGGCAGGAGATTACTAATCCATAGTTTACAGCATATTGTGGGACAAAGGTCTTTATAGAAGAGGATTTTGTAAGTAGATTTGATAGTATAATGGCCACTAGAAGTTATATTCCACACCAATTTATCCTCCTGTATTAGAATTGGGAGTCTTTGAGCTTCTATCAACTCTTCTAGTTCTTTCAGAAGTTGAAAATCCTCCTGGGGACATGTATATTTTCATAATTTCTTCCACTTTCTTCTAGGGTCAATATAATCTGCCACTCTGAACCCCACCTCTACCTTCAATGTTTTCATTAGTCTTCTAAATTTGTTGTAAATTAGCAGTTACCCCCCATCTAATTATCCTCCCATAACCTAATGTTCTTCCCTCTACCCATAATCCACCTTACCCCCTTCCTTAGTATACCTCTACTTTTCAAAATATTCATCCATATTTTGGATCCTCCCGAGAGGTCATTGTTAAAAAGATTATGAGTGAATAGGGAGTTAGATAGGTATTTAGCTTTCATGATACTGCTCCAATCCGTGTTGTTTTCTCCCAGCCTCCATCTAATTTTAGCAAGAAGGGTTTTATTTAAATCTCTAAGTCTTATCACTCCCAAACCCCCCTCTCCTTTGGTTTGCAAACATCCTCCCAGTTGACCAGATTCAATATGTTCTTTTCCTCTATTCCTGACCAAAGGAAATTCCTCTATATTCTCTCAATTCTATCTGCCATGTTTTGGTTTATTTTAAAAAGGGATAGAAAGTAAATTGGAATTCCCTATAGGGCCACATAGAGAAGTTGACGTTTTCTCGCATTACTGAGAATTTTCCCTTTCCATCCTGCTAGCTTCTTTTGGATTCTTTTGAAAATAGTATTATAGAAGTCATTTGTTACCTCCTTAGTGGTTAAAGATAAACCAAGATAAGTATCTGGGAGGTTAGTGATTGATAGCCTAAAATGTTCCTAATCTTCCTCTACATAAAAGTATCAGTGTTATAAAAATAAAGTTTGCTTTTATAGTAATTTATTTGCTAACTCAAGTTGTCTTCGTAATTTCTAAAGATATTCTTCCATGTTTCGGCTTCCATTATAGAGGATTCTCCAAAAAGAAAAGTGTCATCAAAAAATTGTTGAAACACTTTAGTTTCAGCAGTAGTGGTGGGTTTAATAACTTTAACACAACCTGTATTTACTAGTTTGGAAAATGATCTCCCTAGCACCTCTGCCACCATAACAAAGAGGTAGGGAGATGGCAAGTCTCCTTTTCTTTATCCTCTCTCCACTTCAAAATTAACCCAAGGGGAGCCATTTAGTAGGATCGCATATTGGACATTACTCACCATTATCCTAATAAAGTTTATGACCTTTTCATTAAACCCCACTCTTTCAAGAGCATTGTAAAGGAAGTCTCATCTTACCTTATCATACACCTTAGAGATATCCAGCTTGAAGGCCATACTAGGTATTTTATTTCACTCCATTGGATGTATGATATCATGAGTAGTTATCACAACATCCAAGAATTGTCTTCCCAACATCAACCCCTTTTCTGGTGTTCCTATAATGTTCTCAAGGAAGGGCTTAATTCTATTGACCATAACTTTAGCAAAAATCTTATAAACAATGTTACAAAGGCTTATAGGTCTGAAGTCTAAGAGACTCGTAGGTGTCAAAGTCTTAGGGAACAAAGTAATATAAGTCTTATTTATCCTTTTTAGCATCTTCCCCTTCTTAAAGAAATCCTTGGTAGCCCAAATCAACTCATTTTTAATAACCTCCCAAAATTTCTAGAAAAATGTTGGGTGGAAACCATCAGGTCTTGGGGCATTGTAAGCTTTCATAGAAAACATGGCTCATTTCACTTCCTCCTCTATGATGTTTCCTAGAATGCTATTATTTTCCACTTCTCCTAGCACTTGTGAGATTGTGTTCATCAAACTTCTTCTTATTACCTGAATTGGTATTCTATTTTCCTTTTTATAAGCCTTCCTAAAGTACTCCACAACATGTCTTCCCATCTCCTCTTGGTCCTTATATTCTCTGCCCCCTTCTCCTTCCAACCCATTGATCATGTTTCTTCTTTTATGGTTTGAGGCCAACCTGTGGAAAAAGGTAGTGTTCTTGTCCCCCTTGGTTAACCATTGAACTCTTGATCTTTGCTTCCAAAATATTTCCTCTCTCAAAATGATGTCCTTCCTTCTTTTTTTGTGCTCTTCTTCTTCTTTTGTAGCTTCTTCCAAATTATTACCCTCAGCAATCTCCCCCTACATTTTTTTAAGTTTTTCCTCCACTTTTCTTTTGACTTTGAAAAAATCTCCAAAGGAACTCTTAGCCCAACCCTTAACATTTCTCCTTATATTATCTAACTTTTGAGTTAGTTTGTACATTGCAGTACCATCTATCCTTATGTTCCACCATTCTTGCATTTAATCTTTGAATTCCAGGTGGGACTCCCACATTATTTCATACCTAAAAGGTTTTGGACCTCCTTTCATACCATCCTCCCAATGAAAGATTAAAGGGGAATGGTCAGAAGCAGTTCTTGTGAGATTCTCCAAGGGAATCACTCAGCCGATTCTAGTTCCTCGTCACCATTAGTCTATCCCATCTTACTTGAATGAGATCACTTCCTTTTCTATTATTAGTCCAAGTGAATGGGTTCCCTCTCAAATCTACATCAATTAAATCCATTTTTCCCATAAAATCATGAAGATCTTGCAAGCTTTTAGGGACGTCTCTATTTCTACCCAACTTTTTTGAATGGTAGAGGGGGGTATTAAAATTTCCCATACAAATTATCTATTTATCTTTCATAGTTTCCATTATCCTTTCTATCTTTCCATAGGTTTCTTTTCTCCCTATCTTATTATTAGAAGCATAGATATTGATAAGCCCCCATCTTTGATTACTAGCTTGGAACTTGGTTATTAGAAAAAAATTGTCTTTCCATATCTCAACCCCATTCATTGAACACGGGTTCCACATGGTAGCAATACCCCCTGAGGCTTCATCAGGACCCATATGCATGAAGGAAACCCCAGGCCAAAAATGACTCACTAGTCTAACAAAGTTAGCACTAGACATTTTGGTTTCTTGGATTAACATACAATCACCCTTTTCTTGGAATATACACTACTTTAAAGCATATGGTTTATGGTGGTTATTTAGCTCCCTTAAGTTCCAAGAAAGAAATTTCATTTCTTACCTCTTGTTATAGTCTCCAGTGTAAGCTGCTTACCACTAGCCACTTCCTTTGCTACTTGTTTTGTCCTGGTTGCTCTACTACTTGGTCTTCCAAATGTACCACATGTTCCTCTATATGGATTTTTCCCTCTCTTTTCTTTATTTTCTAAACTTTTCATTCCTCATTATCACCCTCTTGTGAGGAAGTGGGGCTTAGTTCTTTTTTAGGTTTATCTAAACTTTTCATCACTTTTGTTGCTATCTCTACTAGAGAGGCCTTCATCATTCTTAGAGGGGTGCATAACCTCTCCTAGGTATCACAGTCAACAAACTTATGTTCCTATTGTTGGATACAATTGGTTAATTGAGTGTTGTCTTTGATGTTACACAAATGTCATATCAGTCATCAGACAGAGTCTACCAAGCTCAGAAGGTAAGCATAGTCGTTTACAGAGTCTACTGAGCATTGCTGTATATTACACTATAAAGATAGCTTCTACCGAGCTAACTTGGTTAAACGAAGGAAGTTTAGTACATATCGAGCTCACTCGGTGATTGAAGGAAACTGTGACAAAGTGTTTACCGAGCTGGGAAGGTAAGCGAAGAAAATTTAGTGTTTACCAATCTGGGAAGGTAAACAAAGGAAAGTCAGTGTTTACCGAGTTCACTCGGTGTCCAAAGGGAATTTGGCAAAGATAGTTTCTACCGAGCTCACTCAGTCATCTATACTTACTGAGTTCTCCCAGCGATTGAAGGGATGTCACGAAGTTCGCTATATTAACCGAGCTCAGTCGGTTAACACAGGAATTATTTTCTGAACAGTATTAACCAAGCAGTGTCGGCCAGTAAAGGGATTTGTTAGTTTGTAATTTTAATTATTTCTAGCTGACTATTGTATTTGTTTGATTATTGGTCAATGATTAGAGCCGACTAAGATAATCTGTAAGGTATATATGAAAGATCAAGTTGTGAATTCGTAAGATGCAAGAATTTGGATGCATAAGAGTGCGAATATTGAACATATGAGCAAATGTTGAAAAAGTGTGATGGAGGATTAGATGCATTGAAGGAGCTGCAAAGTTGTATGTGATCAGTAAGGATCCAGTCAAGCATAAACAAAGATCTGCAATCAGCAAAGATAAGTTGCACATTATATCAAGTCATTCCATTGTTGCTTTCTAACCATTGTAATAGTGAACTCAAAATCTCTTAACAGAGTGGGTTTAACAGCCCTATTGTAAATCCTCTAACAAGGTGACAGTTTAGTTGAATTGTTCTAAAGACCTCTAGCAAGGCCACTCCTAATAGGGTGATTAAATCCTCTAACAGGGTCACACCTAACAGTGTGTTTTGTAACCTTTAATAGGGTTGGCTCCTAATAGGGCTCACTTCAGAAGAGTGAAAAACAGTAACTAGTTACATTGGTGGTTTTTCCCATATTGGGTTTCCATGTTAAATATGGTGTCTTTAGTGTTCATGATTGCTGAATTGTTTTGGTTACCAGTTCTTAATAATTATTAGTATTTGTTGCATTATCAAGTTTCAGTAATCTGTAACCAAGATCAATATTTTAGACATCTAAGGGACTGTGAAATGTTTTTGTGGTAACTGATTCACCCCCTCCCCCTCTCAGTTACTCCATTCTCATTTCCAACACCTGTAAGCCCTTGCTTCTCAAATCTACTGGAGAACTAGGAAGTGAGTGGCGTACATCTATTTCACCTTCCTCCATCATCTCACTTTTATGAGGTCCCCCCAAAGATGACCTTATTAATTCCTCTATCTCACATCTAAATGGATACTTTTCCATTTTCTCTTTTCATCTAAAGCTTCCCCCACTTCAAGTTCACTTAGCCCCCCAGACCCTATAACAAGGGTATCCTTGTTAGCCTCCAAGATTTGAGTGCTAGCAATAGCCTCCTCCAATCTTGGAGCTTTTGAGGGTTCCCCAACTGTGTCTTTTACAATTCCTAGGGATCCTTCTTTTTGTTTCTCCTTTTGCAATTGGGTTTTACAATCCACTATGAAATGCTCGAATTGTCCACACTTCTGATAGAAAAGTCCCACATTCTCATATTCTATAGGTTGGTATTTCTCTCCCCATTTTGTTTTTAGAGTGACCATAGCCAAGAGAGCCTGATTTAATGCCACATTCACATAGAATTTGGCATACACTAGTCTAGATTTTTGCATTGTCACCATGTCTATAGTAACAAAATGACGGAAGGAATTCCCTATCCACCTTAGAATCTTCTCATCCCAGAATTCAAGGGGTAACCCAGGTAGCCTTACCCATGCATGAGCTAGCTTATTGAGCTCTACACTAGTGTCAAAGCCCAAGTGCCACCTTGTTAAGGCAAGGCAATGCTTCCCATAATACCAAGTTCCTAAAAGTATTAAATTGAAATCCTCCTCTTTAGTGAATCTAAAATAGAAAAAGTCACTTGGCATTATAGAAACACCAACACTTCCCTTAATCTTCCATTTTTGACCTACCCACTTTTGGACCATCCCTATCATGGGTCTGAAGGCAAAAAATCTACCAACAACACACAGTTTGAGGTCAAAAGTAATGTTGTCCACCAAAGTATCCAGAAGGGAGATCATTGGCCCATTAGCACTATGTGCAATCTTCGGATCCTCCATTGAATCTCTAGCCACATTGGAACCCACAAGTGCATTCTTCCATCCTCTGAGGGTCCCATCTATCAACTTGTTTCTCCCTTCCATAGGATCGCCAATAGTTTTTCCATTTCTCAAGGGGGTAGGGCCAGAGGATGTCTTCCTCTCCACTTCAATGGCCCCATACCAATCTATCGGGACATCCAAATCCCTATGCAGGGTTAACACCATCTGCAAGTTCAGGCATGGTGGAGGGTCAGGAGGTTTAGGGCCCACCATGAGATTGAATTCAATTTTTGAAAAGGAGTGCCAATGGGCAGAAAAGTTGTAGAGTTGTTGATTGTTTCTTGTTTTATACAAAACATGTTACTTATACTAATTTTTTACTATTTTTATTCATTAAGAATCTAAAATTTTATTTTCTTATAATATTTTCTTTACACATAGAATAATAATTTTATTTCTTCTATTATTATATTGTATATTGCCAATACATAGAATAAATTTAAAGTCCTTTAATTATCTCACATTTCCATATACCTATTTATTTCTTGGAGCAACTTGCTACATTTTAGTAATATATTAAAGGCGAGGTCTAATTTAAAACATCTAATTTAGAAACACAATAACTTTGTCTTCCATATTTTCTAGTTCTACCCTTTTTATGTATCTGGGAGCTCCTATTTTAAATAAGAAGATTTGAACAAAAAAATATTCTATGACAACCCTCTTTTTCAAAAATAAAAATAAACGATTAGAGATCACTCTGCTAGGGTTTGTAAATATGTGCTCTACTAGGGTTTTTAAGATTTGAGTTTGAGTCCTTTCTAGCCTCCTGTCTATCATTCCTCATTTATTGCAAGAAATTCCTTTAGGATTTAATGGCCTCGACCCTCTCTGAACCAACAGTTGTTATTGGTGCCAGAGTTGTTGTTACATGCGAACATGGCCCCATCGAACAAACACCTACACAAATTTGTGCCCAAGGTATTTCACGAGGTAATTCCTCTCCTAAGTTGGTTTTAAACATTTTTGCTTTTGAATTTTCTTGCCAATGGCTCAAAACCCAAACCCTTTTTGGGTATTTATGGGTTGCACTCCATCTAAAAGAACACTGCGTGAATGGCTATCCAGGGCCTGGACCCCTCAAGGGATTTTCCTTGAAGGGATTCAAACTCTCACTAAGGTCTTTTTCTTGTTTTGTTTTGGTAACCCCTCCTAGACTGAGAACATTTTCAGTCATGGGCCATAGATAGTTTGCTTGTCTCTACTTATTTTCTAGAGGTGGTCTTGAGACTTCTGTGTCTTGGATGACCGCAAACTTAGGGTTCCAATTTGGGTAGAGTTCATGGGTTACCCATCCCTTGCCGATCTTTTCTCCCAAACATTGCCCAAACTATGGGCAAAGTGATTTGAATACAACTGGACAAATTTTTTAATGCCTGCCCTCAGTGGAGGGTTTGTGTTGAGGTTGACCTTTTCGAGGACCTTAAGGAATCTATTGAAATTCAAATTAGTGCTACCACCTTTACCCAAAATGTGCTTTTCCTAAATCTCTCGAATACGTGCTATCATTGTCAATCTTTGAGCCATAAGATTAAGGATTTTCCTCTTCTTGAGCGTAGTTGATCTTTGGTGTAAGATCCTAAGCCAGCTCTAGAAGTTACAAAAGATGAGTGGACAATTGTTTTCAAGAAGGGCAAGGGCACTGCTAAGTCGAACCTTGCTTCTCAAGAACCTAGCCATCCTAGCCCTAGTGCAATGCCTCCTGTGTCCACAGCACCTAAGATTCCCTTAGTGGTCCCCCCACCTATTTCAAACCCTGCATCACAGGGGATAGAGAAACCAGAGGTTCAAGCCAGTTGGGTTTGGGTACATCAAGCATCTTCTATGATTTCCTCTCCATCTTTCTATCATTCTCACAGCCTTGAAGGCTGGAAGGTTGTTGCTATCACTAGGGATAAGTGAAGGGCTGTCACTTTGGGTGACCCCTTATTTGATTCCTTTGTCTTCTTGCATAATAGCTTCACCTCTCTTGAGGACAAGGAGAATATGAAAATTGGTTTATCATGAATTTTTTCTCTTGGAATGTGAGGGGGCTAACAAATCTCCCTAGAAAATATTTTGTTCATGATACTAGGTGTCAGCTTGGCAATCTTGATGTTTTGTGCCTACAAGAAGTTAAAGTATCTAGGTTTCTTCTCAACTCAGCTTGTCATGTGATATGGTCAGATGGTGTTAGCTTTTCTTCTTAGCATGAAGTTGGTCGAGGTGGTGTAGTCACTCTCCTCTCCCCTCGTCTTTTTCCTTTTTTCATTTCCCATGGTTCTGACCCCATGCAAAGAGTTGTTTGGATCTTTCTATCTTTTCAAAATCATTCTTTGGGAATTGTCAATATTTATGCTCCTAATGATGCAGTTGAGTGATCACATCTGTGGAGATTTTAATATGATTGAGTTGGCTATTGATAAAGTGGGCCTTCTGCCTTTTCGATGGTCAGTTGGGGAGAGAGAAGCCTTGTTTTACATGTGAAACAAATTGGGTCTTTTTGATCCCAATGCTCATCGACACCTATCTAATGGCATCTGGTACACTTGGTCCAACTTTTGAGAGGGAGTAGATAGGGTCTTAAAAGGTTGGATCATGCTATGATTTATGCTCAGTCTTTTTTTCTTTTTCTCACATGAGTCTGCTACCTGTCAATCCTCTCCCTAACATAACTCTTTTGGACCATTTTCCCATCCACTTCTCCATTACCTGGCATTTTGTCCCTCCTCATAATTGTAAAATTCAATTTTACCTTAATACTTTCATATTGTCCCATCCACCCATCGCCACTCATATTCTGCAAAATTGGAACCTTGAACCTAGGCCCCACTCTTCCACTAGGTGGATTCAATGGTGGAATGATGTCATCTCCCATACTGCAAGGTTTCTTCACATTTATGGGAGATAGCTTGCTTCTTACCATAAGCAATCTCACAAAATTGTTACCAAAGATCTTTGTATGGCTACTAAAGCTCTTGCCATGAATCCATTTGATATAGATCTCCAGGTTTAGATTGCCAACCTTAAACCACTAGAAGCAGGTTGCAACAATTATACTGCTCGGGGAGCTAAACTCAAAGCCCACCTTCATTGGCTAGTAGTTGGTGATCAAGCTTCCAAGGAATTATTCAATGTGTGTAGGCTCACCACTTTGTAGAGGGGATCAAACACATTCAGGAGGGTCAACACACCTTGTGTGAGTTTCTTGACATTCTTCAAGCTTTTGTGTGCCATTATGAAAAGGTTTTCACAACACAGGGTTCTTCGGTTGCTCACTCCCAAGCCTTGAAGGCTTGTTTGGTTGTCATTCCTAAAAGACTTGCTCTAGATCAATATGTGTTCTGTGAGTAGAAACTCACTTTAGATTACCTCAAAGAAGTTGTCTTCTCCATGGTAGATGATAAGGCTCCTAGTTGTGATGGTTTCCCTTGTAAATTCTACAAAACCTTTTGGGATGAGATCAGACCCGACCTACATAAGCATACAATTCTTGTTCTTTAGGAAATATTATTAACAAAGGTAATATCAAATTCATACCTAAGGCAAGTGATCCTGAAGATATATGCAATTGAAGGCCTATTACTTTGATGAATGTTTCATACAAGATCATTGCCAAGGATCTTTCTCTTAAGATTCATCATCTTCTTCCTCAAATCATTCGCCCTGAAAATACGGGTTTTATTAAATCCCATTATATCTTGGTCAATATAATTTTTGTGTGGGAAGGTATGGAATGGGCTCAACATTCCAAGTAATAGGCCATTTTTCTCAAAATTGATTTTGCCAAAGCTTATGATCAGATCTTGTGGTTTTTCATTCTTGCAATGGTTTAGGCTCTTAGGTTTGGCCCTACTTTTTTGCAGTCAGTTCAGATGCTTTTTGGGGATGCTTCTACTTACATCACCATTAATGGTCGTCAGTCTCAACCCTTTGGGCTTTATCATTCAATTCAACAAGGATGCACACTGGTGCCCTCTTTATATGTGTTGGTTGTAGAAGGTTTTGGGTATTTTCTCGCAAATGCCATCTCACAAGGGAGAGTCCAAGGTACTTCCCTCCCAAGTTCCACTGATCAACTTGTGAATGGTCATATTGTTGATGACTCTTTCCTCACTCTCATAGAGGATGAAGAGAATGTTACCTCTACTCTACAATGCCTTGACACATTTTGTCTTGCTTTAGGGTCTGCTATTTAGTGGCACAAAACCCTTTGTTATAGACAGTCTTCCCTTCCTCATCCTGCCTGGCTTTAATAATATCAATGGAAGTGGATTCAACATGGGGAAATCTTTCATTTTTTGGGCATCCCTTTTGCCTTTCAAGCCTCAACTGTTGAGCTCCGGAATGTGGTTCTTGACAGAATAGAGAAGAAGCTAGAGTATTGGATCACCAAACCTCTCTCCCTTGTAGGTAAATTCTAGATTTTCTCCAAGGTATTGGTCTCCACCCATGTTTATTACTCCTCTTGTTGGGCTCCTTCAAAAGCCTCTTACCTCAAGCTCGAGTGCCTCTTGCATGACTTCATGTGGGCATCAAATGCTACTCACCAGGGCTTTCATAGAGTTACCTGGGATTTTTGTTGTCTTACCAAAGAGTATGGTGGCCTAGGCTTGCTATCAAGCCTAAAGCAAGGTACTACTTTATGTGTCAAATGGACGATTCAAGCTCTTTTTGGCAATGAGGCCTGGAAGATTTTGTTAAGACATTGCATTTCCTCAGGCTTCCCAGTTCATCGGCCAGCCTAGAAGAGGATTGGGTTTCAAAACCTTCTTGTCACCACTAAACCTATCCAAATTTAGGGTACTTTTGCTGCCAAGATAATTGGAAAGCCTAGGAAGTTGTTAAGCCCTAGCTTCACTAGGTTGGCAATAGCTTCAGAGATGGGCTCTCCATGAACAAACACAATCTCTGGTGGTCCCCACTATTTTTTATCCAAGGTGTTCCCCTGGCTAAAGTGCACAGGGCTAGTGCTCTGTGTTTTTTTTAATATGGTATACAAACCTCTAAAGATCTTTTCTCCAGAACTACTATGAGTTTACGGTCGTGGGAGGACATGAAAGTGCAATTCTGGCTCTCTCATCTAGATCGCCAGACTTTTAATCTTCTAGTTTCTACGGTGCGTCCATATTTATTACATAAAGTGGACATTTAGTCCTCTCACCTTTGGTGGAAATACTAGAAGTGGTATCCAAACACCTTGATACCCTAGTATAAGCCTCGACTGGGCAACCGATGGTTGGTTCCTCACTTGCCCATGGTTGCAGTTCTTAACCAATGCTGGCATTTGCAATCTTCTCAATGTACCTAGTGTAGTAGATTCTCCATTGTGTGGACTGCCATTACTAAGCCCAAAATTGCACATTTTGCCTAGTGTATTATTTTCCAGGGCTTGCCTTTGCCCCTTGGTTGTGACACCTAGGAGTTTCTGACCCACAGTGCCCTTTCTATGGCCAACCAGAGACTTTTTTTGCATATTTTTTGGTTCTATAGATGGGCTCAGTGTTTCTAGCAATGGATCCATGATCTTTTTCGCCCCTTCCATCTAGAACCCTTTTCTTGGCATATGGTTGTTCTAGGTGATAATACTCAGATACCTTTCAAGTACACCCAAATTTGGCATGCTTTCAGATTGTAGATCTTATTTACTATTTGGAAAGATCACAATTGCAGTGAGCTACTGCATGTTTTACTGTTCCCCTGTTTAGCCCATGGTCATATGTCTACTTATGCGGAGCTCTCCATCAAGCTCGCGCAGCAAGGCATTCAGCTTTCCTTCCTTTCAACATTGCTAAATATAGCCAAGATCAAGCCCCTCTTTGCAAACCCTCATATCACAAGCATTCATCTATTGGAGCTACCTCTACCAAAAGTAGAGGAGCTTCCACCAGAAATAGAGAGCACCGTAGATCTCTTGATGCATTTGAGCTTGTTGTTTATCATAGCGGTAGATGGATTAGAAGCCCCATTTGGAAAGCTTTTGGCAGAGATTTGTCTAGACTACATGACATTTGACTTTGTGCAGTGGTGGGTGGCAAGATCTGCCGCTAAATTTGGCATAGCTTTTGTTTCTTTTTTCATGTTAGGTGTCGCTTTTATCAGTTGGGCCATGCATCTTGTTTGGCAACAGTACGAAAATGGACTTACGAAAAAGAATATGGTGGAAGAGCTAAGTGACTACCCCTTGTGAGTGGTCATATTCAGGTTTTATGAGGCGGTGGCGACTTTACTCATCAATGGGCCCTAGCTTTTCACCGGGTGCTACTTGCATGGAATAGAGGCTTCTAGCACTGTGGCTATCAAAACATGCGCTAAGCTAGAGGGCAAGTATCTTGAGTATTTTGGGAAGGTGACCAAGAAACCTATTGTTCCACTTGGCCCTCTCTTGCCACCACACATGTCAAAAAGGAGAGCTGACTTGAATGTCATGACGTGGTTGAACAAGCAGTCGCCAAGGTTGGTAGTCTATGTGTCATTCGGTAGCCAATGTTTTTTAAGCATTGAAGAGATTGTTGAGGTGGCATTGGGATTGGAAGCTAGTTGTAAGCCATTTTTGTGGGCCCTACATAGCCTTTCATCCTCGCTCCCACGAGGATTTGTAGAGAGGGTTAGAAAGAAGGATATTGTGGTGAGGGGATGGGTCCCACAAAGGGAGGTATTGGCCTACATTAGTGTTGGGAGCTTTATGACTAATTGTGGATGGAACTCTATAATGGAAGGATTGAGAAATGGATTGCCTCTTGTAACTTCACCTATTCAATTTGATCAGAGTCATAATGCACAATTGGTTGTATATGAATTAAAGGTTGTGATCGAAGTTGGGCGAGGAAAGGATGGGGCTTTTCAAAGAGAAGAAATTTTCAAAGCTCTAAGGATGGTTATGGGAACAGAAGGGATCATGATGCGAGCCAATGCAAGCAAGATTGGTCAAATGTTCAAGAACAAGATATTGAAGGATGGAGGATCTCAAGATGGGTATATGACTCATTTTGTTAAGCACTTGCACTTCCTCAAAGCCAATGTGAAAATTCAAAAAGGCAAGGAAATCAAAAAATTTCTCTACAATAAGGAGGTAGAAAGGTTCTTCTAATCATGTATTAGCATCTTGCTCCTATGAAAATAATAGGTCCTCCATCATAGCTACACATAGGCACCCCATGTGTTCAAACTCATGAACTTGCATGAAACATCATGCACATGAGATGGATATGAGTGGTAATATATTAGGCACACATTTAAGGCTATGGCTTTCCTAGATTCTTAGCACATTTATATGTCATGATCATTATATTAATCATATGTTATAATAAGAGGGAGTGCGACATTATTTTTAAGTCAATTTCTATTCTTATTAGTTTGAAATTCCTCTTATGTGTAAATATTTTTAGTTGAGTGTAAGAAATTAGTACCATCCATTCTATAATTAATTTTTGTGGATCCAAAAGGTAATATAATCAATACTTAGTTTAAGAAGATATTTAGCAAGTGACATCTAACATTCAATACCCAACAAATAATAAACACTTCAAATTTTATCATTTCTCTATGACCAAGAATAGATTGTTATTCTTTGTCACATAAGTGTAATTATAGAAGGATCAAAATTCATTGTCGAGGGGATCAAAATCAAAATTTAGCACCCAAAGCATGGTACACATATTTTATAGAGGATTTTATCTCATCTACAATATAATTTTATTATTCAATATAGCATTTGAAGTCTATGTTGATACTTCTTTTTATTGCATTGTATTTATTTTCCTTTCAATGATGATTTCTAATTCTATTTTAATATACAAAATTGTTAGTGTATATCATTTCAAATTGTTGATTGCATAAATAATGATATAGTATCCAATAAGAAGAATCTATTTGGCACAATTAAACTAATTAACATATTTCCACAATCTATAAAATGTAGCTTTGAAATGTCTCTAAATATAATTGTGTGTGTGTGTGTTTATTATCTTCAACATTTTGGGTTATAGTTCATGATCCATCATCAGGATGAGAGAGTTCAAGAATGTAAAATATAATAGGATGTAGACCCAGACTTCTTCCGTCCTCTCTATTTCTTTTCAAAGAGTCTTGGTTTGAATCCTATCATATTTTGTATCCATGAATCCTCTCATTTTGATGATGGATCATGAAATATGATCCAAAATATTGATTATAAAAAATGCACGCACAATCACATCCATAAACATTTCAATTACATGGTTATTATTCAAACAAACGTGACATTTTCAATGTGTGTGTGTGTGTGTGTGTGTGTGTGTGTGTGTGTGTGTGTGTGTGTGTGTGTGTGTGTGTGTGTGTGTGTGTGTGTGTGTGTGTGAATGAAATTCACAAGTAAAGAATCCCAAAAAAAAAAAGTTATTTGATGATATTAAATATTTATTTATTTAAATTTGAGTCATTTACTTTTATTTGTATAAATAAAAGGATCTATGCAGAAAGCGCGTACTTATAGAGTTGTTGGACTAAATCATGAATATCATACATTTAATTGTTTCTCAAATCCTTTAGATCTCTACATAATGTACTTCATTACATGATATGAGCACATTATATACTATAAGGCATGTTGTATAATGTAGTCATGTTATACAACATGCTTGATTTATTTAAAATGCACTTCACATTTAGCTTTAACATATGGTTAGGTGATGAACATAAGAACAACACACCTAATTTTTCTAATGATTATGTACCATTTGAACAATAAAATAAATACTCATTGTTATGCTAATCTTGTTGTTGCTTAGTCTCTATTGAAAATATTGTTTTAAACATAACTTGCTTTGCATAATAAAAACATTATCACATGTAAAACATATAAAGAATTTAACACATATTTGACATTAGGATTTTTACATGGAAACCCAATTTGGGATAAACCACCAGCAACATGTCACTATTTTTCACTCTTTCGAAGTGAACTTTCTTAGGAGCCAACCCTATTAAAGGTTACAAAACATACTATTAAATGTGACCTTGTTAAAGGATTTAATCACCTTATTAGGAACGGCCTTGTCAAAGGACTTTGATCATTCCATTTAGAATGTCATCTAGTTAAAGAATTTACAGAGACTATTAAGTCTTCCAAATGACTATTAGGTCAACCTTTGCTAAAAGGATTTCAATACAAACTATTTACAATTATTAGAAAGAAAACATTAGGTTTTGATCTGTGTGATTACAACTCACTTTTTCTAGTTCAGATCTCTTCTTAGTTCTTGCATTGACTCACTGATAAGACTTCTATTCTCATCTCTGATCTTGATTCACTTGGAAACTTTTCAAGCAATTAGTTCACTCTTCTCAACAAAAACTAAGCCTTCTGCTCAGATTCACTTATCATCAACAACAACATATCTGAAATCTTTCTCTTTTAGCTTTGCATTTCCTCACACTTGTGTGTTTCTGATAAACCTTTCTTTGTATGTCTCTCTTCACATACACACACAAAAAAAAATTTTTGGCTCTATATCTCTTTAAATAGGTAATTCGTGCTTTATCATTTTCTACATCCACCCTAGATCTTAGGGTATATGATCAGGTTCAACTCGATTCATTGTATCTATCCATCTTCTTGATCTTCTTCTAGAAACTTCTCCAGAATCTATCTATTAGGTCTTTACCTAATCCTTGTCTTGAATTTAATGATCCAACTCATCAATCTTATCTTCAACTCAGTTTACATCTCCCAAGAAATCAACTATGTCGACTAATCTCATGATTTCTATCTCTAAATTCTAACACTTGGTCATCACTAAATTATTCAATCGTTGTAAAGCTCTTTGGCTTGGCATCAATAGTCTCACTCAGTCAATGCTAATGCTCGATCAACACTAGATTTTCTTAGCACTAAGTGTATCTCAATTGACACTAGCATTACTCAACATTCCTTCGTAGTTTACTCAATTGCTCAACTTGGCTTAGCTTTCTTGACATAAATAATCACTTTTCTTTATCAAAGTCTATCTAATCAAATGTCCATTATAAATTCCTTTTCATAACTCAACATTTCCTCTAGGTGTTAAATTTTTATAAGAAACTTCTCAAATCCTCTTCATCAATAAAATAGAAATGACATTTAGATTAGGTAGTAATATGCCTTGTCAATAGATTTGGCATCGATGACAAAACAACAATTGTTCCAATTGTAAGTTTCCAACAATTACTTGCACTAAAAACCCCTTAAAGACAGCTTTACCTTTTGCAAACACATTGCATCTTCAACACTCTAATAGATTTTGAGAAAAAAAACACAACCATAAATGAATCTCAAACTTTGCTTTGATACCATAGTAAAATAGAGCCGCAAACTATATTAAAATAGAGCTACAATACATAAGAAAAATATGGATAAAGAGAAGAAGAAATAGCAGCTTGATGTTATTGAATAATGGAAGCCTATTTATATAACTAAATAAATAACCTACATTCCTGAAATATTGCAAAAGAGATTGACAAAAAACCGTTAAGATTTTGACAACACACTAAGAGGATTTGGAAACACAACAAGAGTAATAGAAAGGTGGACTACTCTAGACAACTAACTAGATCTAAGAGATAGATCTATAGTTAGTCATTTTATCAAAGTGGAACTCCATGACACAACTACAATTAAATTAGACTCTTGTTGCCAACAACTCAAGCTTGAGTTTTCACATGTGCAACATTGAAGATTATTCATTATTGTGACAATATACATTAGTGGTGTGTTTCAATGGTCCAACCTATAAAAAAATTTCAGTTGGGGATGTTATCCATCGATATTCCTTGTACACTATCTTCAAAATAAGCAATAATATTTCACTTACCCATATCTAGTGTTGGTTGAATATGATAAAAGATTCATGCAAACTTTAGAATTTCATACGATAAATGTTATTAGTGTAATCCATTCATATACTTACTATGAACTATTTGAATCACTCAATTAAGTTTAGATTTAGCTTATTTTATATTTAAAAAACTATCATTTGACCTCTTTATTAGTCCATTCCTATCCTATATGCAGGGAACTAATGTTCCTAGTTGAGGTTCAGAATTAATTTTTAAAACTAAGCTTGGTGGAGTTTTAAAATATAAAAATTATTTTTATTTTTAAGTTAATTTCAATCACTTATTCCTATTTTCTAACTGGATAATGATGATTTTTCTAGGGGTAAAATTATTATTTTTATAGAAAAAATATAGAATTAAATCTTTGAAATGTTCCAATGTTCTAGCTTAATTCTGAAAGCTTCTTGTGATAGTTCTAGTGTTTTCTAAATGATTGTCTCTAAATGTCCATTTAGTAGTAGTAGAAGACTAGACTGAGAACTGGAGGCAACCAAGGTTCAACATGCACCCATCACTTGCAGATCTCTGTAAAGAGCAAGTGCTAAACTAAACTCCATCACAACACTTACAAAAAAAAAAAGGGAGAGAAAAATTGGTAGAGGCATCTCCACAACCAGCGACATGCTAGACCAAGGCACCAAATATAAAAAATAGAAGAAATGGACAAGAAGAAAACTTCTCGCTCCCTTATGATAGAACAAAAACCATACTAGGCAGAATTCAAAAGCCAAGAAACAAAACGTCATTCACCAAACAAGGAAAACTAAAGAAAATAACACATCCATCTTCTTTTACCCCTTCATAATCATCATCTCCTCTTTCGTCCTCCGCAGTAGTGGCCTAGAAGAGCTTTCCCTCTTCCTCTATTGCTAGTAATTTCATTCTCAATAGAATAATACAATGCAATCTCCTTATCTAGACTCTTCATCACACCACATTCAATCTCCTCTTTTACAACACACCTTTCTTCCTCTACATCATCTAAAATAGGCAAGACCTCTTCTACTTTAGGGCTTTTCTCACAAAGTCTCTTAGAAAACAACTAAACCTCTAACTCAATTTCTCCTTCATTATGACTTAGCCTTCTTATTGTTGTTAAATCTAAAAGATAAATTGCAAACCACAAAACAGAGAAAGAGAGACATGATTTATCATGGTTCACCACAGCTGTGGCTACGTCCACACCGAGAGTAGAACAAATATATTATTCAATCATTGCAGCTTGCAGCTTACATACACAGGGCTTTGCCCTTATATTTATGCAATAGACTTCAATAGAAGATGAAGAGACAAATAAGAGGAATATGAAATGAACAGACATGACAGTTGGACTTCACATCCAACAATTGTGTCTCTAATTTCAAGCCAAAAGCTTTAAATTTGGATCAAACTGATAAAAACAACAATATAGAGATGAACAATATTCTATCGATTATATCGGACAGTGCACAAACAGAGAGAAAAAATAGAGAAAGTGGAGGCTTCCAAAAATCACTAAGTTGTGCATATCCATATGACCATACACTTTAAAAGTGAATGAAACCAAAGAGTCAAACTACCCACTTAATGACATATGTATGCTAGGTTGAGTGTTTGATGTATTTTTTCCATTTATTTATGTTTGTGTATCGACTTTTCACAAAATCATAAAATTGCAAGTGATCTTGCTTTCCATGGAAATGTCAGCTCACGGGGTTGATGTTGATGTCATAGATTTGCAGAGGGAGATGCCAGTCTTTTGAGGAGCGGCATACATTAACCACTTTTTGCACTGCCTTTTATCCTTGGCATGCATAGCATCCATCTATATATATGTCCCTTTCAACTCTAGAATATACACGATGACCGATTTGACATAAGATGGATGAATTTGTTGATTTGTCAATACGAACTAACAAGAATAATTTATTGATTTATAATTTTTAAATTCTAATTGACAGTAATAAAAATAAATTTATTTGAATATAGATTTAAAAAATAAAATGATCATTCACAACCCATAAAGTTAAATTTTTTAAATTTCCAGTCTAAGTTTTCACTTCTTAAGAAACAATATTTTTTTTTTCATTATAAAAGACTTAGATCATTTTAGTTTAGTTTTAAAATAGATTTTTTTGCTTCAATTTTTTAAAGAATAATTAGGCAAAATAATATTTCAAAATTAAAATTATATAATATTGAATAGCCAATAAAAATAACAATTTATGTTTAAAGTGGACATTATAATCTTTTTTTTGTCAGTAATAGGTACATTTTATTAGTGAAAATAAAGGTTACATCATTATCCATACTTCTTTAAAACTTAAACATGTTGTCCATATGTAATCTCTTAGAAACTATTACAAACTATCTATTTATTGGATCACTATCCTAACAACCCCAATATATTTAAAACATTTTCATATAGTAATTTCCCCCATAATATCTTAAACAAATATCCTACAGTCTATGACTTGCTAGTTTTTCACTATTTATAACTACTAAACTCCACCCAGTGCTACAAGAAAATTATGGATTAAATCCAGAGATTACAAATTTGTAATCGGGCTTCAAAATTACCTCTACTTGCATTTACCTTGTGTTCAATTTCCTCCACAATAACCTATGATCGAATCCCTACATGCATTGTTAGAGACCTGGCATCATCCTAGATCTATTTCAAATCATTATCATCGGCCATCATTGT
Organism: Cupressus sempervirens; assembly: GCA_028749045.1. Lineage (NCBI taxonomy): Eukaryota > Viridiplantae > Streptophyta > Pinopsida > Cupressales > Cupressaceae > Cupressus > Cupressus sempervirens. The sequence continues at coordinate 130,303,685 of CM053786.1, read as the reverse complement.
CCATCGTTGTCACACCAAAATTATCAAAAAGAGGCCAAAAAGAATTGTCACCACCCCATCTCATTACATCACTCCTTCAACTCTCCTTCCATGATGACTTGTTCTATGACAAGGCACATTCTTAAGTAGAGCCCCAAACCGTTCATGCTCAAGCCCTTGTAGCATTTTGAAACATAAGGGTTTGTCTACTTTTTCCTACCATCTCAGAACAACACATACCCAAAATGTCCACTTCCATCCTCATCTTCAAACACTCACTCAAATCAACTCCCACACCAGGAATTGCCCACTCCAAGATTAAGCCAACTCCTCCACACATTTCACTATCAAACAAAGCCCTGTAATCCTCCCCACCTTCATCATGCTTTTGCAATTATGATCCCCACACCACAAAATTTTTTATGACATCCAAATTTGTGTGTCATTTGATTTTCCTTTCTTGAAGTTGTACACTCGAGACTTCAATAACTGCAGTGATCATTTCCTCTATTTTCACCTTGAATAATCCTCTCACTTGTTCCCTGCTCGACGGGCCTTTGAAGGATTTCACATACTTGTTCAAATCTATAGCAAAGGATGCCTCCATTTCCTTTGACTCAAGCTTCAAACACTAAACCCAACTCCTTGCCAATACCTCCTTCCTTCAACTTTCTTAAAATGATAACCACATTCAATTCAATTAATTATGTTGTTTGATGACTTCTTGCGCATTCCATCTCTTCACACACATGATTTGTACTACAAATTCAAACTCATCATGAAAATTTCTTTTATCCTGCTCCTTCCACAATTCCCAAATGACTATTGATGGACTAATAATCCATATTTTTGACATACTCAATTTTTTACTAAAGGTGAGCCAACATTAAAATAAACTCAACAAAGTATTAGGTAAGGAGACCAACCAAATTGAAATTTAGAATATTTTGTAAAATATGTTGCAAAACATAGCAAATATGTTGTAAAATGCTAATTGTTTTAGAATAATATTGCAAAAAAGTAATTAATCAAGCATAGTAATTTGCAATTCATAAATTAAAACTTAGCATTTTATAATTTGCAAAAATAAACAAGCTAAAATTGTGAAAAAGTAATTAGCAAGGCATTGGCATTTTACAAATGAATGCTATTAATAGTATTAGACTAACACAAAATTCTATTGTTGATGTCAATTAGATTTCAATGTTAACATTCTATTTATATTTCAACTAATTTAATTTATTAGTTCACTTATCATTTAGTTAAACTCTCATCCATGATTATACCTACAAAATTACACAAAACATTAGCTTCATTCTAAACTAAGGTAAATAATATTTTTTTAAATAACTAAAGAAATCATTGACTAGTGTTAGTTTGTTTAAACCTTTTCATAAATGAAATAAATGTGATGAGGACAAGAATAACCAACTTTATTATGAACCAATGGTTATGCCATGTAGGTAGAAGGAAGAGATCGAAAGTCACCAAACGATCAGAGAGAGCAACAATTATAACAGCAAAACAAATCTACATCTCTTAAGAAATGATTAGTAATTTGTTTCAAAAAAATATTATCTCCAAAGTTCACGAAATATTTATGTGACCGTATTGAAATTAGATTGACACTGTAATCCTCATTGCCAGGAAGGAAAACAATTTGGTTTAAGGTCGATACACTACCAAACTAGGAAAGTTGAGTAGAATAGTAGCCATGGTTCGCTAGCTAACGTCGCTTTTGACATTGAAATTCTCTTCGCTTAATTTGTTAATGTTGATAGGCATTCTACAATGGCAGAATGGATAGAGTGGGATGGTGTGAGCATGTTAATGTTAACTTTTATTCTTTTAGGTTAAATTTGACAACCATCTACATGTCAAAAGTTTAAATCTTATTATAAATAGAATATACTTTTAAAAATAATTTAATAAATACTACATAAAATATTTTTTTTAATTATAATATTTGGAGATATAAATCATCCTTTTTTTTAACAAATTAAAATAAAAAATTTAAGTTAGTAAAAACCTAAATAAATAAAAATAAAGAAAATATAAATAATTTTAAATGTGATAAAATAAATTATAATTATTTTGTAGTCGCATTTTTTTAAATAGATTTATTTAAGATATCTATACTAGTATATAAACACTCTTCAAACCTATTCAATCTACACATCACATTTTCTATCCAATCTCAATATTATATTTTATATTCAACTCTCTCTCTGCAAGATGGAGAAAGAGGACGTATATCGAAATAATTGCAGTGAGCCGCTGCATGTTTTACTGTTCCCTTGGTTAGCCTACGGTCACATGTCTGCTTACGCAGAGCTCTCCACCAGGCTCGCACAGCAAGGCGTTCAAGTTTCCTTCCTTTCAACGCCGCTAAATATAGCGAAGATCAAGCCCCTGTTTGCAAACCGCCAGATCGCACGCATTCAGCTATTGGAGCTACCTCTGCCAAAAGTAGCGGGGCTTCCGCCAGAAATAGAGAGCACCGCAGATCTCCCGATGCAGTTGACCCCGCTGTTTATCACAGCGGTAGATGGATTAGAAGCCTCGTTTGAAAAGCTTTTGGCGGAGATTTGTCCGGACTGCGTGATATTCGACTTTGTGCAGTGGTGGGTGGGAAGATCTGCCGCCAAATTTGGCGCAGCTTCTGTTTCTTTTTTCACGTTAGGCGCCGCCTTTATAAGCTGGGCCATGCATCCCGTTTGGCGGCATTACGGAAACGGACTTACGGCGGAGAATATGATGGAAGAGCCCAGAGAGACTACCCCTCGAGGGTGGTCACGTTGAGGCTTTATGAAGCGGCGGCGGCTTTACTCATCAATGGGCCACAGCTTTTCACCGAGCGCTGCTTGCGTGGAATAGAGGCTTCGGACACCATGGCTGTCGAAACGTGCGCTGCGCTGGAGGGAAAGTATCTTGAGTATTTTGGGAAGGTGACCACGAAACAGTTGTTCCACTTGGCCCTCTCTTGCCACTGCACGTGTCAGAAAGGAGAGCTGACTCAGATGTCATGACATGGTTGGACAAGTAGTCGCCAAGGTCGGTAGTCTATGTGTCGTTCGGTAGCCAATGCTTTCTAAGCACTGAAGAGATTGTTGAGGTGGCATTGGGATTGGAAACCAGTGGTAAGCCATTCTTATGGGCCCTACATAGCCTTTCATCCTCACTCCTAGGGGGATTTGTAGAGAGGGTTGGGAAGAAGGGTATTGTGGTGAGGGGATGGGTCCCACAAAGGGAGGTATTGCCCACATTGGTGTTGGGAGCTGTATGACTCATTGTGGATGGAACTCTATAACGAAAGGATTGAGCAATGGATTGCCTCTTGTAACTTCACCTATTCAACTTGATCAAAGTCATAATGCACGGTTGGTTGTATATGAATTAAAGGTTGGGATCGAAGTTGGGCGATGAAAGGATGGGGCCTTTCAAAAAGAAGAAATTTGCAAAGCTTTAAGGATGGTTACCGAGAAAGAAGGGATCGTTATACGAGCCAATGTAGGCAAGACTGGTCAAATGTTCAAGAACAAGATATTGAAGGATGGAGGATCTCAAGATGGGTATATGACTCAATTTGTTAACCACTTGCACTTCCTCAAAGCCAATGTGAAGTTTCAAAAAGGCAAGGAAATCGAATATTAAGTTTGGTCTACAATAAGAAGGTAGAAAAGTTCTCCTAATCATGTATTAGCATCCTCCCCCTGTGAAAATATTAGGTCCCTCATCATAGCTACACATAAGCACCCCATATGTTCAAACTCATGAACTTGCAAGAAACATCATGCACATGATATCAGAAACATCATGCACATTAGATGGAAATGAGTGGTAACATTTTAGGCACACATTTAAAGCTATGGCTTTCCTAGATTCATAGCACATTTATATGTCATAATTATTATATTAATCATATGTTGTAATGAAAGGGAGCATGACATTGTTTTAAAGTCGATTTCTATTCTTATTAGTTAGAAATTTCTATTATGTGTAAAGATCTTTAGTTGTGGGTATGAAATTAGTACCATCCATTCTATAACTATTTTTTGTGGATCAAAGAGGTAATATAATCAATACACGATTTAAGAAGATATTTAGCAAGTGACATCTAAGATTCAATACTCAACAAATAATAAACACTTCAAATTTTATCATATCTCTATGACCAAGAATAGATTGTTATTCTTTCTCACATAAGTGTAACTATAGGAGGATCAAACTTCATTGTCGAGGGGATCAAAATAAAAAATTAGCACCCAAAGCATGGCACATATATTTTATAGAGGATTTTATCTCATCTACAGTATAATTTTGTTATTTAATGTAGCATTTGGAGTCTATGTTGATACTTCTTTTTATTTCATTGAATTTATTTTCCTTTCATTGATGATTTTTAATTCTATTTTAATACACAATATGTTAGTGTATATCATTTCAAATTGTCAATTGCATAAATAATGATATAGTATCCAATAAGAAGAATCTATTTAGCACAATTAAACTAATGATAACATATTTCCACAATCTATAAAATGTAGCTAAAATGTCTCTAAATATAACTGTGTGTGTGTTTATTATCTTCAACATTTTGGATTCCAATTCATAATTCATCATCAGGATGAGAGAGTTCAAGAATGCAAATTATAATAGGATGTAGACCCAAATTTCTTCTATCCTCTCTATTTCTTTTCGAAGAGTCTTGGTTTGAACCCTATCATATTTTGCATCCTTGAATTCTCTCATGTTGATGATGGATCATGAAATATGATCCAAAATATTGATGATAAAAAATGCACAAACAATCACATCCATAAACATTTCGACTACATGGTTACTATTAAAAAAAATGTGACATTTTCAAATATATATGTAAAAGTGAACAAAATTCACAAGTAAAACTTCCAAAAAAAAATTTAAAGTTCTTTGAGGAAATTAAATAATTATTTATTTATTTAAATTTGACTCATTTATTTTTATTTGTATAAATAAAAGGATCTCTGCAAAAAGCATGTACATATAGAGTTGTTGGACTAAATCATGAATACCATACATTTAGTAGTTTCTCAAGTCCTTTAGATCTCTACATAATGTGCTTCATTACATGATATGAGCACATTATATAATGTAAGCATGTTTTATAATGTAGTTGTGTTATACAACATGCTTGATTTATTTAAAATGCACTTCACCTTTACCTTTAATATATGATTACGTGGTGAACATAAGACCAAGGCATCTAATCTTTCTAATAGAGACATTTTTCATATTCAATAGCATTTATAAACATCAGCATGGTTGATTTCACCATTTTATAGAAAACTTTGATTATAATTTCACATAAAAAGGTGTTCCTTTTTATAGCTTTCTAATCACGAAATTTTTTAATACAATTACTTCTTTCTTTTACTAAAATCTTATTTTTGATTCAATAATAGGCTCAAAGGCCAAATTATAATGCTTTTAGATAACCATGTCAATAGGGCACCATAGATAAGAGATGGAATTGGTATCTATGGTCTTGTCTTTACATTCTTAAATTGAAGATATTCACAACATAACCATAATTAGTATCATTATGTGAATCCTTGAATCGACATGTTTTATAAAAGTCTTGTTGCATTACATGTAATTCAAACTTGAGGGTCAGTGCAAGAAGTTGGGTCTCACTTTTGGCCAAAAAGTGGAAGTGTTTTTCTTGTTTTTGAAATTTTTTGTCAATTGATGTCAAAATTTGAGGTATTTAGAGATTGAATATTAAAAAACTCCAGAAATAAAATTTTTAGTGTTCGAAATCTAGTTTTTGAATATGTAATTTATTTGTGCACCCATATGATAGATTATTTTTTTGGTATGGATCTTTAAAAACCACTTTTTCAAAATGCTTGTTTCAAGACCATACCATGCTTGTGTACGGACACTATAATTTGACACAAATAAATGAATTTTTGCAAATCCTTTTAAAGGGAGTTACCTAATACACCTAAGATTGATGACAATATTTTTTCTTAATTTTTTATTGAATAATTTTTTTATTATTAATTATTAATTGGCTATAAAGGTAAATTTTAAAACCTCTCGTGTACAGACCACATAATTTGATCAAAATCTCACTTTTTTCAATTTTTTTTTTTTTAACATCAAAAGAATTGTATGTAGATTGATGACATATAAATTAATTTAAGAAAATTTATAAAATAAAAAAGTTATTAAAGTTTTAGTGAATGTCACTTTTTAACGTTTAGGAGATAGTTTTGATTAATAAATAATGGAAAAATAGAAAATAAACTAATAACACTATAAAATTTACATTTTTGAAATGAGAACAACAAGACCTATAATGGGTTTTTGTCTCATCAAAAAATTCAATAGGAATGACTATAAAAAAATTATGACAATATCAGAAATTGTTGATTAAATGCCTTAGAAAAAAAAAGGAGTACAAAGGCATGGCTTGGTGGGACCAAGCCTATGCCATGCCTTTCCCCAAGGCAAAACCCCATGCAAAAGTCGGGAGCCATGCTAAATTCCCGCTCATGTCTCACGAATCGGGCACCCGATTTGTAATTCATAAATCGGGTGCCCGATTTCTTTAAACCATTATATCGACTTTTTTAAAATCGGGCACCCGATTTGTAAACGGGTACCCGAGTTTTAAAAAATTGGGTGCCCGATTTTTAAGAAATCGGGTACCCGTTTCTGATGTACCCGTTGGGTCCCAAAAGCTGCCCCACTGACCCAATTTCAATGATTGAAATGATTGAACAACAGTTTTGACTTGCAACACCGAATTTTGTCACGCTTATTCTATTTTCTTGTCCTCTTATACAATTTGCAGGCTACTGATTCAAATTCAAAACTGGTGCAAATATGGGATCAAAACAACGAAGAAAGAAGAAAGCAAGAGTTTTCACAGATGAGGAGATTGTAGCAAATAAAGAGAATGAAGCACAACGTCAACGAGAGAGAAGACAGAGAATTAGAGACTTGAACAATGTTTCAAAGGAGAAAAACATTGAAGATACCACGATGGATGAAGAAGTCAAAAAAGAGAACCCAATACAAGAAAATTCAGGTGCACATTCTAATTATGTATTCAATACAGGTGTGTCTCCAAACCTTCGAATTTTCTCTCATGATGAAATTGGTGATTTTTTAGAAGCAAGTTACGATTTAGATTTTCTTCATGAGAATCAATTGTCAAATGATCATGCACAAAACACTCCAATTGAAATGCCTGCCCCAAAAGAAATGCCAAGAAAATTTGAAAATGATATTCAAATCCCAAATAACAGTGAAAATAGTAAAGTGTCTGAAAATAAAAATTGCATGAATGTAGACATAGAAACACCAACTACTGAACAAACATGTCAGGATGATAGTAAAGTGTCTAAACATAATTTTCATATTCCTAATGATGTGTTAGATAATCTTGAGGGATTGGTTTCATGGAGACAAATTAGGACACATGCTAATAGATTGTATAGGCATTTTTTTTATAATAAGAAATTTGGGTTTCAATGTCAACTAATGTTGCAAGTACTTAAAATGTCTAAAATGCGAAAAGTAATGAGAAGGTTGAGAATGTATGCAAAATCCAAGAATAAAAATGAGTCTTTAAAACAAGTTGTATCCACTGTTGCTAGTGCCTTTGATGTTATCGAAAAGAGAAGTCGGTCTAAAGATAAGAATGCAGCACGACGAGCAATAACAACAGCTTTAGTTAACAAATCAACATTTGACAAAAGATTGATTACCAACATAAGTGGATATCTTAATGTGAATCGTAAGACTTTAGAAAGAGCTATAAAGAGAAGGGTTAACTTTGAATATGATCCAACAAATATTTTATGGACTTCTAGTGGTAGACTCCCGAGATGTGATATGAAACTTACTAGTGAAATCAAAAGTTTGATTGAAAATTTTTGGCATGATAATACAAGAGTATCACCTAATTCAAGAGATGTTCTTAAATTGAGAATTGGGTCAAAAATACGTGATCCACATCCTAAACACCTTTTGGACATGACTCAAACTGAATTGTTTAAAAAATTTGTAGATGGCAAGGTATTAAATATTACCATTAGTCAAAGATCTTTTGAAAAGTGTAAACCATGGTATGTAAGGATTATCAAGGAAAGAATCACATGTTGTTGTAAAACTCATATTCAATTTCGTTACCATTATGATGTATTTCAATCTATATGTGGTACCATGCATAGTAAAGAAATGTTGCAAGAATGTGGTATAAAAATACCACCTCAAACTATAAAAGATTTCATATCAGGTTTGTTTTGTAAGCCACCTAATGATCAATACTTTCTTTTCAATGCATGTCTTTCTAGTACATGTGATATGTGCGGCAATCTTTCTTTGTTAGATGAATGTTTGCATGAAAATGCTTTGACTACTTTTGGACAACAATTAGTTGAGGTAAAAAGATTTAAAACTATTGAATATCCATTGAAGGATGGGAAGTTTGGAAGAAGGTGTGATCTAGTTACATATAAAGTTAGTTGTCATGCATTTATGGATGAGTTTAAGAGTGTGATCATACCAAAATATGTTAAACAATCTCAATATTCTAGATGGATTGATGGACAATTTTGCATACGTAAGAATACATTTCCAATTGGTACTATACTTTCAGTTGTTGACTTTGTAGAGAACTACATGCTTGCACCGCAAGAAGAGGTACAACCACAATATTACAATTCAGTGCAAGTAACAATTTATGTTCATATAGTTTATAGGCATGCACCTGATAGTACAGAGGAGGATCGAAAAATATTGAGAGAGTACCATTTTTATTTAAGTGATAACAAACTCCATTCATCTGAGTTTGTCCAACATTGTTTCAAGGTCTTTTATGATAATTTAAAAGAGAGACAAATTCAAATGACACAACATTGGATATGGTCAGATAATTGTACAGGACAATTCAAGAATGCTAGAATGTTCTATTGGTTGAGTAGGACACATAAGAAAACTAGCATCCAACATGCGTGGAGTTTTTTTGAGGCTGGACATGGTAAAGGAGAACATGATGGTGCTGGTGCATGTGTGAAGAGAGCCCTTAGTAAAGAGCAATTAAAATTTGAGGAAAGAGATAAATTCAAAAATGCACGAGATTGTCAAATGGTGTAACAAATATTTATACACGGGATCAAGTCAAAACTCTACAATCAAATGTTTCTTCTACCCAGTTGAAGAAAATAATATCCCTTCAAGATATGATTGTGATATAATTAGTGGTTCAGCTAAATGGCATTAATTTAGGAGTTCAGATTCTAACACTTGGACTATATGGATTAGGGAGCTTGCTTGTTTTTGTCAATTTTGTCTTGCAGGTGAATGGGAAGAATGTGAGAATACAGAATGGGTTGAAGATTGGCAACAAAAATCATTAGCACCTACTGACACACATTTTGAAGATGATATAGTAAATGAAGGCCAGAATGTTACTTTTGCATCAGAAGACTATGATCGTATTTCAGACCTCATAGAACCTGGTATGTACAATTTAATTAGATTTTTTTGCGATCTCATGCTTCAATTTATATAATTTGCATATGTACATGAGTGATTAAAGTGTTTCTATACTTTATCTTATCTTGTAGGACATGTTTATGTTGTTATTGCACCTAGTGATAATGATGAACAGACTGAGTATTGGCTAGCTAGATGTGTGGAACCTAAGAAAAAAATGACATGTCATCAAGTAGACAATGATGGTTTTGAGTATCCAATCAGGTCTGTTGTTGTAGCTGGCACCTGGTTACGTAGATACCTAACAAGAAGAAATGGTTTGCCAGTATTTGAAGACTACCAAACTGAAAAGAAGATTTTACACTATTCTCATTTGGTTGTGGCAACAAATATCAAATTAGAAAGGTACAAAGGGAGACCCGCCAATAAGGTATTATGGACAATTTCAATGGACGAGCACGAGACAATCATAGATGCATTGCAAAAGAGAGAGGATGCAGATGGTACAGTGGGATGACTACATTTAAATCAAACACATGTAAGTTTTTTCATTATTGTATTATTTTTATATATATGTACTTATATAATTTAATTACATGTATGTTTGTGTTGTCAATACCAATTTAGAGAACTTATATACCTCTTATTCAGGTCTCAATTACAATTTATGCAAATTTAAGTGTTAAAGTGGATCGAACATCAACATCTTGTGCAATTTCACATAGTAAGTGTATATGAGCAATGTTAGTATGTTAATAGAAACCAAATTTAAATAAAGCTTCTACAAACTTAAAAAAATTCATAAACTTCAAGATAGACTAAGATGAGCTCTCAATTGAGAATATGAGCCATTAATGGGCTCTCTCAATGAGAAGCTCTCTTGTTGAGTAGCTTTGTCTAAATAGATAGGATGTATGCTCAAGCTTTATGCTTCAAAAAGTGCTTCAAATGGAGTTGGAATTTGGGTGTGAGTGTATGGTTTTAATGTAAAATGGCATTATGACTTTACTTCATGGATTGTGTTATTTTGCAAAAAGGAAGGATCCAATTTATAGGCAAGAGGCTTGAGGGATTGAGGGCTAAGATGCAAGGATGGGAAAAAGCTCATGGAGGGCTTAGATTGCATGAGAGGAGAGCACATGGATTGTGCTTCCTTACAACCAATCAAAGAGTGACACATGTCACATGGTGAGAGGATGGAGGAAAGGGCAAGGATGAGTCAACAAAGGAGGCTCAAGAGATAAAATCTTCATAAAGACCCTTCATAAGTGCTTTGTAAGAACATTTATGACTTTGTGAGCTTTATAAAGTTTTTTGGTTGAGGATATTTGTGAGAGATACCATGAAATTCGAATTTGAGGGTTTAGGGGGGTTTTAAGCTTGCTTAGGGTTGTAAAAATGATTAGAGGAAGGGTTAGAGATGGCTTAGGACTAGGCAAGTGGATGGCAAGTGGATTGCAATTAATGAGGGTGGGTGAAGGAGGAGATATTTGTTAACTTTGGCTTGAGTTAGCAAGTCTTAACCCATGTTTAGGGAATGTGACAAGGTTAGGAGGGGATTAGGATTAGGGTTAAAGACATCTTCTAGAAGAGTCTAGGCTTTGGATGAGGATGAAGACTTTCTAGAAGAGTCTAGAACTTCCTAGGATAAGATTTTATGAAATAAATAAAGTTTTATTTATTTCAAGGGTTTGGGTTGAGGAGATATTTATTAAAATATTTTTAATAAACATGAGGATTAAAATTTAATCTTGATTAAATATTTTGAGTTGGGGTTAGCGGTAGGAAATGATGAGATTAGCCTTTAATCGAAATTAAAGAAGGATTAGAAGATTTTGGAAGAGGTTATTGGTCTTAAGGAAATTGGCCAAGTTTTGGGCAAAAAATAAATTTTTAATTTATTTTGGGTTTTTTGGTCAATTTATTAATTAAATAATTAATAAATAAGGAAATAAGATTTAAACATTTTTGGGAGGGATTCCTTAATTAAATATTTTTAATTAAGATAAAGGGATTTAATGGCATAAAAATTAATTAATTAATTAATTAATAAATGATGATGTCATCAGGAATTTTTCAGAAAATAAAAATACTTTATTTTCTAAAAGTTTTTAGGTGTCTACATTTTGCCCCTCTTTGATGTGATGCTGCAAGTGGCATGGCATCAAAGATAAGAAAATAAGATGCCTAAGGCTAGAGCAGAAGAGGAGAGAATGGATTGCGAGATGCCCCCTCAAGAAGGCGACAGGGAGAGAAAGCGAGGCTGACGGCTTCTTGAAAAGTACAAGAATCTGTGCTGAGCAAGGAGACTCAGATTGGCTTAAGAGAAGAGGTTTAGTTAGCTCAAACTCTCACTACGGGAGAATGATAAAGGGAGAATCAGAGGCACAAGAGGAAGTAAACTTAAGATCTCAGGGATTGCAGAGGATGAAGGAGTGGAGCACTATAAAAGGAATCTAGGATGGGGAGATGGATGAGGGGATTAAAAAGCTAATGCAACAGGATTTCAAAGAGTCAGATTGGTGGAAGATGGGTTTCGGAGATCCCTAGGACTAGGATTGTGGATCTCGAAAGATGAGGCTTGGTGGATTGATTTGGATTGGTGGATCCCTAAGACTAGGATTGTGGATCCCTAAAGCTAAAGGTGAGGAGTGATTCAAAGAGATACTGATGCATAAGGTAGGGTAGGAGAGATGGATGTTGGATATGGATGGGGGATAATGGAGATGAAGGAAAACCATTGAAGCTTTTTGAGCGGGGGGGATACTTCAAAGAGAAGTACCACCATGTAGTTGAGCACTAGATTTGCTATAGGACTGTTGGTTAATTGCCAAGGTTACCAAGAACATCAAGGCCTTTTCACCAACTATTTAGAGGACTGACAGAATGACTCAAAACAATCATGCAAGGATTGCCCTAGCATCACACATGAGTCCAAGAGGAAGTAGTGTGGAACTGACACTGGGTAACCCACAAGCATAAAAGAAAAACAAACAAAAGACTTGATCAAGACCTTATGCCCAGATTGCCCCATTCGCAGTATACCATGATATGGAAGATTGTGGCAACTTTGAGGAGAGAACAAAAATATTGTTTGGAAAAGATACTTCAAGACCCAAAAGGGAAGATTCCAAATCAAAAGAAAGTGAAAATCCAAAAGAGAAACATTTGCCAACGAGATGGGTAGGACGAGGTACTAACAGACCAAGATCAGACATGAGGAAAGCTATATCCTACAAGGATCTATCGGAGAGCACCTAAGCTGGTGGATCTGGATGAGTGATGCGTCTAGCAAGCTGAACTAAGAAGGATAACACTTTAGTGATAGGAGATCTAGCTAAAGGATGCATTGGGATAGCTAACCAAGGGTTGTGCGATGTGTGCAAGATGTTGAGCAAGGAGGAACTGACACGTAAGCTGGATAGATACAATGGTACTAAGCTAAAGAGGATGTACAAGCTGATAGACCAAGATATTTACAAGCGGGCTAATCAAGATATGGTACAAGCTAACGGACTAATGATAGGTATGATATAGATGGATAAAAAGCTCAGGATGAGAGGATAGTGGGATAGCTCAATTTTGTGTAAGATGCAAAAGCTAAGGATGAGGTGATAGCGTAAGATATGGATTTGGAAGGATGCATCCAATGATGATGATAGATGTGCGACCAAGGATGGCGCTAATGCTAAGGTTGGTGGTAGCTGAGCTGATAGACAGTGCTAGAGTGAATGGCTAATGAGAGGATGACATTGGATTTGCATGAGGATAGCCTAGAGCGAGGTACCAATGACAAGGGAGGATGGACAAGACAAGATCTCCAAGGAATACAGTGCCCCCAGTTAGAAGATGACATGTGGAAGGAGGTCTTACGATGGATGTGATAGGATTGAAGCTAGGATGGAAAAGGTGAAGGTGTTAGGGAGATGGATGATAGCTAGGATGATGGGGTGAGGTTGCAAAAGATAAGTGGATAGTGATAGATAAAAGCTGGAGGATGAAAGATAGGTGGATAGTGATAGATAAAAGCTGGAGGATGAAAGATAGGTGGATAGTGATAGATAAAGCTAGAGGATGAAAGATAGGTGGATAAATTGGAAGAAGGAGCTGCATGGCAAGATGTGACCAAAAGCATGAGGATGATAGGCTAAGCTAGGGATGGCTAGATTACGCATGATGCTTGTTTGCCAAGTTTTCATCATGGTACTTGTCCAAGGCGCTTGAATTGCCAAGTTTTCACCAGTGGACGCTTTATTTTTCTTTTTTCTTTTTTTTTTTTTTGACTTTTTGACTTTGGACTTAGCTGGAATGATTTTGGCTTTCTTCAGCTATCTTTGGCTTTTTTGGGATTTTTCACTAGCTATTGGAATGTTCAATTTTTTTGCTAGCTTTTGGTAAACTGGATGTGTGATTTATGCAATAGATCGGATTAGATGAGATTGATGGTAGGAGATGAAGGGATGAAAGGGCTGGAAAGGAGCATGAGATGGGGATGCTTGCAGGATCAACATTGGCACATGTTGGGACGGGTGTGAAAAGAGCATATGGGGGATAGATGGTAGATGTAGGTTTGATGGAGGATTTGTGGAAGTGCGCTTGGGGATATAGGCACCCAAGATGGAGTTAGGAGATGGGGGAAACGAGTCACTAGATGGGGGATTAGCAATGGTGGATGCCATTATGCATTGGGTTTCAACTTTTTTCTTGGGGATCCACATGGTTTTGGATTTTCTTTTCATAGGCTTTTGCATTGTTTTGCATTCTTTGATTGGATTTTGCCTTTTTGGAGTGTGTCTTGTAGAATAGACATATGATTGCCTAGGATGTGGATTTTTAGCTTTATGCATTTTGAAGTTGGCATTCACATTGTTGTGGTAAGCTTTGGGAAGATGGTTAGGAGAAGCTTTGTGAGATGGAGAGGATATGAAAGAGCATGTAGGGGATGATGATGGATGATGTGCCTCGATATGTGCCTTTGCTGATCTTGCATAGGAATGGAGGGAATAGAATTTGAATGATGGCTGATAGGAGGATGGAGGATGGTAGATTTTGGGACATAGGGACCCAAAATGGATTTAGCAAATGAAGGGGGGATATGGTAGTTTGTTTTGGGTTGCAAAGATTTTGGAGGGGGGATGACATAAGATTTCTTGAAGGAGTGATGGGAGGTTGACATGGTGGGCTTGGAGATAGGCTTGGTTTGGGGGTGTGGTGTACCAACGCCTTTAGATGGTGAGCCTTTGGATACATATCCAAGACCATGAAATCCTAGATTTTTTTGTGCAATAATAGGCTCTCTGATTCCTTGCTCTTGTGGTCCTAAACCTTGACATTGATAATGCCGTCGATTGAGCATTTGAACAAGCTGAGGAAAGTTTTTGCTTGCAGAAAATGGTAGAAGTGATTTATTAGGTGTATTGCAATGGGGAGATACTGTTCTTAATTCTTCAGCTGAGAGAGGGCCACCATGGATGAATGTAAGTGAACCAAGAGGGTAGATTATAGATCGTGGAATAGCTTGGATAGGTGGTAAGATGGAAGCATGGAGCGGGGGAGATGGAAGGATAGGATCTTGATGTAGCTGGTGGGATAACACGATATCTTGTAGTGGAGGAGATATGGCTTGAGGTTTTGGAGATGGAGGAGATGGTCACTGCACTATGGATGGAAGACATGACATGATGGTATCTTCTTTTGTGCTTTGGGGGATATCAACATGCTTTTGGGCAAGATCTTGATAGGATTGGATTGGAGTGGATGGTGCGATAGGAGGTGAAGGGATGGATTCTTTAAATGCAGTGGATGGATAGATGGGAGATTCAGTAGTGGAGATGGGTGAGTAGAAGATGGATGCATAAGGGTCATTACGAGAGATTTGGGAAATGCTTGGTGGCAATGTGGATAAGATTTGGAGGGATTTGATAGGTGGTGGGATTTTGATGCTTGCGAGAAGTGGAAGGATTTTAAGCAATTTGATGGATGGTATGGGGATGATAGCTATGGGAGATGGAGGTGATATTATAGATGGGGAAGCTTCATTACTGACTACTTCACATGGTTGGATTAGATGACATGGATTATCGATTGTTGGAGGCAACTTTTCTTGTATTTCCTCTAGGAGATTCCTTGGAGACTCGTGTGTCGGAGGTGGAGGTGGATTGACAGGAATAGCTAGTGTGATTGGGGTGGAAGATTGGAAGCTTGGTTGATGGAGTGATGGAGGGGAAGCTGAGATATCAGATGGCATGACTAGATAGTTTGGAATAACTCTTGGATTTTGGGGGATGCTTGGGGGAATGTTTCTAAGGCTTTCAATATACCTGTCATAGTCAATAAGATTTTCATTATCATTGGAATAGGAGGTGGCGGGAGCAAGGACAATGCGACCAAACACATCATGATAGGATTGGTACTTCATGCTTTGATGATGAGTTTGATGGGGATGGGGTCTTGCATATGGATGAACACGGAAGCTCATGGTTGGATTTGGATTAAGCACAGATTTTGGATTGGCTGATGAAAGATTTCCTAGGGAGAGTCAAAGCTGTATGACAAACCTAAGGAGGATTGGCTGGAGATTTTTGGCTTTCTTGTGGGTGGAAGACTTCAAGGACATGTTGTCAAAAAGTGAGAGTTTTTCTTTCCTATGCGCTAGATTGGTGGAGATTGTGTCAACTTAAGGATAGACTAATGATCCTATGGGCATGACACGAGATTGACATCTTGTGGATCCCAACCTTTAGCTCAAGGTGATGAGGGATAACAAGTGACAAAGCTATATTACCCTAGACAAAGCTCTGTCAAAGGGATAACCTTGTTGAGGTTGGTGGATTGGTTGGATTGATTGGATAGCAAATTCTAGCAGAATGACAATAACTCTCTAAAGGCTTGGGTGTGATTTTGGATTGGGTTGCTACCTGGATGGGGGGGATGATTTGGAGAGACTTTGGATTTGGGATTGTTCTAAAGCAAGGAACTAGATAGATTCGGTTGCAGCGGGGGAGCTTGGATGATTTTCTGATGAGGCAGTGACTACGCTAAGTATGCCTTGAGCTGGGAGATTTTTGCTTTTTTGGGATTTTGACCAAAGTTAGCAAACATTCATTCAAAAGCTATGAACAAACAAGCAAACAAAATTTTGGAGCAAGCACGTCAAACACACCAACATCCTAGGAAGCTTTCTACAAGGATGAAATTTGTTACAGGTAGGGAGTCCTCAATATATGTAAGGTATGTGAGGCCCAAATCCGTAGATGAAACCAAAAAGATGTCACACAGCCGAGAGGAGCAGTAACCCACTTCTCCTCTTTCACTTCTCAAGGGTATAAAGTTCCTTGAGGCTTAGCCCGAGTGACAAAATCTTGATTCCAAGAGAGGTGTCTTTGGATTCACCTCCCAATTTTTATACTCCGCCAGAACACTGGAGTTGAGGTCGTCCCAAGGGGTGATGAAATCCCCAAGCAGGCCTCCTAAAAAGTGTAAAACAAGACCACATACATGATCTTGGACTTTAAAAGACACACATTCATTCCAATTGATGATTTAGATTTTGTAAGCTATGATTGAAGACACTTGTGATTATGGCATACAATGTTCATTCCAATTTGACAGCATCATCAGCATAATAAAAGTCGAGAGATCGTCAACATGAGAAATGCGAGCGTCATTGAAAATGCATCCAAACCATGCAATGTTCATTGATTGTTAGGCATTCAAGATTGAGTGTGAGTTTGTTTTAAGCCCAAAACAAAGATGTGTGAAACTCGATTGCCAAGCGCACACCCGGAGGCCCTCCACGTCAAGATTTGTCCAATTTTTATGCCCAAATGAAGTGTGAGCGAGATTAATGCACATTCAAAGAATTTTCTAACTTAGAAAAACCACTAAAGACCCAAGTGAGTGGAGTTTGATCTTTGTGGAGCACTTAACACCCTCTTAGGTAGACCCATCCCCATAGATGGCACTGAGATTGCAACCAATGGTTAAATTGATGGGTGATTAAAGAGGGTGAGTCCAACTACAAACTTACTCAAAGTGTCTTTATTAGTTTTTATAACTTAGAAGATTTAAAAAATGTGGATTCTTTTTATGCCCCAAAAGATGATTATTTGATCTATGGCATTCAAGATTGGATTTGTTGTTTTAATCATGCATTCATAAAAACAAAAAAAAACTTGATTTTAATCCATGGCACTCAAGAGTAATTTTAGCAACATGCATTCAAAGACAAGTGATTAAACATTCAAGTTTTTTTCCTTTGAGCATTCAAGATTGAGATTTTGTGTGTTGTTTTAAGAACTTTGAAGTACTTTTTTTTAACTTTAGATCATTCAATATTGTTTTTGGACTCAAAAATGAAAATGACTCTTTGGACTTTGCTTTTCATTCAAGATTTTGTGTTCTAGTTTGCATGTTTGAAGCCCAAAAATGATATTCCTAGATTATTTTGATGCATGAAAAACCTAAGAAACATTCAAGATTTTGCAACAAGACATTTGTTTGGAACCAATAACAAAACTTTTATGACAATTTTTGGCAACCATTTAGGACTCTTAGTTTTCATGAGATTTTTAAAAGAACTTTAAAATATTTGCAAATAAGGTTCATTTTATCCTTGACTGATGCTTTGAGTTTGATTTAGATTTTAGTGTGCACTTAGTGTTGATTTTGAACCTTTTGAAATGGAAACTTGAAGTTCTTTTTAAATTCCCAAAAATGAAGTGTTCCTAACTTTGCATGAATGCATCTAAAACCTTGATGTTGCAAGGATGCAAATGATTGGATTGGTTTAGTTTCACTTGTTAAAAGATTTTTTATTTTTTGCAAATTTTTAATTTTTAATGGATTTAAGTATGATTTGGGGGTTCATTTTAAGCACTAAAAAGAAGTGTGTATGATTTTGCTTCCTTAAAAAAAAAATGGCCAAGATCTCCCACAAGAAGAAGAAGAAGAAGTAGATGGAATAAGAAGAATATAGACAAGAAGAGGAAGAAGAATTCCAAGTGCTTTGTCCACCTATAAGCTTGAAAAATCTGCAAACACTATGAGATAGACTATGAGTTCCTTTTTCTTCTTCATGCTCATGTGGACCTACAGTTTAACATGGTCTTACATACAGTTTTAACTATCCTAACACAAAGTGTACATACATCATAAATTATATATATATATATACATCATAAAAACACAATCTATAGGTGCCAACAAGACCTAATCTATCTGATCAAATGTCCTCTTTTCTCCATGTAAAGAGGACTTAGATGGATCATCATGTGTAATATGAGTCGTCTTGTCATGTCGAACACCTTGTGAGGTAGATGTATCACCCTGTGTAATAGGAGGCACGTCTCATCATGTACTTGCTTAATTGAAATGGGTCTCAAAATCTAGCTTGCAAATAAATTAAATATTCACTACATAAAAAAATTAATTATACCACATGAGATGGGTGTCCCTCAGTAACGGGAGGAGGCGCACTGTCAAAACTACCAAATGCAGCAGTGGTGAGGTCCTATAATTTACAATACATACATTTTTTTAATTTGATTTTAGAGCATAATGAACTATACATTATGTACATATATCACAATACTGACCTCAAATGATGATGTAGGTACCTCCATCTGGCTAAGTCCTGTGCTCTTAGCAACACTCATGGTGACGTACTCCTAAAATTATGGATACATAAATGTTTAGTCAAAATTAAATATACATGAATATAATTACAAAGTACATAATTTGTACACTACATTTTTTATACACTATAAATTAAACATGTATATATAATGTATATATCATACCAAAGTGGTAGCCAATGTCACAGATGTGTCTACAAGTATGCTAGCACGATAATCATAAGATGAAGTCAAAAATAGACTATACCAAGGCCTGTATGGATGAGTATGATATCCATGCTCCTGTTCGTAAAATCAAAACACATAAAATATATATACATGTGAGTCAAAATTGTTCATATTATAAGTTAATAATAATGTACATACATAAAAATAATACAAATTATTTGTCTTCAGTCAAAAGTTCATACCGCATGTATTTGAGGCTGTGCTTCAGTGGTAACTGGAGTAGGACTTGTACTAACATTAGTACGTGTAGATGCAGACAATCCCTACAAAATCAAATAAAAAGAACATATGAGCACATGTTATTAAATTCGAATTTGAATGTACATTTTTATAGTGTAATTCAAAGTGCATACTGTATAAGGGACGCCAACATCTGTAGGTCTCAGAAAAAGACTATACTGCCTCTTAGGAGGAACAATGTCATCCATCCTTTGTTATTTGAAAAGTACAAATTAATATAGTTAATACAATTACACATATATGTAGAAAGTAAATAATTATGTGCACTTTATATTTATATTGAAATTAAAATTTTACCTGCTGCTCTTAACTCTCTCCAGGCTCTCCCTGTTGCATGAGGTCAACAAATGATGACACTTCTATCTTGTCACTACCATCACCACGGGCAGCGTATACATCATCATCAAAATATGCACCCTCAGCATAATGGCCATCATGTGTTGCACCAGGATCACCCTGGGGGCCTATACATATGCCTCCATAGCTAGTACAAACATGTCCAAGTGGAGGAGCATGTACCGCCTGTGTCCACTACTGTACTAAATTGCCCGAAAGGGCACTCAAATGGGTAAAAGCAAATGAAATCACATGATGAGGCACAACAAGCACAGGAAGAGGTACAAGGGGCTCAGCTCGCCTGCGGTTTCTCATTCTGTCACTCAGCTTTGCCCCAGGCCTATCCTGAGGCATCCCTCTACCAACCCCCTGAAATGCTTTCATATCAAAATAGTTGAGTTTAAAACCCAACTCAAACTCAACCCATAAATTTCTAAGGAAGTACATGGGTACCTCATGATTAGCGTGTGGTGGATGGTCAAATACCATCCACCACTGGTCCCAAAAATGTGCTGCTATGTGCGGATGTGTACACCACCTAATCGAAATGTGAGGCTTCTTATCACTAATTGGTTCACCTGTCTTAGGGTTTACAAAATAATGTTGAAAATTTCCTTTACCTATATGTAGGTTATAAACCTCTCTATATGATAAGCCATTAGAGTAGAAGGCACGCATGCTTTCCCTCCATGATCTAAATGAATCGATGTCTAAATCAAAATGATGAATGGAGTCAACCACGCCTTGCATGCTATCTGCAAGTAGTAGGTGAGGGGGGGGGGGGGGTGCCTCTCACGTCGAATAGCCTCTATATCACTCATGAGGTCATTGAGGTTACGCCTCATGGTCTCGCGGAGCTCATCCGCGGTGGGTGGTGGAGGTGTGGGTGGGGGTGGAGGTGGAGGTGGAGGTGGAGGTGGAGGTGGAGATGGAGGTGGCATAGGTGGGGGTATGGGAGGGGGAGGGGGTGGCCGTGGGTCCATCGAATATAATCTGCATATATATTTAAACAACATAAAACATAAAACACATCAAAAATACATCACAACATAATACATGTATGACAAAATTACTATTTAATAAAATTTAAATCTAAAATTTATCAACTAGATCTATATAAATGTGCATATCTTTATTAAAATTATATCAATTAAATTATAAATAAAGTTAAACACTTAAGTGAAATTAAACATTAAATACTAAATTTTTAAGTATGAACTCATTATGGATTATACATGTTCATGTCTCAGGATGAAACAAAGTTAAGATTATGACAAGGTTATGGTTTACAATTTTGTTATGTTAACAGTTTTCATCATGGCTAAGCTTAAGATTATTATAATGATTGTGATCCTTTAATGTTAGGGAACTTACCTAGGATTATGGTTTTAGTTACAATTATATTTACCTGTATCGGATATTTATTATGGTCCTAAGACGAGAGTTAAGGTTACAATTATCTAATGAAAGCTTAGAGATAGAATTATGAATTGATTAAAAAATATTTATGATTGTAGTTTGAATCCTAACTATTTATCCACTTTTTAAGATAAGTAGTTTTCTATCAACAATGACACATCCAACAAAAAAAAATATTAAATACCAAGGACAAAGGCAAAGATAGTTATGCTATATATAGAAAGGATAGAACAAACTTCACAATTCTTCAAAGAATCTAAAATCTATCACATGACATTATTGTTGTAAAGTAGGTCATATGAAATTCTACAAAAAGAAGTTGGCTGATCAAAAATTGTTCTTGGAAAGGTGTCAAAAATGCTCAAGTACAAATCTCAACACTTAAAATAGGCATCCCCATTAACTAAGTCACCTAGGGATGAGGGGAATTTTGGGGCTTTTGGGAATGAGGGGACAATTCTACTATATAGAAAGGATATGAAAAAATTCATGATTCTTCAAAGAATCAAAATCTAAAACTTAACTCATGCATTATTGTTGTAAACCTGGTCATATGAAGTTCTACAAAAAGTAGTTGGCTAATAAAAAATATTCTCTAGAAAGGTGTCGAAAACACTCATGTCATAGAGAACATGCTAACAATTTCTCCATTGCTGATCAGATGATAGAATTATCAGCAGAAGTTTAGATTACATTGCACACAAACAAGATGTTACAAGAAAATTGGGACAAGACAATGGCACTAATTCTAAAGGTATGTTCTGACTTCTTGTCACATTTTGGAATAACCATGTAAAATTCACCATTGGCATTTACATTAGAAAGGGGGAAAAGATGTAAAGGTGAAAATATAAGAAGTTACATATACTGTATAAAGTATAGTGAGTATATATGTATGGGGAAGCACCATCATATTATGTACATATACAGGTATTGAGATAAACATCTCTTACAAAAGCAATTTTAGAAGATCTCAAAAATAGAGTATGGCAACAAGTTGAAAACCTTCTTGCAAACTATAAGTGTAGATCATGTCAGGTAATGAACTAATTTACATGTGAATCCTATCCCTAATATTCTAATCATAATCCATAATTCATTACCTTATGAAGCTTTGGCTATCCATTTTATTGCCAAAGTAATCCCTTGGCTATCCACGAAATGGTCCTAATAGATTTATATGGAAGTCCAAATTGATTTAAATAAAATGAGCAGGAAGAAGACAAACTTACACCCAATATTCAAGGAGAGAATCTTTTAACATACTTGAATTCTACCAACCAAAGTGAGATAATTAGAGTTCCAATTGTTGAGTTTTCCAAAGATTTTCTTGTTGATATAAAGACACATTTCATTTATATGTTAGGGTTTACTACGAATGGAATCCCTAGGTACCTAACCACTTAATTATGACATCTCCATCCAATACCATATTTACTACACATGGTAGGAGACTCAATATTTAGCCCCAATAAGATAGATGTAGAGACATAAATCTTACTACCAGATACAAAGAAAAGAGGTCCAATTTGATCATTAAATGACTCATGTTGCACTCTTCTAGCTTAAAAAGAATACAAATGTATTATCAACAAACTATGTACATTAGATACTTATTAATTATTTGGAGAGTAGATCCTCTAACTTTTAGAGACAACTGGTTATCTCTAAGGAGATAATGTAATGAGTCAATGTTCAACAATAAAAAATAAAGAGGATGCAAGAGGACACCCTTTCATAATTGATCTAGAGAGTCCTAAAAATTATGATCTAACCCTATTAATTTCTTTACTAAAACCTTGAAACCAATCATAAGAGAGGACACTATTTGACATCTAATATTGGATGGAGGGCTTGCAACATCATCATAGTGAAACTCCATTCCACCCTTTTGTAGACATTTTCCTAATTAATTACTTGAGCATGCCTACACTCTATCCTAGAAATGTTTCTCAATCCAAAGTCTTCCAATAGGTTATCAAGTTCTCCAATATGCATAAATATCCTTAACAAAACACTTTTGTGTAGGGTTAATGATCTTGGGTAGGATATCTTCTAGTCTAGGGGCTAAGACCTTGGCAATAATTATTTTGTATGATACGCATTTAGGAGTGTCTTGTCTCTAATTTTTAATGAGATTCTTATCTCCCCTTGGGGATCAATTGATTACTTGACCTAGGGATTTTATGAGCCCTATGTTGATCACTTGATCAATTTTATGAGCCCTCCATTGATTACTTGACGTAGGGATTTCTCATTACTAATTTTTTGGATGGAGGAGTTGATTTATGATAGAAATGGGTTTATCACTTGGAATAATGCATCTTCATTCTAGGAATGATGGTTCTCATTTTATCCCTATATTCTATATCATTTTGAACTATCATTGTCTTCTAACCAAAAAAATTGATAGTAAAATTAGGAAAAAGATCTTACTATGTATATCACTAGGGGGTGGGTATTTCTTTGTATAGAATAAGGCAATATTTTTTTATGTGGCCTTCCATTCTGCAAAGGTAATAAACATTTAGGCTACCCATCTAAGGGTCTAGTTCGGGCTTGTACTCGCACTTATGTGGGGACCTCCACCTCTTGATGGTTAGGGAGGGTTACTTAATTAGATGTCTGATTCGTTCAAGTCTCTTCTAATTTTTTTATGATGTATCATTTTGAGACCTTGATATCAATGTTTAATTAGTTTTAGGATTAGGGTTCAATTTGGTTTGTATTGTTTGATTAGGTTTACATGCTTAGGTTTCAATTAGGGCAAGAGTTAATAAATTGAATTAAGTTTTAAAGTGCAAAATTTGGTTTTAGATATAGAATTATAGTTAGAGCTTTTAGATTAAAAACCAACATTAATTCAAAAAAGTTAGGTTTGAATTTTTTTTTAAAGTGTTCAATATATTATTGAGTTCTAGTTTAGGGTGATTTGGTTTAGTCTTAAGGTCAACGTTTAACTTGGTTCAATCTTCTAGGGTAATGGTTCAATTTGGTTAATGGTTGGGGAAAGGATTTTTAAGGTTAAATTCAAGTTTTCTACTCTTAAGTTGGGATATATAATTAGGTTTGTGATCATGGTTTAATTCAATTTGGTTTATAAGTATAATATTAATTAGTTAAGGGCCAGGGTTACCTTTCAATCTTAGGGTTCGACATTTATAAAATTAGTACTCAAGGTAAGATAGGAAAGTTATTTAATTATTTATATATTACCTGGTGTAGGTTTTAGCAAATTAAGATTACTTAGGTTAAGATGATAGTAAGGGTTATGATTAGAGTTAAATTCAATACAAATTGACATTATAGAACTAATCCTAAATGACGCCTAGCCAAGGGATCCAAAGAACTAATCAAAAGTTTTACCAAGCAAGCAATAACATACAGAATAATTTACATTTATAAAAAACATAAGAGATTGCATTCCTTAATGAGCACATTTACATTTCATTTTTAAATAATTATAAACTACTAAAAGTAAAATAAATAACGTGTCCACATGAAAGTTCATATTAACTACTTCAGTTCAATCCATTTAAATAATTTTTATACATTTGTTCTGAACGCCACTTGGCAAATTAATTCGAAATACACAATCATCCACTGTACATGTCATAGGGTATGAAAGGCTGAAAGAATATACATTTATAAAATAGTTTACATCATCCATTTTCGATCCATGAAACAAAGTACAATACAATTTAAGTAAAATCATTTTAAATACTATAAGTTTTTTGTTTGGATCCATTGGCCGACTGTTATGTGATTAAGTATTTTATAATATGTTTAGGGTTTTATTTATATGGTTAGGTCGAGATTATAGTTTAAACAATAAATTTAGGTCAAGGTTATAGTTAAAACAAGGTCGAGGTTATATGGTTTTAGGTCGAGGTTAAATAGTTAAAACAAGGTCGAGGTTATAATTAAAACAATGTCGAGGTTATATGGTTTTAGGTCGAGGTTATATTTATTTGTAAAATTACATGTTTAAACAATAAATTTACATCTAATCTACTCATTCAACATTGTAATAATTACATAAATTAAATACATTTCAAAACATCTAAAATAATAATTTTTTAAATAAACATTTACGAAACTATATTTTAATTAACAAATACAAAAATTTAAACATTTAAGTTCATTAACAATGTAAATTTACAATTTTACATACATATGAAAAGTGAAAAAACAATAAATTAACATACATATTAAATTGAAAATTGAAAAAAATAAAGTAAAATAGTATAAAACATATTAAAATACCTATGTATCAAAAACTAGCAGCAAGGGGGTAGTCGGTAGGGCTGAGAAATGGGCTCCTGTATGCGTCTCTAATTGGGCTCCCATTTTTGAGGTCATGAAAATGACCTCTAAAATGCCAAAAAAGTGCTATATAAAAGTTTTACAAATCGGGTACCCAATTTTTAAGTAATCGGGTACCCGATTCTTAAAAAATCGGGTGCCCGATAGTTAAGTGGCTTGGGCACCCGATCCATTTTAAATATCGGGTAACCAATTTTTAAAATTTGGCTGAGGTGCTTGAAGCGTAATTTTAGAAATGGGTACTCGATTTTTAAAAAATCAGGTACCCATTTTTGAGAAGTACAATTCCGCAGATTTGACTTCCGCAGAATTGTGACCCAACTTCTTGCGGTCACCCTTGACTAATATCAAAAGTTAGACAAATTTAATGGAATCTTTGGATAGAAAAAAATTGGATTTAAATTATTGATTCATTAAAATTTAAATATGCAAAGCATTAGTTGTTCAAACTTCTTCAATAATGACTATCATTACAACGGAAAAACACCAATCAAATTTATGTTTAATAATCCAAGATAGTCAAACTCTTTTCTTTCATTCATCATGGATTAAAACAAACAATCCTCCTCAACCCTACTGGGAGTATGAAAATAACATTTACATAATGCAGGAGTGACATCAAAATCCAATAGTTCATCATAATGATTGTTAGGCTTGATGTACTCAAGATTAATGTTGTCAATATTTTCCCACAATCCCACTCGATCATCAATCATAAATCTATCAATCCATTCAAAGGAAGGAGAGAATCTGACATGAAGAAAATGCATTAGGAAGTCTAGATTTCTCCACATCACAGGTTTCTATTTTTGAAATCTCTTTTGGTCTTGTGAATACTATAGGAAACAATGGGACATTATTCCTACCAACCAGATTCAAATCGTAGTTGTAGCCCCTTGGAATCATATGATTTTCATTCATATTTATTAGAACCTTCTCTAGATATCCAAGATAGGAATATTTAAAAATACATCAACATAAAAGCTCTATCCCATACTTTTTGGCCTCCATCATATGCACTATTGCTAAAAACATCGATGCTATATCAAAGAACTCTCGACACCTCTCAATATTGAAAATAAATTCCTTTCCTAATATCCCATTAATTGCTCTAATCACTAGGCAGTGTGAGGATAATAACATGTCTTTGATCACTAATCTTGTAACAAGCCCATCAAAAGCTAATTGAGTATTAGGTCCTTGAAGTTTTATTATTGTTTCCATTTGTGGGCCTAGGAAAATATTGGACCTTTACAACTTCTTTAATTGATAGCTTATTTATAATAAGATAGAGAAGTATCATCATGGAAGGTGAAGGGTAAGGGTTATAAAAACCCAGCATGAATATGAAATGAAACGAAAAAGAAAAGGAATAGAAACTAAAATACCCTTGAGTTTACAAAAGACAATGAATCCTACCTAAGTGGTTCATCGATTGCTAAATAAAGTTAGAAGATAATAAAATAGGAGAAATAAACGGATTGAATAGACTAAAACCCTGAATAGGTATCCTAGATTGGGAAAGATGAGTGTGCAATATAAGGGAAGTGGTGCACGAGCACCTGGGTAAACATCAAGGAACACCTTGGATGCAAGCAAAAGAAAAAGATCTATGGTATCCTTGAAAGTGGATTGGAATGTATTGAAGCCTATAGTGGCTAAATGTAATGAAGAATATAATGTTAACAAGAAAAGTCCTAAAGATCCTAATAAAGGATTTAGGCATAAAAATGATGTAAGGGTCGCCAATAGCGGCAAAAAGGTATCTAGATTGGTTAGAGAAATCAAATAGGTCCTAGGGGGGTATTATAATAATTCCTAAGTGGTAGAAAGAAATAAAGTATGAGTTAAAACATTTTAAATAAGGTTTTAATTCAAATTTAGGATCCTAACAGCTATATCCTAAATTAGGAGGGAAAACATGTTTTAATGTTTTAAAACCTTGTTAAAGGTTTCCAACCAATGGAATATGGTTTGGGAAGTTTTATTTCATCCTATATAGCCTAGTAAATTTATAGGATCACCAAGGAGGAGCATTGGTATGGATTTACCAGCAAATGTATAGATTTCACCATTTGAATGCAATAAAACTCCATTTTTGAGCATTTTGCATTGTTTCTTTTGATTAGATTGGTTTTTTTATTGTTGTATTGATGTTTTGAACCTATTGGGATGATATCTAAACCATTTCTAGTGCATTAAGACAAATAGGTTTTCATTTTACCAAAAGTGTTGATTTCAAGCAACTTTTGCAATAATTTGTGTAAGTTTTGGGCACTTTGGAAGCATTTGGTCATTCCATAGATGTAAGAATCTGATTCTCATGGAATGAACCTGTATTATCATGTAAATAATCATTCTAACAATGATTGGGTAGGATTTTGCATGAATGGAGGCTTCTAATGGGTTTTTGGTTGTTGTAGGTGCATGAAATGCATGCCTAGAATGTAGCAATCGGAGATCTATCCATTGGAGAGGGGTATTTTATGGTAGATATCATCTACATATATCTTGGACATGGTGAATCAACCTTATTTTTTGTTTATATTGGTTTGGGAGGTCACAAATTGAGAAAACCCTAGATTTGAGGGTTTGTAAGAGGTCAAATTAAGGGTTTCTTACTTTCAAAGGTTGGGGAATCAAATTGGTTTGATTTTACTTTGATTGGGATCATTTTGGAGGACTTTTTAAATCTTGAAGCTTTGTATGTATGGGCAGCATATACTTGCTTTGTAAAATCACCCTATTTTATGCCTAAAAAGGGTGCCAAGTTTGGGGATATGGTTGTTGGTCCAAAACAACCTATACCAATTTTGACATATGTTGAAGAAGGATGAAATGGGTATCTAAATTTTTATTTTTATTTAGGATTTCTTTGTAAAAATGTGGAGAAAACTTTAGATCTTTCTCATTGCAGGCCTAGTTGGGGGCAATTAGGCCCACTAGGAAATTTTGAAGGATTTGAGTCCTAGGATTGGGTTGGTGTTTGAAACCACTTGCAACCTCTTGAATCCATCTTAAATAATTGAAATAAATCCACATATCCATTGGGAGGGTGTAGGAGTTGTAGAGTGGATAGTTGTTGTTTTGTGGGTTTGGCAAACATTGCCTTTCCCTTGCACATTTTCACTTTGTGAACTTGGTTGGGCCACATCACACTTGTATGTTGCATCAAATTGGTATTAGAGCCTACTAGCATCCTAGGGTAAAGTAATAAAAGAGTTATTAGGATCATTGGTGTATTTGATCCTTTTTGAAGCCTTTGAGCATCCCTTACCTTTTGAGCATTCCTAGTGGGTCCTGGTACTTGATGAGATGTTAGAAGAAGAAGATGAGGGGATCCTATAGAGGGTCACTAATGTGGAACTTGAAAAGCTTGTGAAGGAACAAGTGGTAGAGAATAGAAGGATAAGAGAAACCCTTGAACAAGAGAGAAGGGAAAAGCTTGAGAAGGACAAGGAGATGAAAGCCTTGATTGGTAGATTGACCATACTGGAAAAGAAAGGAAAAAGTAGACTGGAAGAGGAAGATGACTTTGAAGAGAAGGATGAACAAGACACCCCTTTGAGAGAAGAGGTATAGTTAGAACCTAAGGAAGAGAGGATGGCTAGGTTTGTTAAAGCCATAAGGAGTGGTGATGCAAAAGGAAGATCAAACTTACCTTTGTATGCAGGTAAGATGGATGATGAAGAACTCATTGATTGGTTTAGCACTATGGAGAACTACTCTAAGTTTGAGAACATAGAGGAAGAGAAAGTAAGGATTGCTAATACTAGACTAAAAGGGCATGCCTTACTTTGGTGGGATTGTATATAGGCTGAGAGATGGAAGAATAGTGGACCCAAGATTACTTCTTGGTATACTATGATGGACAAAGTGACTACAAGGTATAGATGTACAAGAAAAAGCAAAGTCTTAGGCAAAGAGACTTGGATGTACAAGGGTACACTGAAGAATTCCATAAGTTGGATATTAGAGTGGGTCATGACGAGGATGTAGAAGAAAAAATGGAAAGATACTTGTAGGGCTTAGATTTAACATCCAAGATGAATTAAGTCTTACAACCCCTAGATCTGTTGAGGAATGTTACAAGTTGACCATAAGGATTGAAGAGAAGTTGAAGATAAGAGAAAGAATAGTGGTGGTAGAAGAAATGCAAACAAAGGTAGAGGAGGAAAATCTACTGATGAGAAGGAACAAGCTAATGAGGAAAAGAGCAAGAATGCTAATTCAAAACAAAGAGGAAGTGGTAGATCTAGTTATGGCAGAGGTAGTGGTGCATTCACTAGTAAGTGCTTTAATTGTGGAGTCATTGGGCATCAGTCCTTTAGGTGTCCTGAGAAAGAGGCTAATCAAAAGAAGGTAGAGAAGTGATCTCACTTGGCACAAGGAGGGGAAGAAGAATGGGAAGACAAAGGCAAGGCTATAGAAATTGGATTGTACGAGGAAGGAGCATCCTTGATGGTGTGAAGAATGCAACAGCAAAAGAAGGCTCTAGTATCCATCTTTAATACAAATTGTGTAAGTCATGATAAGGTTTGTAAAATGATCATTGATTTTGGATCATTTGAAAATTTGGTTTCTTATGAGATGGTAAACAAATTGAATTTGCAAAAGTTTCCCATTGAGAGATCATATAAGGCTTCATGGGTGAATGATGAGCAAAATAGTGTTGTTAGAGAGAAAGCATTTGTTCATTTTTCAATAGGATCATATCTTGAGAGAGTTCTTTGTGATGTGATTCCTATGATATGTTCTCATATTATTCTTGGAAGGCCATGACAAGCCTCTAGGGATACTAAACATCATGGATTGGAAAATGTGTACATTGTACATAAAGATGGTTTGAAATTTCTCCTTAGCCCTTTATCAAGTGATGATGGTGATAAAGGAAGGATTGTATGTGTTGGTGACAAGAAGTATATCACCTTAGAAGATCAAACAACAAGTGGTGTTGATTTGAAACATAAGACTTCCTTGGTAACAATGACGAGTCATGTTGCTAATCACAAAAGTTATGATTCACAGCAGATGGTTTGTGAAAAGAGGATATTAACTGGTTCTCTTTGGTGTCCATTGGTGACAATCAGCAAGGGTAATGATGGAATGTACATGAGGGGTAGAGATAAGGGTCTTTTGAATCATCAAATGAGAGAGAAAGGGTAGATTGAGAGGGCAAATGACAAATGTCCTAAATCTAATGTTTTTATTGATACTAACATTTCATACATAGAAACTACATGTGGCACAAGTGGAGGATTGGTGAAGAAGAGTTATAGAAATCCATCTAGGAGAATGAGTGGGTTGAAGACAACTCCCCTTCACTCTTGTAGCAAGAGTCTTTTTCGAGGTGGGGTGTATGGTGCAAGAGCACCTAGGCAAACATCTAGGTACACCTTGGATGCAAGCAAAAGAAAAGGATCTACGATATCCTTGAAAGTGGATTGGAATGTGTTGAAGCCTATAATGGCTAAATGTAATGAAAAATTTAATGTTAACATGAAAAGTCCTAAAGATCCTGCTAAAGGATTTAGGCATAAAAATGATGTAGGGGTGGCCAATAGTGCCAACAAGGGATCTAGATTGGTTAGAGGGATCACATAGGTACTAAGGGGGTATTAGAATAATTCATAAGTGGTAGAAAGAAATAAAGTATGAGTTAAAAAAAAAAAAAAAAGGTTTTGAATTCAATTTTAGGATCCTAACAGCTATATCTTAAATTAGGAGGGAAAACATTTTTTAATGTTTTAAAACCTTGTTAAAGGTTTCCAACCAATTGAATATGGTTTGGGAAGTTGTATTTCATCCTATATAGCCTAGTGAAGGCATAGGATCAGCAAGGAGGAGCATTGGTATGGATTTACTAGCAAATGTATGGATTTGACCATTTGAAGACAATAAAACTCCATTTTTGAGCATTTTGCATTGTTTCTTTTGATTAGATTGGTTTCTTATTGTTGTATTGATGTTTTGAACATATTGGGATGATATCGAAACCATTTCTAGTGTATTAAGACAAATAGGTTTTCATTTTACCAAAAGTGTTGATTTCAAGCAACTTTTGCAACAATTTGTGCAAGTTTTGGGCACTTTGGAAGCATTTGGTCATTCCATGGATGTAAGAATATGATCCCCAAGAATGAACCTATACTCTAATGTAAATAATCATTCTAACAATGATTGGGTAGGAATTTGCATGAATGGAGGCTTCTAATGGGGTTTTGGTGGCTATAGGTGCATGAAATGCATGCCTGGAGTGTAGCAACCAGAGATCTATCCATTGGAGAGGGGTATTTTATGGTAGATATAATATATATATACCTTGGACATTGTGAATCAATCTTAATTTGGTTGATATTGGTTTGGGAGGTCACACATTAAGAAAGCCCTAGATTTGAGGGCTTGTAAGAGGCCAAATTGGGGTTTTCTTATTTGCAGAGGTTGGGGAGTAAAATTGGTTTGATTTTCCTTTGATTGGGATCATTTTGGAGGATTTTTGAAATCTTGAAGCTTTGGATGTACATGCAGATATACTTTCTTTGTAAAATCACCCTATTTATGTCTAAAAAGGGTGCCAAGTTTGGGGATCTAGTTGTTGGTAAAAAAAACCTTTACTGAGCTTGACATATATTAAAGAAGGCTTAAATGGGTGTCTAAAATCCTTTTTTTAAGGATTACTTTGTAAAAGTGTGGATAAAATTTTAGATCTTTCTAGTCACAGACCTAGTTGGGAACAATTTGACCTACTAGGCAATTTTGAAGGATTTGAGTGCTAGGATTGAGTTGGGGTCTGAAACCACTTGGAACCTCTTGAATCCATCTTAAATAATTGAAATACATCCACCATATCTATTAGGAGGTTGTAGGAGTTGTAGAGTGGATAGTTGTTGTTTTGTGGGTTTGGGGAACATCGCCTTTCCCTTGCACATTTTCACATTGTGCACTTGGTTGGACCACATCATACTTGTTCATTGCATCAAAAAGCATTCCATCCTAGTGTAATCCAAGAGCAACACCTTTTAGATTACACAAAAAAAAGGGGAATGACTCTTTACAAACCAAATCACTCATTGACTGAATGAATGTCTCGAAATAACAGCTTTCTTACTACCTCCAATATATTTTTTTTTATTCAACTAGATAAGACATTAATTAAATTGATGTCTAAAAATATAAGAACCAAAAATACTTCAAGTGAACCACATGAGATCAAAAATAACTAAATAATATTGAAATTATCATATCATTATGTTAAGATGAAAATATGCAAACAAATTAGCAAAAAAGAAAAAAAGGAGAATCGTATCTAGGGATATTGTTATGTTTGATATTATAGATCCCAAACATGCAATATCACTACATACCCTTTTCCTTTGCATTGCCTCCATATGCATAGAAGAAACAAAATTAAAAGCTTCAAATTGTTGTTAATATAGAGATCCTAAGGTTAAAATAGAGTCTAAAAAATAAACTAAACTAAGTAACATTGCTTTTTCATAATAGATTTGTTCCATATTTTGACCAAGATTCGAAATCCTACATTTAGACAAGGCCAAAAATAGGAGAGCTACACAAGGGAGAGGAAGAGGTCTAAACACATTGAGGACAAATAAATGTAACTAACTGTTAGTAAACAGTTTTTCCTTTCAACAAGAATTAGAGAACATGACTCAATACACCCGAAAAGAAAGACAAAATATACTAACAGATGGATAGATTATCATTTTATCGATAATCCTCCTCTGAATTGAGAGGTACAACTCCCTCACAAATGATATTCAATGAATATGATACTTGGTTGTGCCTTTAACCTAAAGAGACAACAGGGTTTCTAACATCCGTCCATCAACATTAGGTGAATGTGATTATCAAATTTATGAATAAAGAAAGGAAGACAAATAAATAACCCTATGGTTGCTTATTCAACTTCCCACATTGCATTACAGAAGAGTTAAGAGGGGTTGTAGGTATTAGCATGCCAAAAATGTGAATGCATCAATCATAAGATTACATACATCACAAATCTAATGTAATGGATATCACTGTGTCTAAAATAGGGAAATAAAAGACCATAAGATCCTTTAAACCAAAAATATGAGTGTACAGACTATAGAATCAAACACATGCATATCCTCTTTATTTCAGAGACATAATGTAATAACAATAGTATTATCACATCCTTCCATTACAAACAGACTGCAAAACCAATCTCTCTTCCCCTAAAGTAGCTGTAGAACTTGCTCCCAAAATAGAAAAGAACAACCCTCCCTTTTCTTTCACCAGAGCTGTCTTCTCACCTGTTATAGCAGCTGTAGAACTTCTAGCCCAGAAAAGAAGAACCCCCGTTACATCAGATTGTAATCTATTTATCTTCTCTTTCTGTCAATTCTGTTTCAGTTTGAATAACTGTTTCTTGGAACTGCTTGCATTCCAAATATTTACTCCTTTTGCTCAATTCTCATATGATCTTTAAATAATTATGTATTCTATTATCTATTATGAGGAGGAGTAATGTGTCAAAGATTAAAATAATGTTTAATAAAACATTATGATATGCTTATTCTCCTCCAAATTTTTGATTACAGACACCTGTCTAATTTATGGGCTCCACCTCCCCATGTGACATTCTGTCAAACCAATTATTTGTTTAGACATTTGGTTGAACATTTCATAACATATCTTTTCATCTTGATAAGATAGCGAGAGATAGTCACTGACCATTTGAAATTCAAAAGGGGGGAACTTTTGCAATAAATTAAATCCATGGTGTTACTTTGCTGACCTCTTGGATAGACGTGTATACAGTCAGCTATAACTTTTGAATTCCAATGAATTTTGCTAATCACACCATTGAGAATCTAGAAGACTAGTCTCATAACAACATATCCCAAACTTAGCAAAATCCAACAGTGCAATAAAAAGTTACGGCCCTCACACCGAGACCCATTTTTGCTGATAAAATATTATAGTTACATGCTGAATTAATACCATAACAGTATATTAATTGCACATAAATTACCAATTGGAGCTTCCTGTAATCATTCTACATGATCAATATCACCTCTATGATGTGTTTGATGATTCTCGAGCTCAGACATCTCATCAAGATATTCACATATTATATTTGACCTCTTCTACTATTCTGATTTTACCTGCACAAATAGATCTTCAAATGCTAAGAAAGGCATGGCTGCAAGCGTTATTGGAAATTGGGAATGTGATAATAACTGATATGCTTTCCCATTTCATTCCATGTGGCACTGAGAGATTCGATTCTTGGTATACCTGTAAGAAAACTCTGCAACAAGCGATAATAGAAGAGCCTTCATCTTGGCATGGTGGCCATAGTCTCTGTTTTGACGTGGTCTCTAGAATTATATCAACAACACTTTATATTTTTGCACTTAGGAATAACCTCTGTTGAGAGTCGGCTTGAATGGTATGATGATAGTTTTCTCTAACCCAGACATGGCATGATGGTAGTTGAGCATATTGGAAGTGACATTAGGAATGCCGATAAAGGTCAAGCTCAACACTACGCATGCAAGATATTATTTATTATAACATTATTGCATTCTATGCAACCCGACACATCACTTGTAGTTTGTATCACTTATTATTCCTTGCGACTCTTCAATGTGCCTATGATCTGCACATGGCCTTCATACTGTAACTTTTTCTAAGAAATCCCAAGCTCAAGCATTGACACTTCATGAGCATGTTGGAGATTACAAACTCAGGGAGGTGCATATGATTGTTTCCATTTACCTCTCGGAAGGCTTATATCACTGTCATGCACACACATTAAATTTGTGCTTTGTTTTTACTCTCCATGCTTCACATAACTGCTCTGAGTATGATTTTGATTATCCATATTCGGGACTTGGAGGTTGAGGTTGTGAATCCTAAACTGGTTACTTGTTTTTTAAAGCCCGAACATTAACCTGCAACTGTATTAACAGATCTGCATGCTAAAAACCTCAAACTCAGAGCTTGAACTTCAAATGGGAACCCAGATTCTGCACACCTGATCTTGAACTTGAATTTCAAGTTGAAGTTGAAACCTTTGCTTCGAGTTTGAGTTCAACTCAATACAAGTATGTTGCACCTATAATTATCTCGTTTAACTTAACTCTAAATTTGAAGCTAAAATTTGGTCTAAATTTGATGATTCAACTTCGACATCTCTTTAAGATACTATTTTCTTCATAGATCATAGTTCATAAACCATCATCAACAATTAAAAACCAATCAAAATTGACTTTGCAGAGTTAGCTTGGGAGTTTAAAATGTGGATGTTAAAAGCAAGGTAACACTAATAATTGTTTATCAATATATTAAATCTAAATAATGATTAAATGCATTGATCTTTTTTATAGGATCAAGCTTAGAAACATCTTGAGAAATGGATTCGAAATGAGAAAATTACTAAACTGACTTAGAGAAGTTTATATGAAACAAGGAAATGTAGATATTGATAATAAAATCCATAGCAATTAATCATACTCCTAAAAGTATCAAGTTGTTAAAACTTGAGAATTTCAACATTTAAGTTCTAGTCTATTTGAATATAGAAATTAAATTTGAACCAATTTAGTCAAAAATTCTTGATTGCTATTAATTTCTAGTCAAATAAAAATGCTTTGATTGATAGAGATTTAATGGATACACACGACAACATACTACTTTTAGTGACAATGCCTACTATAAATAACCAGTAACTTAATCATACACCAAATTAGAGAAGAGAATCTAGATTAATTGCGAAAGAGATCATTAACATAACCCTGATCCTACTTCCTACCCATGTATTAAGTCGACATGCTAGTACTATCTGATTAAAATGAGATAATTGTGGAATCCAGTAACCATGAAGGAAATGAATTCAAACAATAAGCTTCATGAATTTAAACATATAATTTTTGTATTATAGCAACTATATAAAAAAGTAACAAATTTACTGGTCTAAGTTTAGCATTTTATGTTTTTACAAAACCTTAGTATTACTATACATCTATAAACATAGATCTTGAGCCATACTACAAAAATCAAGTAGTATTTTTACCACTAATCAAGGCTAAGCTAAAAACCCCAAGCTCATATACTATTTACAACCTAACCTAGCTTTGGAGTAATCATCATACTTCTAGTTGATGAATAACAATAAACTCTTCATAAGTTTCTTCTCCATCCACTGTGATTCCAAAGTTCATCTTTGTAGATGAATGTTTGGTCTTCTTTGGGTTGCTAGATTTTGGTAACCTCTATAAAATAAATTTAAA